>JAHXMQ010003489.1:383664-395214 GCA_020466415.1 Ammodramus savannarum pratensis | reverse complement strand
AGCCCAGACATGATCTCATGCTCCAGACTCGGTGACTCAAGCGCTGCTGAGCCCAGCCCCAGCTGTCAGTGCTGCAGTGAAGCATTTCAGTGCTGCAATGCATGGTGCATGGTGCATGGGTGTCCTGCACACCACGGGGCAATGCAGGAGCCCAGCTCTGCAGAACCTGCAGCGATTGCAGAGCACTGTTTGAAGCTCAGTCCTGTCTGTCTGTGCAGAATTTTATGGATTTCTGCAAAACAGAGCCACAGTGCTGTTCCAAGGAAACAGGACAGCTGCTGGCATCACAGGCTGACTGTGCCATGTACAGCTGAAGGTAAGGGATGCAGCACCTGCTAACCTGATCAAGCAGGAATAAAGCTCCTGCTAGACCTGATAAAGCAGGAATAAAGCTCCTGGTAAAGCTGATCCACAGCTCCAGCTCTTGTTTAACCGCCCTGCCAAACGGCAGAAGCACTAAGGACTGACCTCTTCTACTGACCCTTCCTCTTCCACCATCCCCTCCAGCGAGGTCAGCCCTCTCCTGGAGTGGGTGGCAGAGGCAAACCCTGTGGTTTACTGGAGCAAAGGCTCCTTCATGACAGCCTGAGCTATCTGAGCACTACAAACCCAGCCACGTGGCTGCCCAGCTCCTGGGGCTGTGGGAGTTAACACTGCAACTATCATTACAGAAATGTTCAAAACTAGCAGATAATTTTAGCACCAGCATTAAAAAAAACCCAACAGCCTATCTTTTCTCTCTAGAGTTCACACAATGAGAAAATATCCTGGTTGTGTGTATCAATACCCAGGACAAGAACAAATGCAATTTGGTCTAAACTTCTATTTGAATTACCTTTGGTCACCTTGAGCTGGTTCAGAAATTGGTTTGGGGATTCTTAATAGGGAGGAGAAGAGACACTGATTTCATTAAAAGCTACAGTTTACTTTCTATTTAAACTTTCTATGCCTTCATTTTTAAAATAACATTCCCAAAAATTACGTTTCCCTAAATGAAGTGTTGAGGTTTTTTGCTTGGTATCAATCAAGCACCCAGAACCAGCCCTGCCAGAGCAGGCACTGCTGGCAGCCTCAGGCCTCCCTCTCAGGGCACAGGGAGAGCACTGCAGGGCCCAGAGCATGGAGAGAAAATCAGGGACCAAAGCTCCAACACACAGATCTTAGTGCTCAATACTCACAGAGTGAAAGCTCTTTTCTTTAAGGAAAAGATCTCCTAGCAGGAGGATTCCTCTGTCTCTCCCATGTTTTATCTTACCAAGCACTACAGACATTCACACAAATTTATTTCTCTGCATTATACTCCTCAAGACATTGCTTAAGAGTAAAAAATTCACACAAGTAAAATGGTTACATTCATACATTAAACATAATGAAACACAATGCATGTATGAGATGCCAGTGAAATATTTATGTGCACATTTATTTTCTTGTAAATACCTTCTCCATTAAGATTCTGGCTTGATCCTCTGTATAAGATGCCATTTTTCCTGCAAAGTGCAACCACTGGAGAATGGCAAATATAATTTTTCTCTTGGTGAAGAGGATGACGATGATGCCCAATACATCAATGAAATTCCAGTCTGTGTTAGCATCACTGATGGAAAAGGAAATTGGATTCTACTGGCTAATCCATTGTTAATGATTTCACTTCATAAATACACTTAGGCTTCATTATAACATCTTGCTATTGGAAATGGTTTAAGCTTTGGGAAAAATATTCTTGGGAGAATCAATTACCGGCATGGTACCTTCTAATATTTTAATTTATTTATTTTTCACAGGTAAGAGCCCTCAAACCCAGGCTTGGCTGGGGATCAAGCCAGTGCCATTGCCTCAAGCTCCCTGCAGCAAGCAGGGCAGGTTCCCATGGGCTGAGTTCCATCTATGGGAAGGGCTCAGTGCTCTGTAATTTCACAGTGAAACTCCTCATTTTCCCCATTAGCCCTGGACAGAGTGAGCTTGGGCTGCACCACGGGCTCCTCACACCGTGTGTGGCAAACACCTTGTTTTGTTTGTTTGTTTGTTTGTTTGAGGCAAAGCCCTCGTGGCAGGCCCTGTGCCCGCAGCACGGGTGGCAGTGTTGGCACCAGGGCACAGATCTTTGCTCACCAGGGCTTTTCCCCTTGCCTGGTACCTGTCCCCAAATCTGACTGAGAGCCTCCAGTGCTGCTGCTCCCCCCAGGCCCTGCTCAGGCTGGTTTGTGGCAGCAAATATTGACCCCTAAGGCTTTGCTCTGGTCAGAGCCTCTTGAGGCTGCTTGGGTTTGCACCAGAGCCAAGGCTCCATGCTGGAAGTGCTTGGAGGGAAAAGTGGGTAATAAATGGTGCAGAATTTCCCAGCACAAAATAAAGTTTCATGTTTTCTACCCAGCTCCACAGGAGGATTTTCAGTATTATGCATTAGTTGAATTTTAGAGTGGTTCAAGTAAATAGATCACAAATAGCAAAGGAAATGTGTTTCAATAACACAGGTGTCCACATGAATATATGCATGAACCCTGGCACATATTTTTATTTTGCTAAGAATTGAAAAGTTGCCCTCTGGCATCTCTCATTGTTGTTTGCTGTAAATCTCAGATGAAAACGCAAACAGGAAAGGGCACAAAACTCATTGGTAATCCTGAGGAAACAGTGCCTCAGCCCCAGAGGCCCAGATTACCCAAGCCTGCCCAAAGAATCCTTGTGGCAATAATTAAGCAGCAGCTGGACAGCTCAGAATTGTGGGGTGACATTCAAAGTGCACATCCCAGACAGCTCACAGAGCCCAAGTTAATGCACTGAATTGTGGAGCTGAACCCCCTGTGCATCCCCACCAGCACCTGCCTCAAACTCCCTCTCCTTGTCCCTGTCCCCCTGCTCATGTCCCCTTCCCAGCCTCTCTCAGCCTCACACAGAGCTGCAGGGTTTACAGGCCGTGTCCACATTACTGTGGTATAATACTGTATAATACTGTAGTATTTTTGTCTTTTTTTGCTCTAGATAATCTCTAAGCTGCTTCTTCTGACATTCCCTGCATTGTGTCTGCATTAAACTGAATATGGCACCAGAGAAAGTAAAAAAGATGGTATTTTAAAAAACAGCCTAATGACAAAACTATTTGTTTGACAATGCAGAAAGGAACAGAACTCTAAGTTTCCCCAAAGAATATCAAATGCTTTGACTATAAAACAGCATCTGGATTCCCCGTGGAAACACTGATCTGATGGGATGTCAGCTGCAAAGACACCACCAGACACACACAATTCTGCATGCAGGCCAGTTCAGCCCCTAGGAGTGGGCAGTCCTGGATGCTCAATCCCTCTGGTCCAGCACACAAATGGCTCTACCTGGTCACAGTTCTGTCTTGTTTGGAAATTCACAGCTCACATAGCGTGCAAGTCTGCCAGTGGCACAAGAAATCCTGTATTTGTCTGAGCAATGGTCAAGAATCTTGCCTTTACTGGAGCAGAACCTTGGGATTTGGCCAAGTCAGTGGCTTTAAGTCCCAGGCATTTCCAGACCAACAGATGTTTGTCCTGCCTGCATCCAGGCCTGCTCTGCACCTTCAGGGTGTTCCCACTGATGCAACCAGAGCTCAGTGGTAGGAAAGGAAGGTAACTCACTCAACATCACTTTCTACACCCCTCCTGAACTGCAGTGGAGATGAGACAAAAAGAAATTTGAAATGCTTTAAAGCAAACACAGTTTTAACTATGAACCACAAGCAGCACTGAAATACCTGGTTCCTTGAGGTATCAGACCACAGCTGAGACTCTCTGATGATGTCTGTGCAAAATAGCCTCACTGCTGCATTTGGCTTTCTGCTCTGTTTTACAGCTATTAACTCCTCTGCCAGTGATACTTGCTGAGATTAATTTTCAAGCAACAAAGAGCTAATGTGCTCTCTCCTCTCCTCAGCCGGGCAACCACAGCTCCCAGGTCACACTGCCCATTTCCTCTGCTTCAGGAACTCTGCTACAAGGAAGAAAATCCTTTTCTGCAAAGCAACAGCCAAGGAAGAACTCAGGGCTTTACCAAATCAAACCAGCTTCCATTTCTGCTCTTACAAAGCTTGTCTCCTACAAGGGTGCTGTGATTAAATAACGCACTCTGCTTGCTCCACAAAGCAGATGCTCCTTTACAAACCCTGCATTTCTTGAAGAGGAGACACCCTCACCTCTCACCCACCCTCTTGCCCTTCCAGAATTACTCAGGGAACACAATTATCCCAGACAGGCTTCCCATAATCATCCAGGTCCTGAGACCTCTCCAAGCTGATTCCAAACTGGGCTGAGCCCCTGAGCTCCTGCAGCTGATGGGACAGGCAAACTGCCCCACTGTCTGCTGGGGGAATGCTCCTGCTCCTGCCCACACACATCCCTTATCCCATTTGGCTGAATGAGCTCATCAGTGCTGCCAACTGCCTCTGCTAACCCAGCTGAAAAAGGGCTGAAAGCTGATGGCAGGAGCAGGGTGAGAGCTGCAGTGGGCACCTGGGCAGGAGGAGCTGAGCAGCTCTGGGTGAACAGCCCGTGGGCATGGGCAAAGTGGAGAGACCCAGGCAGGACAGGAATGAACACTGTGGGACAGCACTGCTGCTGTGCAGTGCCCCCAGACTCAGCAAAACCTCCTGACAGGTCACCACAACAGCACTGACGTTTTTCTGTTGTTAAGTGAACCTTCTCCCCTGCAAGGAGGGGCTCTCTGAACCCTCAGCATGGCCAGCTCCCCCAGCACAGCACCCCAGTAATGCCCAGCCGGGCCAAGGGTGCCAGGGCAGCTGCACAAGCTGCCTTGGGAGGGAGCCCAGGGACAATGTCAACCAGCAAAGAGCTGCACAAGTAATTTAGCAGTGCTTCAAACATCTCATTAATTTAATTTATAGGGAAAAGCTGTCAGCCCTAATTTCAGTTAAACACTGAACCACAGGTGAACCTTGTGCCTGTGCAACTGCCAAGAGAAAAGCTGTGTGTTTTCTCATCCAGCGCCCGTGCCCTCACTGACCCGTGCCAGGAAGGTGGGAAACGCCAGCACAATAACTCCCTGGGAAGCCCAGGAGCTCTCTGGGCGCTGGCACATCTGCAGGCTCTGTGTCTGCAGCAGAACCACAACAGCAGCTGTGTTTCCACACAGCCAGAGCTGCTGGAGAAGCAGAGCGGGCCCAGCTGCAGGGTGGGAGCTGCTCTCCCTGCCTGGCTGCAGGGACAGGCTCTGCTGCAGGTGCCATTGGCACTGTGCAGGTTTCCCAGCTCCTCCCTCATGCCCGAGGTCTGTCCATCTGTACCTGCAGCACAGGTGGGATCACAGGGCCTGTGACAGCTCCTGTGCTGCCCTGTGAGCCCCTCTCTGTGTCTGTGGTCCTGATGGGCTCGGAGCTGCCCTTCTGCTCCTCTCCCCACTGAGCCAGAGCCCAGCACTGCCCAGGAGGGCTCCCAGCTTGTTTGTGGGCAAGGCTAACGAGCACCTCCCAGAGACAGACACAGCTCCTGCTGCAGAGCTGCCTGTGGCTGTCACTGGGAGAAACGGGGACTCGAGAGCCTCTCCCTCAGCTCTGGCTCCAGCTCCCAGCCTGGGAACGTCCCCTGATGGCAGATTTAGCCCCTCCAAGGCTCCCACTGAGAGTGAACCTGACCAGGAGGGATGAACGACAGACAGACTGCAGAGAGAGCACTTCTGTGGTGCCAGGCTCCTTCCCAAGGCTGGCTTGGCAAGCAAACTCCCTCCAGGATAACCCAGGGAGGGTGACCCTGCCAGTGGGGCTGTCAGCATTCGAGAGCTGCCAGTGCAGAGGTTTCTGCAGCTGCCTGAGCTCCCCAACTCTTTTTGGGCAAACCTCTGGAACACAGCCCCATCTGCAAGCAGTCCAACAGGAGCCAGCTGTTTGTGCCCCTGCAATGTGACAGAAAACCATTCCTCCAAGACTGAAGAAGGCACGGCCTTTTCTCTAGGTGTTTGTAAGCCTCTGCTCCGGCAGCAAGGAAGAGCCCAATACATTTCTCAAAAGCCCCTGCTGTTCCCTGCCAGGTGAGGCCCAGGCAGCTGCTTCCCTCCATGAGCAGCCTTGTGCAGGGCAGGAGTGGCCCCAGACACTGGCCTGGGGATGCCCGTGGCACCCCCTCCCTGCTGCCTCTGCCCTGCCAGGTCCTGCCAGGTCCCACAGCCAGGGTTCAGTGCAGACCCCCCTCCATGGCACATCTCTTTCTGCATTCCACCTGCAGGGGTTTTTCCCATCCTCCTTACTCAGTGCTTTGTTTTAAGAGCTCATCCTCCGCAGTAATTTCATAGGTTTCTATTCCTAGCATCAGGAGAGGGAAGGGAGAATCTAATAATATTGATGAATAACCAAGCTCTGCTAAGAAGTCTGCCTTTTCTTTAATTTAAAAAACACCTGCTAGGAGAAGTAAAAAGGGCGCGTCACGGCAGACTGCAACAAACACAGCAAGTGACAGATGTGGGACCCCGTTCCAGGCACATCATCAGCATCAGTGAAAACAGAGCGCTGTGCCTTCAAAGAGCTGGGACAGGCTACAAAACAGATCACAGCTAGTGACACCCTGACAGGTGAACCCTGCTGAAAAGCACATTTGGCCTCTCCTTTGAACAAACACCCACCCATTTCCTGGGCCTGTCTTTTGTGTTAGATCCACCCACCAAAGAGCATTGGAATAAACAACACTGGCAGGATGAGGCTGGCAATGGCTTTTGGGCTGGCTGGCACAGGTCTGTTCCACGTGATTCCTGCTGGTGACTGAGCATCCCCACTGGAAAACAGCTCAGCCCCTGCCCCAGCCATGGGCACAGGCAGACCCAGGGCCATCAGCACAATGGCTGTGCAGAGATTGCTCTGCAGCAAGAGGGGGCTGATAAAATAAATGGAGATGGAAGGAAACAGATGCTCAAAGGGATTTCATCAGAGTTCATGTGAAAAGAGGAGAAAAAAGCAATAAGGGAAAAATAATATTAAACTGCAACTGATAGCCTTTGTGGTGAGTGTAGAGCTGGTCCTTTATTATCTCCAGGAGCAACATTCAATGCCTGCACTACAGCAGGGAGCTAAAGGCAGCCAAAGAGCTCACTGGAGCTGTGGCCAAATGCACAGAGCAGGATGAGGAAGGGGCCCTGGTGCTCCCTGGCCCTGCTGGGGCTCCTCTGCACCAAGCTCAGTGCTGAGGCTCCTGTGCACCTGCCCTGCCCCAGAGGAGCTGCCTCGGGTTGGGGATGAGCAGCACTGGCTCCTTCCATGAACTGAACCAGGCAGCAGATGCACGAGCTGACAGACTGGTTCCTCCTGCAAGTGCATGCCAGGAGACATAATTAACAAGGAAAATTAAGAAATAAGAGGCTGCATTTTTAAAAAACAATTTCTAAATTTCTATTCAATATTCCTCCTCCATCCTAAGTGGAGGGAAGCTGTCCACCCACAGAGCCCCTCCTGGGTCTCTGGCACTGCTGCAGCACCAACAGGATTTGCTGTTCTTGCCTGGCAGATGGGCATTTATTGCAGTGCAGGCTGCAGGCGCTGTGCTCAGCCAGGCAGGGACCCTGTGCTGCCTGCCCTGCCTCCACAGCCACCCTGAGCCCTCCTCACGGGCCAGGAGTGATTTCTGGGACAGGACAGCTCTCCCAAGTGGCAGGGAATGCTCAAGGGAAAAAGAAATTTACACAAGGTGAGCAGCAGCAGAGGAGTTTGATAAACCACAGTGAAGGGCGTGGGTGCTTCCCCAGGAAGGGCTGCCAGAGCCACCTGCAGCTCAGGGAGCAGGGCACAGCCTGGGCAGGGGCACAGCCCAGCTGCAAACACCCCCAGTGCCACTCACAGCAGGCCTGGGATTCTGGAGCACCAAGGGGAGAGACTGAAAAAACAGAAAAATCTGTGGCAGAAAGGAAAGAATAAGAGACTGATAAATAATACATAAAACAAGAAGCAGATAGCTCTTGTAGCCTTTTAAAATAACTCTTACGTGGGTATTATATACCATAAATATCAAAGCTGCACTGCAGCCCTTATGTGACAAGTCACAGACTAGTCAGAAAACACTTTCTGAGATCTGAATCATGGCCACTTATATATTCGCTTTTATTAGGCAAAAAAAAAAAAAAAAAAAAAGGAGAGAAAAATTAATAGCATCTCTCAGCAGAAAGTTATTTCTAGTCTTCTACTTTGCAAAGGGAACTGTCACTCCACTATTTTGGTGGGTGTAATGGCACATGCTGTACCGACCATATGTAATCAGAGAATTAAATGCTGGCTCAGATATCAAGACATAATGAGATACACACATTTTTTTAATGAGAAAAATGATTGAAAATAAAGCTCAGTAGAGTGAAAAACACAGATGTCTCTGGCATGATAAAACTTTCCGGACATGTAGATCCTGAGTTGCCATTGTTGGAATTACTCAAGACTCTTTTAACTCCAAGTTGCCGCTTTCAGCTTCTCTCCCCAAAAAGGGTTTGTGCCAGCCAAGCCTCTGCAGTGGTGGCTGGTGGGGCTGGCCTGGGACAGCCTGCCGGTGACATTGGTGCCCAGCTGGGTTTGGGGTGCCTCTGAGCCCCCAGAGGCTGCAGCTGTGCCACAGGGAGGGTCCTGCTGGAGCAGAGTGCTCCTGACTGCCTCCATCAGCCCAAACACATCACTCCCACCTCACTGACACCTGGGGTCCCACCTCACCCAGCCAGACCAGCCCTGAGATGGGACCAGGTGAGCAGAGGGCTGGGGAAAGAGCAGTGATGGGCAGGCACTGCTCACAGCCCTGGCACTGCACCCTGGCACTGCCCCAGGGGCTCCACAGCCCTGGCACTGCCCCAGGGGCTCCCCTCAGCCCCACTGCTCTGAGGCCACCTGGGCACTGCTGCCAAGGCTTCCCTTTCTGCACCAACTCCTGGCACTTTGCTCCCAGATCCTCTTATCTCACCTTCATCTTGGAGAAGGAGGGTTAAAAATACATCTTCTGTCCATTTCAAAAGGGCGGAGAGGAAATACAACAGTATTTATTTTTGGTTGCAGAACCCTGATTTTTTTTAGCTAGCCATAAAATTTTACCACTTCAAAGGGGTCCCTGGAGGGGAGTTTATAGAGGAGCCTGAGCTCGTGGCTGAAGCTGCCTCTGTCTGGCTATCACCAGCCACACGTGGCTTCAAAGTGCCCCTGATTGCAGTCTCCAGAACAATGCAATCCATAAGTTTACATTAAATATTTATATGACACTATTCTGTACTCTTTTTTGTTTAATTTGTCTTTAGAATTTATCCCAATGTATTAGCAAATTTCATTACTTGACACTGCTGGTACCCTTTAGTGGGAACCCTAAGCTGAACAAACCAACAAAGAAACCAACAAACAAACCAACAAACAAACCAGCAAACAAACCAACAAACAAACCAACAAACCTATCTGCACAGGTCCCTTCATGGACCAAAACAGCAAAATCTTCCCTGACCATGCCAATATGCACGGGGAGCAGAAGTGAACTTTGGAACAGGAGAAGAGTTTATCAGAAATTTAATATGGAGAAGGACAAATGCAGTTTCCAAAAAGGAGAGTTTGTTTTTACACACTGAACTATTAGGTTGGGGGTTTTTTCCAGAACACTTATGATGTTTCAAATTTAATAACAGCTTCTTAAAGCTATAGGATGAAATTTCCCAATTAAAATGGAAGGAAAATGTTAGAAATTAAAACATCACCATCCAGTCAGACCTGGCATTTGGGTTTGTTGGTCTGAAATGAAAAACAGCACAGGACATTTTGGCAACTGCAAACCATTTTGCAGATTTGTAGTTTCAATAAAAGCACTGTTGTGTCAGGCAGAAAGCTTCAATTTCAGTTTATTCTCACTGTCTCTGACAGGCACAAGCACCACTGGAGCAGGCCTGGTGTCTCCCACACCCAGCAGTGCCATTTGTAACTGGGAAATCCATCAGGTGGGAAGGACAGGAGCACACTCTGCTGTTCCTGCTGGCACTGGGAAACCCTGCCCACAGGGGACGGAGCCATCTGGCAAGGTGCAGCCATCTGCCACGTTCAAGCACCGTTTTTCCCCACAGAAAATTCTCTTTTCCTGGAGCACCAGGCTGAAAATTCCTGAAAAGGAACTCTGAGATGACAGAGGACTGCATGAAAAGCCAAACTAAACCCAGGAAAAAGAGATCTTTGTGCAAATCCCAGAGAATGCAGCAATGAATGAACTCGGCGTGCGAGTGTGGAACACTCAGTGCAAGGCAAGCACTGACTCAGCTCCAGCTGCCTTTCAGGAAGCAGAGCAGATGCCAAGCAGTTGGAGAAGGAGCTCGGAAATGAAGCTGGGACATTGCAGGGAGGGCCACGAGCAGAGCCAGGGCTGCAGCCTGCCCTGCAAAGAAACTGCTTTTCCCTCTGCCAGCGGGGAGAACACCAATGAGAAAACCAACGCTGCATTTCCAGCTGCAAACACCCACCCTCAGCCTCTGATCCCCAAAAGGGAAAAATAATCCATTTGGGAAAATAGCTCTGTGGATGAAAATCTGAGATGTAGAGGTGGTTTTATGGAGACCAGCCAGTTTAGACAGATTCAACAGAGTCCCTTGTCTCTCCCACACCCTGTGCCACTTGTGTCATGTGTAGTTATCATTGTACCTGAAGATGAACCTGTGGTGTTGAATTAATTACTCCAATTGAGTTTATAATTTCTAGGGTTCCCAAAGAACAGCCCCCAGCATCCCCTCTGTTCTGCCACAGAGCCAGCAGCTGCTCTCTGCTAAGATTGTCCTGGTGGAAGTTTCAGTGGTTTGGAATAATTCCCCATCACTCTGGATTTATATATGTTGCTGTAATCACACACATTTAATGATGCTGGATATTAAAACAGGAATTTAACATGCTTGGAAGTATTTTTAAAATTCCATCAGATGCCATTAAAATATTTATATGTTGGGTGCAAGTTTTCTTTCCCAAAGGGATATCTTTCACAAATAACTGTAACAGTAGTTGGGGGTCACAGCAGAGTCTGCTGCATTACTTTCAGGGCTTTTCAGCATTACCAAATTTCCAAATTATCAGCAAATTAAAGAAGAAAATTATTAACTCAGAATGAAACTAGTAACAGCCAGACATCCAGACTGTGAGCATTCACAGCAGCTAACAAGTTGAGGCAGGGGAAAAAGCAAATTCAGAGTAAAATGAGGAGCAGGTGCCATCTCGTGGCTCCGCAGGCACTGCACAGCACAGACGGGGAGGGTGGATTTGTGTGCTGCGGGCATCAGTACTGGGATTTAAAGCAGTCACTGCTGCAATCCCCGACACGCTCTCCCTTCAGGAGGCTGCAGACACCGCTCCAGGATTTACAGCTGTCCTGGAGCGCTGGCTCCACCACAAGTCCATAAAACTTTTACCACCCAGCCCTTGCACCACAGCCATAAATCCTGCCTGGTTTATGGCAGGCAGCGCAATCTGGCACTGCCTGGGAGCAGGCTGGAGCAGGGACCCTTCCCTGTGCCCTTCCCTGTGCCAGGGCCACAGCCCGGGCTGGATCCTCTCCGGGAGATCAGAGCTCCTCCTGCCCTGCTGCCAGGCCAGGCTGGCACTGCTCGGGG
>JAHXMQ010003489.1:346693-358805 GCA_020466415.1 Ammodramus savannarum pratensis | reverse complement strand
AAAAAAAAGGAGGAAGCCAGTCAAAAAGGCCCTGAAGTCAGAAGTGAGGAAATTAAAATCCTTCAACTCAGCATGGAGGCTACTTAAGCAACCATAATAGAGTCCCAGAAGGAATGCACAGCTTTTCAAAGAAACACGGAAGGCAAGAAAAATAAAATTAGCATGGGAAAACAGCAAGGTTCAAGAGGTTATTTAAGCCAAACAGGTAGAATTCAAAAAGAAGTGAAAACCTGTCTGAAGGGAAGGAACACAAGCCAAGGAAGGTTCTCCGCATCATGAAAACACAGTTCAAATTGTG
This sequence comes from Ammodramus savannarum pratensis, assembly GCA_020466415.1. NCBI lineage: Eukaryota > Metazoa > Chordata > Aves > Passeriformes > Passerellidae > Ammodramus > Ammodramus savannarum. The sequence continues at coordinate 358,507 of JAHXMQ010003489.1, read as the reverse complement.
CTGACTGAGAAATGGTCTGGGCTGCGGGGAGGGGTGGGTGGGTGTGGGTGGGTGTGAAGAAGAAAATAATTAATCAAAGTAAAAATTAGTAACTGGAAAAGTGGATTTCCAAGGCACTTCAATAGATAATAACAGTGAATAGGGTGATTGCAAAGAAAAATTAGTTATTTTTCATCAGCATGTAGGCCACTGTGATACAAACTGCCCAGGGTGGTGGAGTCTAGGACAAACAGAAGGGTTAAAAAATAAAGGAGTGGAAAATGTAAATGAATTGGAACCCAAGAGACGCCTGGAGGCAGCTGGAACAGGTAACTGCTCCCTAGTGTGGTGCAGCTGGGTGCTGGTTGAGCTCACACCTCAGGCTCCTGTGCTTTGACAGGGGCATCTCTGCTCTGCTGGTTGTAGGCCAAACTTTACCCATGTTTACACCACACAAATGAGGATTCCAGCAGAACTGAAGGAAACTGCACTGGAATTATAGAACAGCCAGAAAGCAAAGTTTAGTGCAAAGTTATATTAATCTTTTTATCAATCACATAACTTGCCATCAAGTAATAAACCCACTCTGGCTATGCTTATCCAGAGCCAGGAGCGGGGAAAGGTTATTGCAAAGTATCACTGAAAGTCTGTTTGTCCAGCTTTGGGTTGGCTGACGTCCACGAGGAATGCGTTGAGTTAATTGAAAAGGTTTTGGTTAAAGTTTGCCAGCAAGAGATCACAGAGTTGGAGGCAACACATACTGTGAGTATGAACTCCGTTCAACCTTTGAAATACCTCTGTGAAGGCAGGAAATTGAAATATTGTGCTATATTGGCAACTAAACAGTCATTTATCATCCATGCTAAGTTTGGAGCACAGTGAGCGGAATGATTTTTAAACTCTGAGGGTCCTGATTAACAATTACAAGGTGTGTCTATATAGATACAGATTATGTACTGAAATATAGTTTCAAGAAGAATATGAGATAATCAACAGCTGCATCCACCCTCCTATTTGCCTAAGATCAAGTTTGGCCTGTGCTCAGAGGCACAAACACTATATTAAAACACAACAGAGTTAAGACACCTACTGACAAAAGCAAGGAAATTCTCAGTTAAGGGGGAAAACACGCCATATGTTCTGCAGTACCTAGGCACAACAGGGAGCATTCAGCTCATCATTAAAGAGGCACCCAGTTGTGCCTAGGTAGTGCAGAACATATGGAACACTTCCCTGCTCATGTCTGAATTTCCTTACTATTGTCAGCTTATGGATCAAGCTTGACTTTTTACTTTTTTTTTAATACACAGTGCAGAGGACTATTTTTTGTTTTAAATATAGAGTTATGGGGATTTTTAAAAGTAGTTGTTTCGTTTGTGATATACCATTTTAAATTTATAATTAACAGCCCCACAGACTGATAATTATTACAAATCTGATCATTATTACAATACATAAATTACTGCAAGTCAGCTTTCAAGGAGAGTTCAGGATCACTGGAAACCACAACTTGTAAAAATGAAGCAGTGATTTGCTCAGGGAGTTTCTGGACAGACCTCTATAGAACATTACAACAGGCAGGACTCATTGGCCTTACTGTATCTGAAAAGCAATGGTTTCATTTCATACTTCAGCCCTTCCCTCTAAGCTATCTCAAGGTTTTAACTGCTCAAGACAATGCAATCAATCTATTGCACTGCAACGTTTATATTTTAATTAGCAGACTGTTAGGAGTCCCCAGCTGGAACTGCCAGGCTGTGCTTGGTGGTGTACACCTATTTATGAGATCCAAAGGGCTTATAGGCAAAGCTGCTAAGGAGCTAAAAGAGAAAAGATAATGGTTATTGTTCCCAGAAAAGATAATGGTTATTGCTCCCATCTCAGAGCTAAGCAAGGATGGACTGTGCAACACCTCCCATCGAGCAGCCAGGATCCTGCTTGGGCATTCTGCCTTTAAAAGCAAAGCAATCAGAGAGAAACCCAAACAAACAAACAAACAAACCAACCCCAACAGAAACAAACCAAAGAACCTCCACCAACCCAACCCAACCCAACCCCAGCTGAAGGGACGGGCACGGGTGCCAGGGCTGTCCCTGCAGGGCAGGCACAGAGGGGACAGGAGGGGACAGGAGGGGACAGCAGGAGAGGGCGGCATTGCTGGAGCCACCTCTGCTGCCACCCGCGTGTCCCCTCCTGTCCCTTCGTGTCCCCTCCTGTCCCCTCCTGTCCCTTCGAGTCCCTCCTGCCCAGGGAGGAACCGGTGAGACACAGGAAAGTGGTGAGCCCAGCGTGCACAGAAATTAACTCTGCCTCAGCTTTCTTGTTATTATTCATTTTAAAAAGTAAGATACATCATCATAGAGTCAAATCAAATTATACAGTATGTCAATTTTTTTTTTAAGAAATCACATAGAAATCTGGTGTCTTGGAAACTACTCCAGTCTCATTAAAATGACTATCAGTTTGGTTCTCTCATTCAAAATATACTGAGGAGGAGAAGGGGGGCAGTGGGGTTTGTACAAACAGTAAGTCCTGGTATGATCTCATGATGTACTGGATAACCACAGTTCTCATTTTCCTAGAAAACAAAGTAAAAAAGTTCATCTCCTTCTTTTGCCTCCTAAACAACCTCTCTTCCTGTCTCAAAATCAGACTGTTCTTTCAGTAAAATAAATAAATAAATAAATAAATAAATAATCACCATCATCATCATTTTTTAAAGTTTGATGTTTCTGAAACTTAAGAATTTTCCATTTTCCCCCACTTTGCTCAGAAAGAAACAAATTCTGCAGACTGACAGGCCACTTGTTTCCTGGCCTCGCGGGGTGCTGAGCCATCCCTGCTGCTTACCTGATTGTGCTGACGTTGTCAGGGCTGTGAGCATCCCTGGCAGGCTGAACCATTTCATGCATCTGCATAGAAGTTAGGGTGGAGGATTTGTGAGGAGAGCACTTGCCATAAGCAGAGAGAGACAAAGCAAAGTGCAGAGAGCAGTTTTCAATTTTCTGTGCCAGCCTGCTCAGCTCTCCTGGAAGCAATGCCTTTCCCTTTATTAGAGTCCTTGAGAGAATGGATACTCTACAATTCAGATTTCAATAGTCTGTGTTGACATTGACTACTCAGTTATTAAGCTGTCTTCCAGAGGTTCACAGGAGCCCTCCCTGCGAAGAGCTGTGGAGCAAAGCCACCCCTGGTGCCCTTGAGATGTCCCCTGTGCCTGGCCTGTCCCAGGGAGCCCCTGCCCTGCCCAGGGGCAGCTGGGCAAGCACAAAGCCCTCTCCTGATGGAAGCTTGTCTGGATTCAAGAGCCAGCCCCAGCCTCTCCTGCTCAGCACTGCTGGGGCCTCAGGACCCGGGGATACAGCACAGAGCATCAGTGCTGCTCCTCACCTGTTACTACAGCACAGAGCATCAGTGCTCCTCACCCTTTACCACAGCACAGAGCATCAGTGCTGCTCACCCTTTACTACAGAGAGCATCAGTGCTGCTCCTCACCCTTTACCACAGCAGAGAGCATCAGTGCTGCTCCTCACCCTTTACCACAGCAGAGAGCATCAGTGCTGCTCACCCTTTACTACAGAGAGCATCAGTGCTGCTCCTCACCCTTCACTACAGCACAGAGCATCAGTGCTGCTCCTCACCCTTTATCCCAGCACAGAGCATCAGTGCTGCTGCTCACCCTTCACTCTGGCATTCACAGACAGAATCAGGTTCTAAAGAGCAAAGGAGATTGACAGGACCCCTCACAAGAGCTCTACCTTCCTCTCAATCTTTAATCCTATTTTAGAAAGTAACAAAAACTCTCTAATGACTCCAAACCTTGGAGATGTTCCAATCAGTACCTTTTAAACTCCATTTAAAAGTCAATAAACCCTTCCTGAATGCCTGCCGTGCCCATGTCAGGACCTACATCAGGCTCTGCACAGAAACACAAGCCAGCATTGGTCCAGCTCTGTGCTCAGACCCCATCTCTCCACTGGGCAAAGGAAGCGTTTGGAGCCTGGCTGCAAACCCAGACCCGTCCCAGCTATGGGAGCAGCCTCGCAGCGACCCAGAACGCTGCTGTCACTGCTGCCCAGGCTGGGCACAGCTGGGCATCGAGCCCACTGCCCTTCAGAGTGCAGACACTTCCTGCCAGGGAGGGGACCTGCGCCCACCCTGCTCCCTGAGGAGGGGACAGCTCCTGCACTCCCCTGTGCCACCAGAGTTTGTGCTGAGCAGCGGTGGCAGCTGCTCCTGGCCTACGTGCCAATTAGTCAGACAGAAGTTATATCCAGTAACAGGGCACAGAAATGTGACCTTTTGTCTGATGAGGTTTTCCAAATTGTCGGTCATCTGGAAAGGGTGTGTGCAGGCAAGGGTCAGGAGTTTAGCAAGTTCAGCAGCATGGCCGGGCAATAAACTATCGTGCAACAAGTGCAGATATTAGCTGTGTGTACATTTCAAATCCTGAAACAAATTCACCGAAGATTTAGGACTTCATTAAGGTCAAAAGGGTTATGCTGTAGTTGATAGGCACATTTGTTTTATTAATTGAGTCATAAGTTCTGGCAGCTTCAAAATAGATTGCAAAACATGGATCAGCTGCTTTTGATTGCCACGAGAGATCTGAAAGCCTGCCAGTAAGTCTGTTTGCAGCTCTTAAAAATTCTGGCTTAAAACCTGTTTTAAACTATTAACAATTACTTTTTTTTTAAAGCGTCCAAAGAGGGAGGGCAAGATAGAGAGAGGAAGAGAAGCACGTTTCCTTTAGACCCAGAGCACAAGAGTTACTGAAGGAAGCATCCTCCTCTCAAGGAGGCTGATTATCTTCCAGACAGCCCAAGCTCTCCCATTCCCTGGCGTGCCCAGCCTCAGTGTTTATCACCTCATGCAGCTCTCAGTGTGCTTTAGCATGGAGAACATTTGGTCAGCATCCTGCTGGAAGAGAAATGTGCAAGCAGAAGGGGAAGATGTCCCATCTGCACGCCCTGTTTTAAATCTGTAGCACACACAAAAGAGGAACAGCAAAAGGAAGCAGCGCAAAGCACGCCAGGGCCTGCACTTGCTAGGATCTGCCCCAAATACGTGTCAGAGTGCCACCAACAAAACAGAGAACAGCTGCTTTCCTTGCACAGTCCCAAGCCCAAAGTGATCATATCACAACTCTGAGAAGGTCTCAGCTATGCAGATAATGTCTCATACGTGAGTTGCTGAAGCTTCAAACCCAGCGAGTCTCTCCTGTTACGCCCCCACAGCACTGGGATGATTTGTCAGCTGCTCTCCTCAAAGCTGACACAGCCAGAAGTGGCTGGAGCCAGACAGAGCTGCTCAGCCTGCCCTCCCCTGAGGAGCCTTCATCACAGGTCATCCCAATGACACAGAAGGTCACAGATTTGGCACCTCCATTCGTGCCTTGTGCTGCAGTCTGGAGGCAGCTGAAGGACAAGGATGGCATCAGCAGATCTCCCTTGCAGTGAAGAGCATTTGGGATTCCCAGCAGGTCTCCAGGGAACAGGGTCTGCCTGGCCTGGCCTGTGCACACAGCCCCTTTTGGAATTCATTTCAATGTCTGAATGTCATCTCAAACTGGCTTTGCATCTTTTAACAGCTCCTGCCAAACTGCGTGTATTTATTTCAAGCCTGCCCAATGTCTGCTATTTACAAATACTGCCATATATTTAAAACCAAGTCACTCCCAATTAGCTCAAGTGTTTAAGAAAATCATCATATATTCTGAATGATGAAAGATCACAGAAGGAGGTCTCCTAATAGATGGCAGGTGTGGGAATGAAAGCATCTAAAGACTGTGAGCCAAAATCTAAGAAGTCACAGAATATCATAATTCACTTTAAATTGCACCTAGGTCACAAAGTTAAATAAGACCTTTGGCTCAGAAAATATTTTAAACTACCACCATTTTTAAAACAGAAAAACAAACAAAAACACCCCCCAAAATGCTGATTCTTTATAACAAGATATGCAAAGTCAGCTACATGTGGAGGATAAATATAAACTAAATAATAAATACAAAATTAATAAACATAAGATTGAAAACACAGATATTTTTGCCTCTGCCTTCAGGCAGCTATAAGGAGCCTTGAACAGCTCTAGTCATCCACAAAGATCTCCTCCTTCTGTTTTGTTAGAAAGCACTGAAAACCAGGCAGGCTAATTCACATTTCAAAGTTGGCATCCACTACACATTGTAGTAACAAAACTACTTCTAGGATCTTCAAACACATACAATAACACAAAATAATGTTTGTCACAAAAATAGTAGAGTAAGATGGAGCTCTCCACCCTGGACACTCATTTGACTGACACCCTGACCTGCGTTTTGTATAACCTGTGTTTACAGCCCAGAAATATTGCACAGACCAAGGTGATGCTGTTCAGTTACTGTGGGGAATGCTGGCACTGAGTTGTACCACAGCAAGATTTCCTTCCTCCCAAAACTCCCAAGTTGAGTGATTAAGCAGTAAGTTTTCTGTTTGTAAATGTTCTTACAGCTACTGTGAAAGCAGGGAAAATTAAAACTTGGAGATGCTTGAACAGTTAGAAACAATTACCAAACGAGACACGAGGGCAGAGACGGGTGGGGAGATGAGCAGCCCCTGCAGAGCAGGCCTGGCAGCAGGGAGCAGAGGAGGGCAGCACTGGAGCACTGGCAGCAGTGCAGAGCCAGCTGCAGGCAGCACTGCAATGGCAGCAGTGCAGAGCCAGCTGCAGGGAGCACTGGAGCATTGGCAGCAGTGCAGAGCCAGTGCAGAGCAGTGGGGAGGGCAGAGGAACTCGGGCCCCCCAACAGCACCTCCTTGCCCCCTGCCCCTGTGCAGTGCCCACACAGCCCTCCAGGCACAGAACTGACCATTAACTGAGTTCCTGGACGTGTCTGACGCTCGTGCCAACGTTCTGTGCCCCTGCCCATACCCAACACGACTTGGCACGTGCAAAAGGGGGAGCCATAAATATGCTTTTTATTTCCTAAGAGCTGCACCACAAATTCCACAATGCACTCATTTCATACAGTCTCAGGGAATTTGTCAAATGAGATAATACTATGCAGAGCCAGAAATGGTATGAAAAACCACAGGTAGAAAGAGATATGATTCACATTTCTAGTAGTGGATCAGTTGCACTGGAATATGTTTTTCATCAGAACTTGGTACCAAAGCTATTGTGGCTGCTGATCACACAGAGATAGTGCTGTATTTTAGCATCCTTTTGAGAAAAAAACACCATTTCAAAGGGACTACTCTTTCTCGTTAGGAAAAAAATCAAAGCAGCCCCAGACCTCACCCAAGTGCCCACTGTCACCACTGCTCCAGCAGGACACAGCTCTCACCCTGCCCTGCTGAGCTCTCTGGGGCAAGGCAGGGCTGGGGCAAGGCAAAGGCTCCCAGGGGCAGCCAGGGCAGGGCCTGAGCAGCTCCTGGGCTCCCAGGGGAACTGCAGGACCCCCGAGATCCCCCCTCACTGAGCAGCACCAGGGCAGCCCAAAGGGAGCGGGGGCTGCTCTGCTCTTCACACAAACCTCATTCACCTCCCACTCCTCAAAAAGGAGCCTGGAGGCACATTAAGCCACATGCAGGATAGCTTGTTTCCATTGATTTGCACTCCTTCAGTCATTCCCTGCAACTACCTAAGTAATTTTAAAAAGAGAAAGACAAAACAAGACGTGTGTTGTGTGTTAGATTCTGCCCTCTGATTCTGGAAGCACTCCCCACCACAGCAGTTACAAGCAATAACGTGAAAAGTCTGTCACTTCTATTTTCACAACATGGTTAGAAATCTCTGAAGTTTTGGATATTTTTTTCCCAACCAACATGCTTATGTACTGATCAGAGGAGGTCCAATTTATGTTGTGAGAAGCCATGGTATATGCTCCAGGGTGAGGGATGCAACCAGCAGGTGAAACCCCAGAGTTGTTCATCTCTAAGATTATCTTCAGCCTGGCATGTTGATTTCTCTGTTTCAAAAGAATTTAAAAGCTGTGAGTACAATTTCAACAGACAAATATATAACTGTTTCATTTTTGTTTAATATTAGACTATCTTGTCTGTCTTTTGAATATTTGTTTCTGTCTTTAAAAATAGTGTTTTGCAGTTGTGATGGTTGTAAAGACTATTTGTAAATAAGAATGGACTGGTGGCAGATCCCAAGCACCTCTGCTGCCATTCCCTGCTGTCCTCAAGCAGAGCCACCAGAGCTTCCCATGCCACATCTGCTGAAGATGCTCCCAGCAGTAGATTAGAGTCACACCAGCCTTGATTTGCAAATTCTAGTGTAAATCAGAGCCACATGAGAGCATGTTAAAAGTTCCTTTTCCTTTTAGGGGAAAAAAAAATTAAAATAGTAGAGTGGCTGGTCAGAACATCCACAGTAATGTTTTCAAGTCAAATGAAAAAAACCACAATAGAAATAAAAGTGCTCAGAGTTCCTAATTTTCAGCTTGTAATAAGCTGACAGGAGCATGAAGCATTGCCCTGAGAAATACTCTTCCAACCTTTAGGGCAAATCCTTCTGGCCCTGCTACACAGGTACACAGAATCAGGCTTCAGAGGTCACACATCTCCCAACAGTTCCCCCAGATCTTTGAATCAACTGCAAATACACTGGAAAAAAACCCACTGCACTGACTTCAATGCCTAAATAAGGCCCAGAAGCCCAGCTCTGAAAACCTTTGAAATAAATCGTGGCAGTGAACTTCAGCCCACACCCAGCTGACATCTGAACCAGTGAAAAGCTGCTCCAATTACAGCCCAGCTCGCAGCCAGACAAGGCAGCTGTGAGGATGCATTAGCCTTTGCTGTCACATCCACCCCATCTGAAGGGGAAGTCAGCAGCCCTTAAATCAGAAAAGGGAGGCAGCACTTCCAGCTCCCAGCAAGCCAGAGATGCAGGTAAAACTTCAGCCTTAAAAACAAAAAGTTTGGTCTTACCTGGGGGCCGCCTTTGCTGAAGAGCACAAATTGCAATGGCATTGTCACCCAGAGGCTGGGACAGGGTTTGATGTGCCCCTCCACAGCTGGCTAAGAAAAAGGCATTGCAGGATGTTCTTGGGCATTTTCCTAGCCCTGACAGGAGGATCATGATGAGCTCCACTCAGTTCTTCACCCATCTCTCTTCAAGCACACCAAAAATGAGGTACACATGTAGGTGCTGCAAAATCAGCCATGCTGCATCTAGCCATGACTCCAATCCAGCTGGGCAGTGCCCAAATCCTAACTCTTAAATTCCACTTCAAAGAAACCAGGATTCACATCAAAAAGCATGCACAAAAAGTACATGAAGTGAAAAGATCTGCACACCATTTTCCTTTGCTCAGCACCACAAATTACACCAGCCCCGGCAGTTTCTGGTCCAACTCTGCAACACTCAGTATTTGTACAAATAGATCTCTGTCACTTATCAGTCACATAATTGCAGCGAATCTGTTAAAGCCCCAAAAGCCCAGACTGCAGGAGCACAGAGAAAGCCACCACCACGCTCATCTTCCTCCCATGTCTGCAAGCAGAGCTGGAAACGCCTCCCTGCCAGGGCTGGTTCCCTTAACTCACTGATGATATAAATGTCATTATCTGCAATTCAATCAAAAAGCAATCAAGAGCTGTTTATTAGTGTATTTTTAAAAGGCATTTAGAGCATAGGTTGGGCACTTATTGAATTTAACTAATAAATAAGATTACAGGAATCAAATAACTGCTCTTGGAAAACAGCACTTTCTGTGGCAAGGAGCGATTTACAATCATTACCAGTTTGAAAAGGAATGAAAAGATAAAAGGAAAACATCAGTGGCAAAAGGAGCAGCAATCCATTTATTTTTACTTTTTAAAGAGGATTTGCTATGAGTGTGTAAACACCACACAGGATCCCAGGATGGCAGTATTTCTCACTGCAGCTGTGTGCCACAGGACTGGTCTCCTCAGTCTCCAAACTGCTTCTAATATTCTCCTTGTTTGGATTGTAACGTGACCCACACCTTCCATTCATGTTTTGTTCACATATACCTTTTATGCTGGATGACTTTACTTGTCTTCATCGCCTTGGCAAGTCAAAAGGGAAACATTTTTAAAAGCTGTGGCATTGCTCAAGCTGTGAGGTGGGGAACTCAAGAGAAGCAGCATCTTAAAACATTCTGCACAGGGGCAAGTAAAACGTCAATAAGGAAATATGATAGGCTGTTTTTAACTTGCCGAAAGTGTGAGACAGCTGTTAATTTCCTGATCACTCATGTGGAAATGGTAAAAATAATTAAGAGCAAAGACTAATCACCAAATCAAAGCAAATATTAAATAAGCAAACTTGTTTTCTAGCCCCAAATCCAGCGTGCAAATGAGAAGTGGCAGTCAAAAGTTTAGCCTTTAGATAATTAAAAAGTACATAAAAAGAAAAGAAAGATCCAGTTTATGGCTGCATCATGTTAGAACATCAGCAATGGGAGTTATGGGAACAGCTGGAGCGACGTGGTCAAGGCTGGAATAAAAAACAGAGAATGACATTAAAGTCAGAAATAAATAGTATATGAAAATAGAAAGTGTACAAGGGAAAAGCAAATTCTGCCCTTTGCTCATATCCTATCCTGAGAAAATGTCACTGCTGTGATGGCAGCGAGGGGTGTGTGGTCCTGGCTGGCCCTGAAGGCTTGTGCTCTTAACAAACTGAGAGCAATATTTCATTCCTCTCAGCCTCCTCTCACTTTGAGAACCAGAGACTTTTCACTCATATCATCAGAGTGGCACAAACACCAGGGAGAACTACATGGGAAATAACAGAGCAAAGTTCTGAGTGATGTTACTGCACAGAAAATTTTTATCTGGAAAATGAATACGGAATTCCAGCAATGGCCCAAGTTAACTTCAATGAATTCCAAAAATATTTGTATAATTTTTAACACATTTTGAAGAGCAGCTACTACAAAGAAGATGATTGTACAGATGTGTCTGCAAAGAAAGGGGGTGATTTTGAAAGATTTTGAGCTCTTTTAACAAGTAAGCCAAAGATTTTAAAATGGTCCCATGTTCAGACAGTTCCAGTGAGCTCAGTAACTTCTCCCAGGGTGAGGCAGCTAAAGGCCTCAGACCCAGCTTCTCATGAACTCACTGCATGAGTTTTATTCTTTTGTTAAAGTCAGGGTGCGAGAATATCCTTAAATAACTGTGACATCTGTAGGAAATACAGAAAGATATATTTCCACACACTAAAATGAAGCATTGGTAAATGGTTTAATGAATCAATTATATTTCAAAATGGACTTCTGTTTTGTTTTCCATTTCCTTCCCCTGTAAACGGCGTGCCAACTCCAATACTTCACTCAATAAATGATTACTAAATGAGTAATCATTTATTGAGGGCAGTTACAGGCACGTTGGTCTCTATGACAGGCCATACATAATCACCATAGAAATATATAATTACACCTGTCAACCTCATCTCATGCAACTGATTCAATAACTAACAATGTCAGCAGCGGGCTAAGCTGCGAGGTCTCACTGTGTGAAAATACTCATACATGGCTAAACATCTTGGTATTTTAATTGCCTGTCATAGTGCCAAGGTTCCTATATTGTACCTATCTCCACAGCAACAGGCTGGAATGAGTCAAGCATATTTAATAATTGCAAAAAGGTGAATTTATAATCTTGCAGTTATTTTACAGCTCTCACACACAGTGCAAGGTGTTCTGAAGACATCTGGAGATGTAGTTGCATTTGAGAGAACAAGTTCAATTTGCAAAAAAAACTACTTCTCTGGGTAGACTGTATGTGCACACTGTGAAATAGAACTCATCATAGAAATCTGAAAATTGTTTCTAATTACAGGCACTGGAGAGGTCAGCTCCTGCCTGGAAGT
>JAHXMQ010003489.1:321221-332606 GCA_020466415.1 Ammodramus savannarum pratensis | reverse complement strand
TCATAACAATTTGGGATCCTGCAGTTGCTATGGCAACTACTGCTGCATCCAACAGCAAAGTCTTGTGTGTAGTTGGATAAACCTGCTTAAGTTGTATCTGGCCCGAGTTGCCAAAGCTACAGCAAGTTATTATGCACCCTTAAAATAAAAGAATGTAAATTGAAGAAACCTGTTCCATCATTGAACAACAGTGCATAGAAAGCACTTTCTCCACAAACACTGCCTTTCAGGGCATGGTCATCATGTACCTTTGTGAGGTTCCTTATGTCAGATTCCTATGGCAAATACATGGATTTATTCAAATAAACCAAAGTGATATTAGGATGACATCTCAATACAATAACACAATTGCATGATCTCTGTGCATCTTTTGGCATTACTCTGGTAACACAATAGGCTTTCCCTCTGGCATTTGGTATGCATTTGCTGAAAAGAAAAAAAGAAAAAAAAAGAAGGCTTTAATATAAAATAAAATGCCCTGAGATGTGCCATTTTATCATTCTAGGTGTTTCATCTCCTCCCTCCGAGAGCCACAACATTCCAGGGAAAGCAGACTTCTGTTATCACAGCCCAAGCACACAGCAAACACACAGTGCCCTCCATGCAAATGACCTCACCAGTGCCAAGGCCTCCATTTCCTTTCCCATCCCTTTGCTCTTCATAAAGGACTTCCTGCAGGAACACAGATTATTTGCAGTTCGTTTGCATACTATGGGGAGAAGCTCTACCACCCTTCTTAAGTGCTTCATTTGCTCCAGTTGCTCGCTTTGTCTCAGCAGGGACAACCAGCATTGAGCCAAGAGCCTTTCCCAGATGAGAGGGATCTGCCAGCAACCAGCTGACATTTTTTTCAGTTTAGAAGATTACCTGTTTTTTTGTGGTAATACCTAAGCACAGATCTACTCTGAAAAGACAGCAACAGAAAACAAAACCATTTCTCAAAGGCAAAACAATAGCCCCAGAGATCACTCAGGAGTGACGCTTGGAGACTGAAACAAGAATCACAACCTCTGCAATGCTACTGAGGTTTGAACACTTAGTTCACTAAAGCAGGGAAAGCCAACTCATCATTCCTGATTTGGCCACAAAAATGCTTTTATGTTTTGTAGTTAAGAGAAGCTACACCATTCACCACAGGGGTTTTTAAGAGCCTAAAATGATCTGCACTAACAAAACCTGGGCACGCTGGAGTGCCAGGCAGTGACACTGCAGACATGAGGAAGGAGGACTCGTGGTCCCCAGTGGTGACAGCACCCTGCTGCTCCTGCTCACAGGCCCAGGGGAGGGAGCAGAGCCTCAGCTGTACCTCCCAAAGGGATGCACAGCCTCGTGGCACCAATCCAAGCGCTCACAAACACACCTGTGTACAAAAGCAAGCACCCCGTAGTTCTCAGACGTAAATTGAATGGCTCCAAATTAGTGGAAGAGCAAGAGAGTCCTTCTGGGTTCCCTTCAAGGCATGGTATTATTTGAGTGTATTTGATTGTTGGAGTATTTGCTCCTTGGAGAGGGTGTCTTCTTTCTGCACTGGGATTTCAGCCGTAGGAGGACACTGGGATTGCTCTGCAGACACCTTTTCCCAGTCACTGCAGCATCCCAGAGAGCAGAGCAGCTGAGCCCTGCCCTCCCCAAGGCACAGCTCATGGCACACCCCGGGCAGGCTGCAGTGCTCCCTGACACACACAATGGAGAGGAGCTGCACCTTTCACTGCTCTTCCAGCGACAGCACACAGCGAGATCAAAGAGCTGGGTTTATTTTTACATTTTTATGATTTTTCCCACCCCTTTGCCACCACGCTGGCGGCGTTTCCCACCCCCGGCCCCGTGCCCTGGCTGACCCCACAGAGATGCCTGTGCCCAGGAGGGCACAGATACAGTTGCTACGGCAACGCTACCTCCAAATTTTCCGGCCTCCATGCATGTAACATATTAACCTTATCATTTAATTGCCAGATGAATTTCAGGGTGGCACATAGAAAGTCACTTTTAAGTAGATTTGCAGAGCAGTCATTCTGGCAGGCAGCATTTCTGCACATCAGGGCTGCTCTCCTCATTACCCCGCCGCTTGACCCACAGTGCAGAGAAAGGTCCTTTCTCCCTCCACCAGCCAAAATCCTCACAGGAGTCTCTGCTAAAGCCTCCTGCTTTGCTCTGCCTCCCAATCCCACCCAAAGCCATCAGCCCTTCTCTGTGGTCAGTGGGGCACCGTGCAGGGACAGGGTGGGCTCACACTGTCACCCCAGTCCAGCTGGAGGAGCCTCCCACAGGATCACATCCTGCAGGAAATAAATCCCAGGGCACACAGGGCCTGCCCTGCTTAGCCCAAGGCTGCTTCCTCAAAAATCTGTTATTGCAGAGAGCTCCCACAACAGGCAGGCAAAGCACTAAACCAAATTCTTCTTCCTACACAAGGATGCCATGGAAGGAGAGCGGGGACCTGTGCCCTTCAGCTCCTCACCCAGCAATTTAAACCAGCCTCAGGAACACCTCACCCCCTCCCAGCACAGCCACTGGTCAGAGCTGCTGCCCAAAACCACTCTGGGAGCAAACAAACCACGCACCTCCTGCTGACCCCAAACCTCCTGGAGCACGTGACCCCACCAAAAACTTCTTGTTTTCAACGCACCTCCTCCGTATAGAACTTCAGAGATTAAACACCTACCCAGACCCCAGGGAGCACTGCACAGAATTCCTTGGGCTTGTGGACTATTAAACCTGAAAATTGATTTTGCTGGCTCTGTAATTTTCTTGACCATTTGCAGGAGTGAGAATCAACCACTTACCTTTTTTTTCACTTCAGCCACTTATTATGAGCACATGGGGGAAGGAGAGAAGTGGGAGGAATCTATTTTATTTCTTGGCCACTTAAACTTGTTTATTCTAGAAAATAGCATCCAAATGCATTTTCCAAGAAAACAGCATGATACTACCTGTTATCAGCAGCAGGCATGGAGAGCTCTCTGCTCAAGAACTTTCTATGGACTCGCAGAAAGACCAGCTTTTGCCAGGAAAGGGACCTGAACCAATATGAAAACAAGAATACATGAGTTTATTCACAGCTACTGTGACCAGTAACTCCTCACTGAACCATTTAAGTCTGCAAAGTTAATGCAGTATTACATAAAAAGCATTTCCATTCATTGCTTCTCAACATTTCCAATTTTGGAATTCAATGTATTACTGAAGGCTATTGTTGTATACATAAAATCCACATTTTCAACCAAAAAAAAACCAGTCAGGAAACAGAATTCACAGACAAGGCTGGGAATTCTCTATTAAAAAAAAAAAAAAACATCTCAAGGGTGTTGAAGGTAGACAGGCCACAGCAGCTCAGAGTGTTCCAGGTGCAAAGGTGACTCTCAACAGCTCTCTCTGGGCACTGCCAGTTTTATCCTGAAGGAAACAGAGGACCAAATGGCAGAAGATACGACGTGTAAGCTGGTTAAATGTGGCTGCCTCTGCTCCCATTGTGTGCCTGCCATCACAGGAGATATTTCCTACTTCTGGGTGTTCTGGACAATAAATATTTACAGGAAGGTCGTTAGGGCACGGCAAATCTGACAGAAGGGCTGCACATCCCCGCACAGGGGATGGATCTGGCAGCACACGGGATGTGCGAGACGCCCTGGGCAGGCAAGGTGAGCTCCCAGTGCTCAGGTAAGCCCTGCTCTGGCTGTCCCAAGCTCATCTGCACACCCTGTGCCCTGTGCTGGCCACGGCAGCCTCTGTGCTGGCTGCAGCCCGAGCCAGCAGCTCTGCCACGCTCAGCCTGTGCTGGCACTGGGCTCAGGAAGCGCTGGGCACGCCAAGTGGAAGCAGCCCCGCTGCAGGAGGGAGCACAGGAGGGAGGCAGGGACATTCCCAAGGGGAGCCTCCCTTCCGTGGGTCACTGCTGAGGCAGACACCA
This sequence comes from Ammodramus savannarum pratensis, assembly GCA_020466415.1. Lineage (NCBI taxonomy): Eukaryota > Metazoa > Chordata > Aves > Passeriformes > Passerellidae > Ammodramus > Ammodramus savannarum. Next base: position 328,699 of record JAHXMQ010003489.1, on the reverse strand, counting down.
TTCAGCAGAGCCCCAGCAGGACTGGGGCCTCCTTCCCACAAACCTCCACGCTCAAAATGTTCCAGACCCTTTGTTCCGAGCCTCTCTCACCCTCTGCCCCATGCAGAGACATGATCATAATCCTCTTTCTCCACCACCCTCCCTGTGCATCAGTCTCCCCTTCCACCACAAACCTGCTACAGGAATTGTCCTTCCCAAAACCCACATGGCCCACAGGGAGAACCTCTGGAGCTGACCCCAGAAAAACCCTGGGGCACTGAACACAGCCCTGCCTCCTTGCAGAGGGGGCTGCAGTTGTGATGCGTGCTCTTTCCTCGTGGTTATAGCCTCTAACCTGTTTGCTGTTTTACAGCAGCCATGCAACAGCCTGAGCACTACAAGGATTTTTCTATAATATCCTCTAAATCCCCTCACATCTGCCTCCTGCTAAAATACTCCCTTGTCCATGCAGAGACACACACTCTGTCCAGTCTTACTGCTGTAGTCACTTGGGCACACAGACTTCAGCTACCAGCAAAAATGGAGAAATAGGCACTCAGTCCTGTTTTAAATAATGAAATATAGACTGCCCAAAACCCCCACGTTTGAATGACAGTCTGAGCAGTGCTCACTTCTTTCTCAGGCAGCCACTGTCTCCTCATCTGTAAAATGGGGCAATGGCACTTCCTGCATCTGAGCGACAGTGTTTGCAAACATTAAGAAACGACTCTGCCGAAGCCAAAAGGGAGAACTCTATTTGCATGCAAATTCATGTAAAAAATTAATCCTCACGTGGGTCCAAAAACACGATGCATACAAATACATTACTGCAAGCCTAAGAAATTTAGCTTTACAAATGCAGCAAACTGTTTTCTACACTGACTGGGGGGAGGAGAGAAGACTCTGACAATGCACCTTCCTTTCTTTAACTGTTAACTCTTTATTCTGAATCTAATATTGATCCTTAATTTTCTATCGGCGTTTTGACTGCAAGAGAGCAGGGGACAAACAGGAGTGGCAAAGACAATCCACTTATTTCACCCTTTCTTCACTCCTGGGGTCAGCTACTCCCTCTCTGAATCAGTGCTAGACCTGCTTGAATAGCTGAGAATGAACCTTCCACAAAGTGTGGATTTACTTTTACTAAATCCTCTAAGTATTAAAGCTCTTCACACCATTTGGTCTTGAAGTGATGCAAGAGTGAGGTGTGGACACCAGTGACAATAAAGCACCATCTGGCAAAGTGAACTCCAGGCAAACAATGACAAGCACAAGTGAAAAGAATTGCAATGATTTCCACAAACATGTGAAATACTATAAACTGTGTGACTTAGCAGCTTCCTCCTCCTCACAAGTAAATAAACATGTCTGCAGAAGGCTGTTTGGTTCTGCCTTTTATATGAGCTGAGAATACACAGAGACAACCCCATTTGCATTCTGCTGTTTAAAAAATATATGCAGATTTGTGAGCAAGGGGGAAAAAGGGCGAGAAAGAAAGAAAAAATAAGAACTAACCAGACTTCACTTTTTCTTGGTTCTTTACTGTCAGGGTGATGTACTGGAAGTCTTTATTTCTTTCAGCTTGGGCCCCTCAGTAGTTCATTCTCCTTCCAGCCTGTTCTCATGCCTTTCTTATCACCTGCTGAGGCCTTGATCATGGACAGAGCAGACAAGCAGCAGGGGACAATTAGAGAGGAGTTCAGACTTTGATCATTTGACCATATGTGAATACAACAGCTGACCACATGTTTTAAAAGACAACTAACTTAAAAGTATTAAAAAAATCACAAAGCAGGCATAGATACTTAAATTTACATTTTAATTATCTGGCACAATGGCGCATTCAACTTTGCAGAATATTGAATTTTTCCTCCTAAATGTACACATGTAACATCTCCAAAAGGAAAATCAGCACTTTGCTGCTTCTCCAGAGCCCAAATAAGCACAGTATCATTAAAATAAATATTTGGATTATTTAAAACATAAACAAACATATCTATCTAGTAACTTGCAGTTTTTACTGACAAAAAATTCACGAATAATTTCTGTCCTGCAGACAGTCCAATTTAAATAGAATAATACTGTATTTACCTCTAAAAATACCATGTATTTAATAGTACACAGACATACAACTCTGCATTACTTACACAACTGACTTTTTCCCCTGAACCTCTCTGTTAGGCTTTAAAACTTAATACAGAAATACAACACAATTTAAAAGCTCAGCTGTTGTAAGGATTTGGTTCTTATTGCTTAGCTGCCTGCTTTTTCCCTAAAAAAAAAAAAACCAAGAAAAAAATCTTAATTTACTGAATTGTTCAATCTTTGCTGAATCTTTAAGTTATCAAAGCAGAAGATCCAGTTGTGAGCAGTTTAACTGCAGCCACCTGACCCCAAATACTTGGGAAAAATCTTTGTTGGAAATTTTTGTATACAATAGAAGAGTTATCATCATTTGTGAAGATACGACATCCACTTATCTTCTGCACCGACCAGATAATTAACATATTCATGAAATGGCTATTTACTCTCAAATAGGAGGATAATAGAAAAATAACACTAATTGTTTTGGCAGCAGTTTGTTTAGGAGTTATCTGAGGCAACAAATGTTTCTTTTGTAGTTGTGGAGGGGCAGAAATCCTCCTTTCTGTAAACACTTCTGCCTTCAGCTTTCCCTTCTCCCTGAAATTTGGATACTACCAAGGAAAAACTGCGGAAATCAGTGAAAGGAGGAGGAGAAGGATTTAAAAATTAAATGGCAGTTAGTTTTCTTTGGATAGCAATTGTTTGCATATTTTTATTATAACGGAAACCACAGAGTACAACAACATTTTGGAAAATGATGTGTTTTGCAGAGTACAAGAAGGGCTGTACCACATGCTGACTGAACAAAACAATGGTACTAATGGGGCATGAAGGGTGTGTACAAAATATTTTAAGAGGCTCAGGCTATTCCAGCACACAGGCATAATTTTTGCTTCTCTGACTGGACTATGAAACGCCTCCTTGTTGGCCCAAGGCTGCCCCTAATGAGGGCAGAGGGCCGAGGGCTGCAGCAGCTCAGGCCGTGCCTCGCTGGACAGCAGCAGTGACCACCCGTGTGCAGGGCGGGGGGCTGCGGCCGCAGGGCAGCCCTGGACAGGCTGACCCATGGCAATGCTCAGACAGGCTGACCCACGGCAATGCTCAGACAGGCTGACCCACAGCCCTGCTCTGACCACACTGACCCACAGCCCTGCTCTGGCCACGCTGACCCACAGCCCTGCTTGGCCAGGCTCAGGCTGACCCCAAAACACCCCCAGCTTCCCCCGTGGCCTGCAGCATGTCCCACCCGGCCGCCCAGTCCCTCACGGTGGCCTCGAAAGCTGCTGAGGCCCTGCGGCCACCAGCATCTCCGAGGTGCTCTCAGCTCCAGCAGCCCAGCCCCGCCAGCCCCACGGGCCCCCTGAGGCACAGCCAGCCACAGGAATGGGATGGCCATTGCAACAACACGCTCTGTCTCCGAGCTGGGATTCCGAGCTGGAATGCAGCTGGAAGACAGGAGTAAGCCAGAGAAGCGACAAGGAAACCTCTCCAGTTCTGGAAGCTTATCAAAAGGAAAAAATAATCAGTGTGGTTTTTGTCTGCAGCCACTGAACCTTTCTTGCTTGCAATATTAGAAGATATTAAAGCTAATCAAACATGAATTATCAGCAAATTTCCGCCTCGCTTTTCGGCCTGAGGCTGAGAGGTGAGCGGCAGAGGGTTTCTGGGCTTTCCCAGATTACCCTGCAAGGAATTTGGGGTTGTTTTCAAAACCAAAGTTCACCTCCGCAGCACCATACAATAGCTTCAGCCCGCCAAAGCAATTGTTCTCACTGAGAATCTTCCTGCACCTAAGGGCTCTCTGTAATAAAATATGGATGCAGTATTAATTAAATATAGATGCAATTTCCTCCTCCCTTCTCTCCTTAGCTGCTATCATGAACATTAGTGCAGGCGCCTAAGGAAAGCCTGGCTAACGGGGAACAGCTGCCACACTAATGAGGCACCGTGCTCTATCAGCCAGGCCCAGGCCCAGCAAACAGCCCCCTAACTTCTCCCCTGGCCATGCCCAGAGCCTGGCATTGGCCCTGGGGCACAGCAGAAGGCATCACGGGACAGAAGGGGTCCCCTCCGACCCCCAGCAGGTTTTGGTTGAGCTCCCCAAGTGCCACGAGCTTGTCTCTGTGCTGAAGACACTGCTGATGGGTCATGTTTGCAAAGCACTTGGAGATGTGCTTGGCAGCATTGCCATCTTTGGGAAAGGCTGAGGGAAAGCCACTGCCAAGGCACAGTGTGGCCGTGTGTCGGCTGCCAGGAATTCAGGAATTCCTACCCCAGCAGACAGTGTGCTGCCAGTGCCCCAGCTAAACAAAGCAAACCCTGAGCTGATGGTGCTGCTGGGCCCATCCCCACCCTGCAGCCACTGAAAAGAGGGGACCACCCCCCCTCCAGGAACAGTAAACCCAGAGAGCAAGAGAGAAGGACTCTGCCACTGAAAGATCCTTTGCCTTCGCTGTCAGACTAGGAGGACTCCAATCTCCCTCCCCCATCCTGGCTGGGCAATTTGACAGAAGCTTTGCATCTGAAGTTGTGTCACTGGGACAAAAACATTTTAAAACAAGACTGAAGAATGAAGAGGCCAAAACAGGGATAGGACTTGACTAGGACCTCATATTCCACTGGCTGCACGACTCATGTATGAGTGGGGAGACCCATCTTCCCAGGACTGCACTGTGGCTTATGAACCATTTCTTGTGATGCCATTTCCTGTCCCATGTGAGAGCAGCCTTCCTCCATGGCCACCACCACCTGCTCCCAGTTTACCAATTACCATTTAATGTCCTCCATCTGTACAGGGCAGCACTGGTACTTCCTGACCTCACAGGTATGCCTGTGTGTCTGCACGTGTGAAGATAAATATATTAAAGATTGGGAGGCATTCAGGCCCTGGGCCAAGGGGAGCCATATAAGTGCCAAGGAGACGAAGACAAATGGGGGCCATATAAATAGATGGCTGGAGAGCTGCAGCCCTGAGGCTACAGGCAAGAAAGGGGCAGAGGCAGAGACAAACCGTGGGAAAGAGCCCTGTTTGAAGTCTCTGACAGAGCATCCCAGTGCCAAGGAGCACGGAGCACAGCCCTGCTGCTCACCCTGCGAGCTGTGCTGACACCCCTGCCATCAGGAGGCAGCCCAAGGAGGAAGAGGAAGGGCTGTCCAAATGAGCCCAGCTTTAGAGCAACAGCTGATCAGGGAGCTCGGTGAGGTGCAGGAGCCCTGCCACGGCGTCTGGAGAGGAGCCAGAGGTGTAGAACGGCTTTGGCTCCCAGCACAGGGGCTCTCCTGGCACCAGCCCAGCTCCTGATGCAGTTTGGGCAGGGAAGCAAGGGCTGGGCAAGCAGGGGTGTCCCCACCCAGCCCATGACACACGGACAGTGGCCAGGAGCAGACCCACCCCCTGCCTGCCTCTGCATCCCCAAAACTCCACCAACTCCAGCCTCCAGCTCTGTCAATCCTGCTATGAAATGCACCTTATAAACTGTCATAAATCATAAAACGCATCTCCCCCTCAGATCCACTGCCTCTTCTGCAGCTACTGAGGAGGAAAAAAGGCACCTGGGAGAAATCTGGCCCACAAAGGTTCACAAAAGACTGCACACAGCGCCTTACTGGCAAAGAAAGAAAAAAGAACAGAGGAAAGGTAGAGACTGTAAGAGGTTAGAGGGAAAAGCAGCAATATCCTTTGAGAGCTCCCTGAGCTTTTCTGCCTGGTAAGCTTTGGGGATCTCAGCTTTCAAGAAGAAGGCAGCAGCATTTTTCAGGGGGGAAAAATCCCGTAACATCGAAGGGACACAGATCCTGACCATCGACATAGCTGTAAAGGAAATAGGATGATTTTGCCACAGTGGGTCTGCAAAGCATCTCCCAAGACTCCAGCTGGTTAAGCCAGGGGAGAGACTCAGAGGATCTGCTCTCCATTTCTTCACTGGCACACCCATACACTGCTAAAGCAACCCCTCCTCTCGGCTTTATCATTTAACATTTATTGAGGCAGTACCCAGAGGCCCTCCCAGATCCTCAATAATGTACAAAACACACAGGTAGTTCCACCCCCAAAGACATTTAAAGGCAAACCACAGAGCACAGCAAGGAAAAGGGAACAGGCAGAGGGGTAGGGACAGAAAATACCTCTTTAAATTTGGAGCAGCCAAGAGCAGAGTCACAGAGCTGATTAAAGGCTGTGGAGATGCATTTCAGTGAGAGAACTCTGTCTAATTAGCTTATCAAAGCCTAGGTTCATGCACACCTCTGTGGGAACCAAACTGTGACAACAGCTTCCCAATCTAGCACAGGCCTAACAGAAACAGAAGTTAAACACAGCCTGGCTGGGCTACAAGCCACTCACACAGGTGACAGCCAGGCAGATCCAGCACTACAGTTTTTGATGAAGACAAAGCAGATGCTTTGGAAAAGCACCCTTATTCAAACAAATTCACTCATTTCAGGAAAATCCTGCTGCCTGTTTGGGAGAGGTGATCACAACAGAATTAAACACAGCTTTCCCTGCACAACAAGGATTATTCAAATTGAAAAGTATTGAATAGTGGGGTAAAGGATCACAAAAAAGTACTAGAATGTAGCAACAATACATATTAGCTTCTGTTTACTTCATAGGGAGAAGGAAGAGCTTTGGATCTCTCTCCAGAGTCTTAAACTGCTTCAAGATAAAAATGAAGCTTTTCAAATATTCCATACAAACAGACTGCAATATACTGATGTTTAGTTTTTGCCTGGGGCTTAGAAAAGTTTGCAGCACTGCCATGCTCCATAAGCCTTCAGTTTAAACACTCCCTCCATTCTCAAAAAAAAAAAAAAACAAAAGGAAAGAGATCTTAAGTTACTGAAATTGATATGGATGCAAATCAGAGAAAGCTTTTTCTAGGGGAATTAATCTTCCTTTTTGCTTGCATCAGAGACTGATGCAACAAAGCCAAAATTGCATACATCCACCCAGGATGATGGAGCAGTTTCAGAACCAGATAACCCAGAGGTTTTGCCTGCAGGGACTGAAGGGTATCAGCTCTCAGCTCTACCCAAAATCTACCAAAACTACCATTAACATGCAAGTTTAGGACAACTGAGGTTTTCAAACATTTGACAGTATGACCAAATCTCACATACCCAAAAATCACCATGATTTCTTGAAAACTACATCTGTCTGTACTCTGGCCCCAAACTTTCACTCTGTTTTGATTTTGATTTTTTTTTTTTTTTTTTTTTTTTTTTTTTTTTTTTTTTTTTTTTTTTTTTTTTTTTTTTTTTTTTTTTTTTTTTTTTGGTTGTTGATATTTGTTCTTTATTTTAACTTTTGGAAGAACACTAAAGCACATAGAAGTCCTCTAAAAAACTGAAACTTGTGGAGAAAGAAAACAAAACAGTGCATGACAAAAACTGTAACCCCAACACCCACTCTGATG
>JAHXMQ010003489.1:270792-304867 GCA_020466415.1 Ammodramus savannarum pratensis | reverse complement strand
GAGAGGAGAGGAGAGGAGAGGAGAGGAGGGTTCCTCCAGAGCTCCTCGTAATGGGCACTGCCTGGCTCTGCACGGGGGATAAAAGGACAGCGATCAGTCTGTTGTTGTCAAGATGGAGAGGAACGCTTAAAAAGCCTTTGAAATAAGCAATTTCCTCTCTCATCAGTATCCTCTTGACTGCTAAGCTCCCTCCTTTGTCCCTCACCTGAATGGTGATCAGCAATGCATGACTGGCCAAGGGGCATCAGCAGCAAGTGACAACACCAGCCGAAACCAGTGCGGGAAGGCAAGGCTGATCTCTACAGACCTCTGCCCTACGGAGGAGAAGGAAGGAAGGGCAAAGCGTGACAGCTTCATCTGTCCTGCTTATTTAGGCACAGGGTATGGCATTTGCCATCGCTCATAATAGGTTCACTTGGCATCCCATCTCTGAAACGAGTCAGAATCGAATGCGCAGGTGCCAGGAATCCCACTGCCAAACAAGCTTCCACCCTACGATCCTTAATTATATTTTTGCTTCTGTACTCAAGGAGGGTGAGTAGCCCTTGCACTCTGCTGTCCTCAAACAGCTACACTGCAACCAAGAAGTTTCTCCTTGGCAAAGTGTGTTGTACCTTCTGGTCACATTGCTCTTGTGCTGCACACGCCTACTCTGAGCTCAGTCGGAGCTTATATGGAGTTAAAGACCACCAAAAATCAGCTTCATTGCCATGGAAAAAGCGGGAAATTTTATTCTTTAAAAAACTTCATTTCTCATTAGGGATAGTTCACCTGTGATACTTTAACATTGCTGTTGAACCTGACTGCATGAGGAAGAGTTGATTGCCATGTAGAGATTCTTCACTAATCCAGCTCCATTCTTGCATAGAGCATAGTCACCAGTGTGCTACCACATTATTTCTGAAGGGCCAGACTCCCATCTTTTATAAGTTTTAGAAGCTAGAAACAAAGTTTTAGAAAACAAGAAGGGAGTACAGAGTGTTTAAATAAAACAAAGCAGAAATGAACAGAGTCCATTACTTTGTGTGAGTGGTCATTTTCCTAGGGAAAAATGATATTGGGACGATTCTCTGAACAACAGTGCCCTAACAAAGACATCACGTGTTACACCATTTGCTCAAATAATTACACATCATTCAGATATTAGTCTTCTATCTCAAGGCATCACAAGGGAGCCTTAGCTTTTTGAGCACATGCAATTCCCATTAACAATAATGAGAGCTACTCACATATTCAGGATGGACAGTACCTCTCTTGGGAATCTCTGCATTTGTCATACCTCATCTGGGGAAACAACAGGAACGTAACAAAGGCAGACCTAAGTGGAGGAGGTGTCAGACACTGACCTGCCATGATGATTCTCAGCATTTCTCACAGCGATTGCTCCCCAGCTCCTCAGGAAATGTTATGGGATGTTGCTCACACCGGTCTCAAACTCTCCCCAGAGCTGCTCTCGCACCAGGCTACACCACCAGGCAAACCCACATCAGCAATGAGAGAGAGTCACTTTCTGCCAATCCTGTTTCTCAGATTCACATTAGAGGATCAGATGCACATTTTCAGATGGTGGTCTTTTACTTTGGGCTTTTCCAAATGTGGTGCCCACTAACAGCACAGCAGCCAGCTGGTTTTGCTGGCAGCTTCTGTCAGGGCTGTGTCAATCACCATCATCCTCCTCTGTGCTGTTGGTGCCTTGAGAACTGACGAGTATGCAAAGGAGAGCACAAGTGTGAATCACACAAGTGTGGCAGACCCTTCGTACTGAAACTGTACCAGCAGGTGTTTAACCCCTTCTGCTCCTCCTCAGCCCTGTCACATCTGCAGAGTTCTGATAAAACTGCTCTTCTCAGCTATGCCATGAGGAAGGTGCATTTCCACGTGCTGTACAAGCTTTATTCCTGCTTATAACTCAGCAGAAGGTCCAAGAGAAGATGGAGGTGTCACTGCTGAATAGAGAACTGGTCATCAGGGGCTTTGAGCTCTATGTCTAGTTTTCCTGTTGGGAATGAACTTAGGTTTCAGCCTCCAGTGACTGCACTTCTTAACCCTCTGAAGGAATGCTGAGAAAGCCATTCTTTCTGAAAGGCATTTTAAAAGCAGAAATGCTTGTTAGCCTTGTGTGTCTACACCAGGCCTTCTGTTATATCCCGTCCAATGTCTCTCCAGTCCCTGCTTTTGTTTCACACCCAAAAGCTTTCAGCTTCAGCTCACGCCAGCAGTAAAATAAAAACACAAAAAAACTACATAGCTTCTTAGCTTCTCTTTCACTTGTTATCACAAAAATCAGAGCTTACTTAAAAAAAATATTTCAGAGAATAACAGTTTCCAAGATCACAATGCCATATTAAATTCTTTCCCAAGCTCAATAAACTATGACTTATAAAACTTGTAAAATTCTTACTAGACTCAAGACAGCTCCGCATGTGTCTGTGGCAAGAAGAGTGGAACCTTTTGCTAAACATTGCTAAACCTTGCCTCTTGGCTGGAACAGCTCTGCCCATCCCAAGCAGTGTCTCAGCGCTGCTGGCTGCAGTGTGGGGCTGGAAGAAGTTGTACATCTACAGACCACCTGAATGTCCCACTCTTTAATGACACGATCTCTCCAGCTTAATTCTACTTCCTACTTTGAGATACTTAGGATCCCAAATATTTATTTTTTAAAGTCAACTGTGTCACAAGACACTTCCCACTTCTTGTGAGCATAGGAGATATTTTTTACCTTTAAATACCTTTTTTAAAAATTTTGGTTTTTCTTCTGACAGTCCACCTGATGCAATTTACAATAAATAGGCATTTCCCCCATTGCATCTCTGCACAGCTGAACACTCTGTAGATACTGTTCTCATGGATTTAACTGATTTTTGGCAATAATTTCTTTCCCCACATTGTAAAGGCTTATATTTTCTGAAGCTGTTCCCAACACTGTAAAATATTACATATAACCCAAGTAATATACCTTGGAGTACAGCAATGCTCAAGATGGTCCTACTTGGTCTTTAGCATGTGGTGCACCATAAACCATGAATATAGCAGCAATTCTCTCTGTATATCACAAGTACTTTCCCTTGTGGATTTTTTTGAAACTGGGAAGTCATCTTGACAACCTACACAAGGAGACCCTTCAGAAAATTGAGCCCTGTATCACTGTGTTTATCCCACACACCTCCCTCCTCTCAGATGGCAAGAGGACAGAAAGACAAAAAGCAGTCTGCGTTCTCACAAGACAAAAAAAGACCTCTCACATCTAAAAAAGAAAACACTATGGCAATCTGGGAACTCCAGTGCATTAGAAGATGAAAGATGAATTGTGTTCTGCCAATGTCACACATGTTGTTGTTATTATCTCTAAGAGGAGGACCCCACTGTGCTCAGTACTGCACATGCTCAAACTACCAGGCTGTTCCGGTCCCACAGGCCTCATAACCCAAGAGAAAAGCAGCATTGTTGCCTCCTTTTTGTGAAGGGGAAGTGGGACACCAGAAGATTCAGTGACTTGAACAAGTTACTCAATGGAATAGCAGATCTGAGAACTGAACCCACATCCAAGTCTCCATCTCATGATTTAATCCTCACAGTGTTCAAAATCAATTTTAGTTAAGCAGCATCTAAGCTTCCAATTGGCACCCATGATTATTTCTACTTCTACAAAAAATTTGATCTATTGTTCACTCCCTCATTCATTTTAGATTCCTGTAAAACTCGTCTTTAAATATATGTCCAAAAGACACAACACAGCCACAAAACAAAACACTTGTACAAGCAGATTACTTCCACATTCAAATTCAGAGAGTACTGAGTACCAACATCTATCTTTAAACAGGCACTTTGAAAAAAATACACAAAAACCCTCATCATATGGAAGTACACACAGTAACAGCATTGTGCTTCACAGGTGATCACAGTTTTGTTCCATTACTATATTAGAAGAGCCATTATTATGCTGCCCATTAAGAACTGAGGCGCTCAAAACTTTCTAAAAAAATCAAGGTAGAACAAACCAGGAGTTGGGCACCTAAAAAAACCCAACCTAGCAGCTATCCAAGCCAGTGGCTTCAAATTCCTGCCTAATTTCACATATTAAATAACTGGTGAAATCACACACTAAGTTACCTAAATGTTTGTCCATTTAATATCTGAACCTAAATCAATATTTCAAAAATCTTGAAAATGTTTTCTTCTCTTGGGAAATAAGAGAAAAAAGAACTCTAAGTCTTAAAACAGAGTGAAGAGGGATGTAAGTTTTTTGGAGGTGCACAGAACAATATTCAAAATTCTAAATTTAAAAATAATGTGAGAGCAAACTCACTAGTGTAGCGAAGCTGAAGAGATGCACACTGAGGAACTTTAGAAGAGTTAACCCTGGGTCTGACACCAGAGCTGAGGTAGGAGAACACAATTATAAAGCAACAAGGCTAGCCAGGAAGCTGCACCCTGGGGAACCATGAAGTTTGTGCAGGGTGAAGAAAACTCATCATGAAGTTCCAGCACTTTGGGATGGGGGAGAGCGATAGTCTCGCCAAGCTGGATGGCTCTGCTAGGCTGGAAAATATCCTTTCTCATAACCCAAGGGAAGTGCAGCAACTTCTTCCAATTATTTTATAGAAACTACTGGCAAAGTGAATTGTATTCCCATCCAGTGGGCTGTGCACACCTTGGTGAGACAGCAATCAGGTTTGGTGTGTGGTCAGGATGCGATGAGAGCCGGGGTCTGGCCGTGTGTGAGGGAGCTGCTCAGAGAAGGGCAGAGCGCCCGAGGAGGGAGCAGAGCCCTCCCAGCAGAGCTCTCCCAGCAGAGCCCTCCCAGCAGAGCCCTCCCAGCAGAGCCCTCCCAGCAGAGCCGAATGCTGCTGCACCCACCTGGGCCACCACAGGGGCCAGAGCACAACTCTCACCGTGTCTGAAAAAACATCAAATTCAGCTCCTTAGGGAACTGACTGTTATCCATCCCTCTGGAAGAGAGACTGGGAAGGGCCTTCTGCTGCAGCTCTTGGGACATAAAAGAGTTAAATCAATACCAGAAACTGAGATAACAGTCAACATCTTGGGAGGGCATGGTAGTGGACTGCTCTTCTCACTGGCAGCACCAGCAATTCTCCTAACCCAAGTTTTAACTCACTGAACTCTATTTGTTCCTATTATTTTCTTTGTCTCAACAGTGCATTTATTTCCTCATTTTTACAAAGAAAAAAGTACACAGGGCTACCTAATGTTGCCAGATGCTGTATTTGGCAAACTGGGAATATAAAACTGTTGGATTACTGAATCTGCTCAGAAAAATGTCCGTCTTTGTCCAACATTTCAGCTTGGTCTGTTCTGAAAGGTTTCTGGCTTTTCAGCAAGAAACTCTATACCAAATATTTTCAAATACTACCTCAAGAAAATGAAGTTTGCAGAGTTTTTCTTTGGAGAGGCCTTCTTTAAAAATAATAATAATAAAAAAAAAAACAAACAAAAGAATATCAAAACAAACAAACAAACAAAAACCACAACAAACACACCAACCAAACCAACAACATGAAAACCCCAAACAACCAAACCCACAAAGTTTGTTTTCTCCTCCTCAAAAAATATACCATTTTCTTGTTAAATAGTTTCAAGGACTAGCAAACTAGAGAAACTTCAAATAACTCTAGATGGTAGAACTAGGAAAATCACCCTTCCCATTCCCAAATTTCTCTCCAGTATCAGCAGCCCCATATCTTTGTCCTCCGCTGAATGAAAGTACACATGGAAATTAACAGAAATTTCTACCAACATGTTCCCTTTCTGCAGGGAATGCTGCAACAGCTCAAAATCTGCCTTCACTGCTGCAATGCTTCAGTTATTGTTTGGATAGCAACATGTAATTCTTTCATTACCATGTTTGAGAGAAAGATTGCTCATTTCTCTCAATCTTCTCCTTGGTAATATATCATCCAGTGTTTAGGAGGGAAAAGAAATAAAATAAGAGAGAGACATTGTATTGTCCCTAGGGAAAGTCAGATCTGGGACACTGCGAGGAAAAAATAATTGGTCCCATTATTATCATTGTGTCTAGCTTTACACTTAAGGGAGAAATATGTCTGAATAGCTGGTTCCATCAGCAATGCAGATAGAGGAGAAATTCCCACAGTGTGAGTAAGTCTTCACACACTTAGAGAACGTGACCACACACAATACACATGGCAGTGGAGAAGAACAAAGCAGCCTCAGGAAGTGTCCCTGATTGTTTTCGGCTGATTAGGGACATATGCCAACAAGCCTCGAGTTGTTGAGGGAAGCTTTGCAACTCGGGGAGGTCAAATTTACATAACACAATTAAAGATACCGAGTTGTTTGGGTCCATATAAAACTCACATTCAGAACAATGTAAGGTACAAGTTTAAGACAATTTACTTGTTTCAACCAGTTCAACCAAGGGACAGCTTTATCATTCAAGTTGAATATGTAGAGGGGAGATTAAAAGTCAGTTCTAATGTAAAAAGCTAATTTACATTAACACCATCCACTTGTTTTGGAATCAAACCACACAAATTTCAACTAGCTCCAGCTGTTTTGGAAAACTGCATTAAACCAGCATGAACATCAGGCCTTGAAACAAAAATACCGCCTATTACTTTTTTTAAAAGCCACCACACAGACCTAAATATTTTTGGATCAAATAAACTACCTGAAAATAACTGCCCTGAAGTGAGCAGGAATTTGCCAGGTTGGCGGTGTTTCCAACAGAGAAGCCAGAATTGCCCATTGCAGGTGGGAAGGCACAGCCATCCTCAGTCCCAAAGGCTCCCTGCGCTGTGCCAGGGGTGAACGTGCGCCCCTGGATTGCTGATGGCACCACTCAGGGCACTGTACCCTGCAGGTACCAGCCAGCATCCCCTCGGTGCTGGGCCAGCAGTGCCCAGGGGCACCTGGAGAACAGCTCACCTCCACAGGGGCTGCTCGCTGCCCCCCTCCCCAAATAAAGGCACCACATTGCCCTACAGATCATTCCAGAGCCACAGCAGTGTTGAAAAATCCAACAAGATAAACTAAACACAGTACTTAGAGAAAAATGTAAGGCTTCCTGTAAATTAAATTGAGCCTTTTTACATAATAGATCGCTCACAGCTATTTGTAAGGAAGTGACAAAGCTGCCGTAGATCTTAAGATATTGTAGGTTCACAGATGCAGTTATGTAAATATTTTCTGACAACTCGGCTGCTACCGAAAACATTTTTGAAGTTATCAAAAAGAATTTAAAGTATTTTCCACTCTAGTCATTAAGGTTTTATTTGCAAAAAGACAGTAGCAGAACTGTTCAGCAAAACCATCTCTTGTGCAGAAGGCACAAGCCCGGGCAGCAGCAGTGCCACACACCCAGGGCTCTGTGAGCCCAGCGCTGCTCCCGGGCACAGCAGGGCCTGGCACTGGGGTGCCCACACCCCACACCCCACAGCCCAGGGCTCCCATTCCCCAGGGCTCCCATTCCCGGGGTGCCAGGGCTGTCACCGTGCCAGTCCAGCCAGCAGCCCGGCCTCAAAGCCACATCTATTTCTTGGCACTGCAAAGCAGGAATATTACATGGCCTGGCAGTGCTCTTTTAGCACATGTATTTTATCTACTGTCACAAATGCATTGCCATTTAGCTGCAATTTCTTTTGGAGCTTATTTTGTTCTCCAGGCATTTAAACTGCATAATATTTTTTTTACTGTTAAGCAAATACAAGAAAACATCTATTAAGTGAAGACTATACCAGTTGGGGACAACCAAGAGCAAGCCATTAGCGGTTTGTTAACTCTCCAGCAATCCTCCAGGAATCATTACTGGACTCATCAGCTCCTGTTAGATTCTGTGTTTGAGTCTCAGGTTTGAGACAAAGCTTTGTGAAGACATGCCAACAGACAGCTTTCCCTACTGGGTACACATCCAAGTCACCTCAAGCATGCAAGACATAAATTTTACTGCTGAGGTCAGCAGGAATTCACATTATTAAAAGGAGCATCACTGAACTCTGTTTCAGGTGGTAGAAGAACTTAGTGCTTGAGGCTCAATACCAGCTGGCTGGGTTATGCCCAAATAACACCCTTTGAGGGGGAGCAGGGGCATTTAAGGGCAAAGGATAGGACAAATCCTCATTGCTGGGGAAAATCAGGTGAGAGCAAACTGCCAGGAGACAGCATCTGAGGTACAGACGCTGCCTGACAGCTCCTCAACCATGTAATCCATTCCTGCCTCAGAGCTACACAGGGCAGATCGCACAGCACAACACATCTTCAGGGCAATCTGCTTTCAGAGTTCAACACCACACTGCACTAGGGATGCTTAGAGAAGTGTAAAAGACAACTGGACATATTTACAGCACCATCTTCTGACCAAAGCACCCAATTTAAAAAAATCATAGATTACAAAAAAAAAAAGACAAATTGCCGTGTGTGTGTGTACTCACATACATACCATTTCTTATTAGTTCTAACAGAAGTTCTTGTTAGTCTAATAGAATTAATAAATGCATTTTTAGTTGGTTCTTATTAATGATTTGATTTCTCTATATGGGTAAGAAGTATTTATAATACCCTTCACTTCACCAGCATATCACACAGGTCACACAGTCCTGGAGACATGAAGCAGATGCTTCCCTCCAGAGGAGAAGACACATTTAAAATTAGGAATGGTCCATACTGGAGCACACTCTCTCCTGACCATACAAAGGAGCACAGAGAGTTTAACCCTACAAATACAGGTTTTCCTTCTGCTGTTTGGACATAGACATGCGAGTTTGAGAGCTCTGTTACTGCAGCTGTGACACTTATTTTCTATAAAGGAACACCTTCATGTGCTATAGAGCCTCAGCAGCAAAAACTGCAATGGACATAACTCCAGCTTCCCACACACAGCTGGGATAAAATGCTGCTCAAATCCAGTACAAAACTGTGTGCCACTGACTTCAGTGGAGTCTGGATTTCACACTAGTTTTGGAAGGGTTCTCATTGTTGGCTGGCAAGATTTCAACCCTTTTTAATTCCCAGAAGCTCAACCACAAATCCCTCTTCTCCTCCCACACAGCTGCACTGGAACTCCCCAAGCTCCTCCAGGCAGCAGCAGAGCAAACCCCCTTGAGAAGACCAGGGCTTTGCCTGCAGGAGATCCCCACATCCTCCCAGCATCGTTCAGCTCCAGAGAGCCCCATCTCTCAGGCCCATCTTTCAGCTCCAGGGCCTGGGCTCCCCGAGCCGCCCCCGTGCCCTCCTCGCTGCTCGGGGCAGCCCAGCAGCCTCCCCTGCGGCAGATCTGGAGCAGCTGTGCCACACCGAGGAGGTGATTAGCCCCTTCCTGAGCCCTTTTCAGGCTGCTGCCATTGATGTGCCCCACAAATGTATTCCACTTCACTTGCCAAAAACATACAGGAGCTACAAAAGAGGAAGGTATCTTTCAATAGCTCCTAAAATGACTTTTGCTCCTTTCCCTAAAAAGCTGCAACATAAATTAGGGCAAAGATGGGCTGCTAAGGGAAGCTCCTTTGTCCCTGTTATGTTAGAAGAGAAAAATAATTGTTGGCTTTCCATCAGCCAGCAGGAACAACTGCTGTGGTGCCATGCCAAAAGGATTTGCACCTCTCTGTACTCCTTTGTGGACAGCTATGATCTGCTGTTCTCCGAGTCAGTGTTTCTTTATTATGGCATGTATCAAAAGAGCACCATTGTTTAGAATATGCTCCTTATTTCACATCGGAAAGGGAAAATGATAGGAACACAGGGGCTCAAAGTTTGGAAGATAAAAAGGCAAACACAATAAAGACAGTTGTCTTTGAGCTTACAAGCCTCTGACATGTCACAACTGTAAGCACTGAATCATCTCCTTGGTGTACCTTGTGAACCACTTTCACTTCAAAAATAAAAATAAAGCACCAGGATTCTTTATGTCTTGACAAAATCCGCAGTGCCTGGCATTGAGCAGTGTTACATTTCCCTTGCAGGTGACCTGGGAGGGGTTTCCAGAAAATTGATTTCTGTTTACTTTCATATGTTTCTTCACAATGGATAAATAAAGGCTGAAGGACCCTCACCTCCCTCAAAATCTTTCTGTTCTCACTCACTGCCCTCAAACTACTTTATTTCTCAATAGCATCAGTAACTCTGAACACAGGCTCATCCCTCTGTGTTGACTGGTATTGTGAATTTTACAAGCTGAAATAAGCGCTGGGAACACCAAGCCCAAACGTACCTTGCCCCCAAACAACTCCCCCAGGAATACACTGGACATTTAGGCCGTCAGTTCTGACACCCCTGCCCAGCTAGCTGCAGTAACAAGGTGCACAGCTCAGGCAGGTGCTGCTGTCACACAGAGCTCTGCACCAACCCACACATTCAACTTTTCACCAGCCTGAACCACCCCAGGCAGGGCACTAGACACAGCACAACAAACCGGGTGGCTTCCACTGGGAGGGACAGAGCCAAAAGACTCCTGCCTTTGCTTCCAAGCAAGAGACATTCCAGACGTGTGTAAGTTTCAGCAAGCACACTCAAGTTGACTAACATAGAAGCTTCCAGAAATCTGAAATTTTGCAACTTCTAGATTTCATCTGGACCTTAATTATTTTTGCATCTATTTAAGTATGAGACAACACTGGCCTTCTCTCCACCAGAAGGCTCAGAAAGAAGAGCTCTGAATGCACAGACCACACCTGAGACCATCCCAACAGCCTGGGTTTCACTCCAGTGCAGCACACAGATCCTGTCCAAATCCAGTATCAACATAACGAGCACATTCTGAGCTTCTGCAGCAGGTTTCTAGAGGAAAGCATTCTGTCTTGATATCAGAACTTCCAATGACAACTGAATCACCATATTCCTCAGCAAGCTGTTCCAACGTTATGTATTACTAAAGTGAAGATGGATCTTCTTGACCCTGTATTCCTATCTTGAGGAATTAGGCTGCATTGTGCCTTTCTTTGGAAGAGCAAAGAACCCTTTATTATCAAACACCTGCTCCCACGTAAAAAGGTGCAAACCCTGAGCATCCAACAGGGCCTTAATTTGCACAATTCAGGGGTGCCTCACCTGGTCTGGATCCACTTCTGTGCCCTTCTTAGAGGGCAAACACCAGTGCTAAGCAGCACTGCAGCAGAAATTAATCCAGTAATCCCACCCCTGATACTGGCTGCTAGACCTTTCCAAGCATCACAAATGTACAAAGACCTCAGTTGCTAGTCAGACCTTTATTTTTATAATCGAGCAGAGACGCAGTGGGCTGTGGCAGCAATACACAAGTCCTGGCTCCTGAGCTGTTTCCTCAGGTATCTCTTCTCCTCTCACTCCTCCTGGGGATGAAGTCACGGCCATTTGAACCTGCTGCCTGTCCATGCTGCCAGCACTCCTCTGGGCAGCATCCTCCCCCAGGCCAGCTCTGGGCTCTGCTTCCCTGCCCAAAGGTTCTCTTGCAGTGCCAGTTCCATTTCCCGTCCCACTGCAGAGAGAAGTCCCTAAGCAGGCACGCCAGCTGCCAGCTCCCCCGCTCTGGCACAGGGGCGGCCGCTGCCTGTCCTAAGGCCTCCGTACGGCCCTGGCCCGACCAGCAGTGAGGGACTGGGGGCTCAGAGCACGGCCCTGCTGCTCCCCACACGCCAGGAGCTCAGAGCCTGGCACTGCCGGTGCCCCACGCACCCCAGGAGCTGCTCCCCACGCCCCAGGAGCAGAAGGCAGGGGTGGCAGCAGAGCAGAGCCCGGCCCTGCTGGGGCCCTGGCCCAGGGCTGCCCACGGAGCCCAGCCTGGCCCTGCCGGGGCACAGCCCGGCCCTGCTGGGGCACAGCCCGGCCCAGGGCTGCCCACAGAGCACAGCCCGGCCCAGGGCTGCCCACGGAGCACAGCCCGGCCCAGGGCTGCCCACGGAGCACAGCCCGGCCCTGCTGGGGCACAGCCCGGCCCAGCGCTGCCCACGGAGCGTGGCAGGGCTCCCCTGGGTGACCGGCTGAAGGAGTTCTGAGAGCCAGAACAAAGCCCAGAGCACTAACTATCTTACTGGTAATTACTTTCTCGTGAAGACTGAAAAATGGGTCATTAAAACCATATTAAACTGTTTTCATTAATACAAAAACCTGATTTACATTTTTTTCCCACAGAGCCATTATGTTCCAAACGCGCTGCACGGATGATTTATTTAATCACAACCACATGGAATAGCAATTTTAAGGGCCTGTGACAATCACTTTTTTAACCAGAAAACCTGGCTTGCAATAATTGTCATGTTTTCTGTTAGCCACCCTTCCCACTGCTGTCATAAACCCTCTCCTTTCCAAAGACTGCCTTCCTAGTTGCACATAAAAGCAGCACAATCCACTGATACAATTAATAACACTGAATATTTAGGTCAACGTCAGTTCTATTAATTTTATCTCTTAAAGACTCACACATTTTCTAAACAAGTCTAGCCCTTTGGGGGGTTAAACTGTAATTTGCAGTCTGGTTGTGAGTCCCTATCACATAATAGATCAATTAGGTTGAACACTCTAGTATATTAATCTTATTCACACGTAGTAAAGGCAAATATGGCTAATTACTGTATTACAATATTGCCTACTTTTTGCAAATATGTATTAAGGAGAAGGGGAGTTTACTACATTGAACTATCAAATAAAATTATCTTGATATTAAACTGACAGGGAAGGTGAATGCCTGTATTAGTCCATCTTATTTTGCCTAAATTAACATCCATTGGAAAATCTCTTTGCCATTACTAATGTACTGCACGTGTAGAAGAGGCTCTAGCATATCAAGAACACACTATTTCCCTTCAAAGCATGCTTTGCCTGTTATGGCATTCTGTGAAACACAGCAGTGAAATTTCTTGTGCCATAACTATTAGCTTTATTTTTGTACTTTCCAGTTATGAACTACTGGTAGGATTTCAACGACTCCAGAGAAATGCAGGTACTGATCCAAGTCTAATTTCTGTGCCTCTCCCTGCAAAGTCGCATGGCCAGAGGGCTTGTCTCTGCAATGAAATTAATTGAATTCAGTTTTTAAACTACCAAGTTAATCAAGATTGGCACAGCAGCTAACTGGCCAGGAAACAAGGAAGAGTCATGGTCAGCATCAAGTTTACCCGAGGCAAGCTGAGGTGAGTCTGAGCGGGATTTGTCCTCATCTGCTTTCACTAATTAGCAGGTAACAGTTAATTCATCCATAGGCTCATGGTAAAATGGGACAAAAAAAGTACTGTAAGAAGTCACCTAGTCTGCCTCGAGGCACCGTGAAGAATTAGTTTAGATGTGACTAAATATGCTAGCAGAACCCTAATTCTGTGGCTCGTTCTGCAGCGATGGCTGGGCTGTGTGACCGAGGCAGTCGCTCCTTTCCCCCTGTGGTGATTCCCTGGCCCGTCTCCTTGGGCCCCGCTCCAGAGCCCAAAGGGAGGAATTCCCCGATGGAGCTGCTGCTCTGGGCAGTGCTGCACTCACATCTCACACACTGTTAGCAGCAAAGACAGAGCACAAATTGAGAGCACGGCTGTGCTTAGTGCTTCCCTAATGTTTTGCACATTTGAATTTTCCAGCAATAGCTCACAAGCTGTGAATTTGCTAAAGTGGAAACCAGGCCAATAAAAATAAAGACAGAAATCTAAATGCTTGGGCTGCTGCAACAGAAGTCTTGTATGAAACACCTGACAAAAACAGAGATTGGCTTGCCCACATAAGAGACAGTAAATTCAACAAAAATATGTTACTTTAAAAAAAAGGAAAAAAAAGTGTTCTTTCTTCTACCCTGCTGCAGCATATAGAGCATCTTGGATCTCAGGATCATTCCACAGGACACAGGTGAAAAACAGGTTCCTCAGCTTTTTTAAGAGCACACAAAATGTGTTTATGCTAAGCAACTACTCATCCCAGGAGCCAGTTGCTCCAAGGCAGTCAGTCCCTCACCACATGAAACACGTTGGTGTGAGATTATTTATACAGTTCCACACACATGCACACTCCCACATACAGGAAAGAGGCTGAGCCATGGAGGATGCAGGAGCCAAAATGCTGATTTCCTGTCGGGCTGACATCATTGGTGTGCTATTTGCTGTTGGAAACCTCCTTGCTTAGAAGCATTTCCCAGACTTCTTGCATCTCTTCTCTGCAAAACTTGGGAAGATAGACTATTCTCAGGTGATCCACAAAATAAAATGTTCCATAATTGACTCTGCTAAGAGCTTACACAGCTGCATGAATTATAA
Source organism: Ammodramus savannarum pratensis (assembly GCA_020466415.1). NCBI lineage: Eukaryota > Metazoa > Chordata > Aves > Passeriformes > Passerellidae > Ammodramus > Ammodramus savannarum. The sequence goes on along the minus strand of JAHXMQ010003489.1, from coordinate 290,690 downwards.
ATTATTATTTCTGCCTTGAAAAGTATTATTACATAGTCTGAGACTACTCTTGGTCTTTTCCCTGCCTAGAACTGCTCCCAGCTGGAGCTGCTTCACATGTGTTGCTGTTTCATAAGCAAATCTCATTTCTTAAGTGGATCGTCAATACTTTGGGCTCCCCTTCTCACCTCATGGGGCCCTAACTTCAAATCCTCCCTAGAATTTTTTAACTGCCAAGTAGAAGGAATGCACAGCCAGAAACATCCAGATGTTATAAAGGATCCAGAATGAGAGTAACAATGAAGAAAAATTTCCTATTTGCTTACAACAGAATCAAATTATCTCTGTGCTCCATTTACCAAAGTCAATTACTGAATTGAATCTGTTCCTTTTGTTTAATAGGGCAACCTCAAAGAAAAAACAGTCTCTCAGTTCTAGGAAATCTGTGCAAAGGACCACATTTTTATTCCTTGGTTGGACCAAACTGTACTTATCAATAGTTTAATTGCATCATGTGGAGCCAACACTGGGAATAATTATTTTGACAACAGCATGATCAGCAGTTGGGTTATTGACTTCATGGTGCCAGAAGTTCCCAAGAAGCCAGACTCAAACTACTCAAAACAACAACACTTAACTATGTGTGGAGTGAGGAGGAGTTGTCCAGGAGAATCTCAACCATGAAAGGATGTATCTCCCACTGTACCAGCAGCTGCAATGGTCTACCTGCAGAGTGCACGGTCAGTGCTCAGCAAGGAAGAGAGCATGGAGGAAATGGCTGCAGGAGCTGGAGCTGACTTATTCCCACCAGTGTCCAGCACGAAGGGAGCCATCAGCTCTGCCAAATTATCATTTCAGACAATGCCTGCTCTCCAGAGCACAGCACTATTTGGGGAACACCAGAGGCGTTCCAGAGCCACAGCCTGGATAAGGCTTGCTTACACCACAATCAAAGAACTATTAGGCTTGCAGGGTTTTTCCCTTGGCTATGTAAATTTATCTATACTTCACCTATTTTCAAATAAGGGGTTTTAAAGATTTGCCTTTGTTCTGTGCTGCATATTATTTTAAAGTATGCACCAACCATCAACAAAGCATAATTTTCAAGACTCCAAAGGATCCAGGCATATCAATAATCCAGGAAACAAAAGACAACTCATACAGAATAAACAGAACAAATGGGTCAATTTGGAGGTGTAAAGCAGCAGAAAAAATCAGCACTCAAAAATGAAAGTGTGACTAACATAAGAGTTCACAAGGAACTGAACTGTAAGAGTTAATACTCTCTCCCTCCATTAAGCACATCAAGAGTGTTCTTTTCCTAATGAGTTAACCTCTTATTATTCAAGTTTAATGGGGACATATATTTGTTTAACCCTATAGCCTCAGGAGTCAGAATTTCCTGGTGTTAATTATATGGCATATATTCAGACTCTTTGTAGCAACGTGAAACGACAATTTCTGCCAAACCGTGAAACCAGAAATCTCCAGCACAGCTCAGCCTGCTTGATGGAAGAAATACACGTGGAGGCTGTAATTCCCCATGGTTCCTGTAGTCCAGTTCCTGCAGGGCAGTGCACAACAGCTTAGCACACATCTTGGGCTCTCGTCCATTGAACAGGCACCAGAGAGAGCTTCGGGGAGCAGGGCAGCATCACCTTCCCTGAGCCAGGCAGATCACACCAGTGCAGAAACTCCACCTGCCAGCTTCCATTTTAACTCAAATGTGTACGCAAGTGACTGTGTGTGCACAGGACACTCTGCTGTAACAACCCTACCAGAGCCTGAATTTGTGTTGCTGTTTTGGTCTTTTTCAGGAGAATTTAGTAGGAAAAAGAGCAGAACCCATCCTGTAAAAAGATCTCCAGCAGCACCAGGGCGCTGCTTTAAGCACTCACAAGAGAATGGCTGTCCAACCCCAAGGGACAGGAGAAAGGGAGTGCACATGGGACACGCACATATCAGAGAGTGCTAGCTGTGCAAGGGAACACGTGGAGCCCCACAGAAATCTCCTCCCTGGGTTTATGCACATAAAATCAGACATTGGTAAACACAAATACCTTCAGAGCCAAGGAACAACCCACCAGCAGGAGAGGCCAATGCTGAACACACATGCTGTACCCACCAGCCTGCACTTCACTTCAGGGAAAAAAATACCAAGAGCACAGACTGCCTTCCCAGCCACCTTGAGAGCAGGGATTGCCTTCAAAGCTCTCCTCCTGTGAGAGATGCAGATTCCTTTTTCCTGTGTGAAGACAAGATTTTTGGGGTGGCAGGCAAAGTCAAGCAAAAGGGGAAAGTGGTTATTTGTGAACAACCACATAGCCATGCATGGCTTGTGAACCATGGTTAATTCAGTACCCACACGTGCTCATTAGAGCTATTCATGTGCCTGCTGCAATCGGCTTGTTTACACACTTATCAATGACAACTTTCAGATTATTACTTTAATTAAGAAAAACCCTTCATTCATTAGGATTATATCGCCAAAACTCCTTTTCTGGGGGGAGAAAACTAGTACTTGCAGGAAGACAAGGAGCTGAGCTAGTCACTACAGCTGCCGGTTGCTGCATGGAGTTCATGTTCAAGGATAAGGAGGCAAAGGGAACCCACACTATCAGCAGCAGGAGACAGGAGCGTAATGAACCAACTCGCAGGTACTCACCTGCAGTGAAGAGGTTTCACAGCAAACCCTGTGGGACTCCTTCCCTTCTGAAGGACTGTCCCGTCAGGAGCAGGCCCACAGCAGCTTTATATCCAGCCCTGGTGCTCCTGGTATTTCCCATGTGCCCTGCCAACAGCCTGTCACAGAAATGCTGAACCTCAGAGGCTGAGTCCCACAGCCCTCCCACATTCCCCGCACCTCCCTGAGGGGAACTGTCCCACACCCCACCATCAGGTGTGTCACAGCAGGGCCACTCTCCGGCCCAGCAGGGCAGTCCAAGCCCAGACCCTGTAACCTACAGCGGCATCTTGCTCCTGCCAGCCCCTGAGAGGTTTGTGCCGGGCACCAGCCCCTCCAGCCCTGCTCCAGAGGGCTGGGCTCAGGACAGGGCCCTCAGCAAAGCCAGCAGCTGCAGGGCTGTCAGGAAGCCACAGTGCCCAGCAGAGATGGTCCTGCTGCTTCTCCCCACACAGACACCTCAGCACCAGCACCTGCTGACCTGCCACCACCACAAACTGCAAGAGCTGACCTGATTTCACCATGGCAATAAAGGCATTCCTTACAGATCTTGTTAAGACACCAAGTTCACAACAAACCTGCCTCCAAGTCAAAACCACCATCTGATTATCTCCAGTCCAGCTAGAGCAAGACTAGGCTGCAAATGAGCAACTGGTTAACAACTGGTTAACTCCACCAGCATCTCCTAACCTCCTCAAGTTCTATCAGCGGCAAGCCATGTGACATTATTTCCCAGGAGGGGATTTTAACGTTGTTACCATTTTATCGAGCTAAATAGGAGATGTTAATAAAATGCGTAATTGAAAGTTTTCCCTCTTCTCTTACTAAGAAGCTGTAACATTTTTGAAATGTCTGTCCTAAATATTTCCTGTATTCTACAGTTATAACTCTTTCCCCACACAAATTTTAAACTGACACATTAATCACTGCATTTGTTTGCAGCTATTTCTGAAGGCAGTAAATTAGTCTAAGTTATGGCATCTGACTACAAAGTATCCTACAGATTACTTCTATGCATTTGCCAAATGCTTTCCAAAATGCTGCATGGAATAAGTATCAGATAAAGAATATACTCTGAAAAACACCAAAATTTTTTTTTTATTTTTTTCCAGCTCATCAATTCTTCTGTGCTTTTTTTCCATGCATATTTCCAATTTTCCAGTATTCATCTGAAAATCCACTTTTCCCCTTGTTAAAAACTAAACCCTCAGCTATTGACACAGAGGAGATTGGCTCACACTCTCAGCAGACTGTAATAATAAGCTGTTGAAAGAAGGAGCCTTCTAGGAGCTGGTGTGAACTCAGGCTCCCAGCACTTGGAGCAGGAATATGAGCAGGAATGCTCCAGCCAGCCACCAGCAGCTCTTTGGTTTGTTTTTTCTCCACATTACCCATGGTATGTTCTACAAGCTAAAACACAGAACAAACTAAACCACTTACTCACTTTCATTTCAAATTTGTACTCGTCTTTGATGCTGACACAACTGTCAGCAAACTGAGTAAATTTCCTTTGCAGCTTGGGCTCAATAGTAAAACATCCCCTGATTTAGCAAGGCTCTATTTGTCTCTACACAGAGTCACTGCCCCTAAAACTTTACATCCACAAGGAGCGAGCCAGAGCCCTCAAAACACATTCTGGAGCAAATGACTTTACATTACTGAGAATCACATCTATCTTCTGTATAACCAAGGCCTAACCAAGGTCAAAACCTCTTTCCAGGTGTTGGTAGGTGGGCACAGAGTCATCTCAAACACATATCTGCACCAGTGGGTCACAGAAGACACTGAAGAAGCCCAGCAGAGATGCCAGGTCTGCAGCAAGGCCCAGAGCAGATGCAGCACTGCCTTTCAGAGTCACATCTGACCTCAGGAAGCACCCTGGACCTTTAACTCCAGCCCCAAGACACACACAGCTATTCTGATAGTTACTTTTTAAAGTTTTTGTCCCAAAGGACCCATTCCTGGGATAAAGGCTTTGCCTTTGCATGCAGTTACACATATCACATACACACCCCCACTTAAAGGTCATCAAGTAGGGGCAGGAAATCATGAAACCTTTCTTCCCCTCTGCAAAGCAGGAACTCAGCACTGAAGGTCACCTGCCTGCTCAAGCATGTGCTGCTGGCACCCCACTCTCCAGATGCCAAGGTGCTGTTCCTGCAGGAAAAGGCAGAAGTCTTAGGAAAGGACAACAATCACTGGTACTTTATGCCTACAGAGTCCTTGGGAGAGGCAGAACTTCAGCAACTTCTGGAAATTTCTCAGTTTGTGTCTGTTGGATGGGAGGGGGGAGGGATGGTTCTCATTACCAAGTTAGAGGAGTTTTTTGACAGACCAGTCCTTCTCTGTGGCCTTCACTAATGCATAAAAACCATCCCAGGATATGTTCCTGTACTGTAACTTGGAAAGGGTGAAGACTCTGATGGACAGAGCAAAACAAATATAACCCACACTCCACACCAGAGCAGCACAGAACAGCCTCTGCTGCTCCAGGGCACTCCTCCCAAACGGGAGCTCGGCCATCCTCGCCAATGGGATTAGCTCTAGGTAACTCCCTCAAGAGGAAACAACTGAACATGCTTTGCAGCTGGAACCATAAGGCAGAAATGGAAAGTTATGGGCCAAATTCTGTCTATTCAACCCTCTCTCGTCCACCTCAGGCAAGCACAACCCTGCCCACGAAACCAGCCTGGGTGCTGCCCAGCAGCTCCTTGGCACTGGACACCCAGGATTGACCAGCCACGCTTAGACAGAAACAGAGATCAGTGCCAGGCAGGATCGCACAGGGCACATGCAGCGAGGCAGCCCAGCACGGGTGGCACCGGTTCAGAGGGCACCCTCGGAGCGGGAACCAGCAGGAGATGAAGCAGCGCGGGCACGGCCCTGCCAGCAATGCCAAGGGCAGCGAGAGCAGAGCAGCCCAGCATGAGAAAGGTTCGCGGCTGTGGGCACTCAGTGCCCCACATGTCAGAGCGGATCAGCGCCGGGGGAGCCGGGGTGCTGCGGGCCCGGGGCAGGCCTGGACAACAATGCAGGAGGGCACGGACAGGCAAGGGCTGGTCATTAAAGCTTCAATGGGCAGAAAGGAAAAGGAATCTCCTAATCATTTCCTTTAGCCATCTCAGCTCCTCTCCCGTCCTTCCCCCCTCCTGGCCTTTTGAAGATGCTTGCTAATAAGTGTTAACGAGTTGCCTGACAAAGGACGAGGGGGAGGGGGCAGACGCTACCAAGGAAGAAAAGGGACCAGGCAGAGGCCTGTGCATGCCAGGGCAGCTTCTGGATGCCCGGGGCAGGACCCCCACTCCTGGCAGGCTCACTTCAAGCTCTGTTCGAGCTTTTAAATTTTTTTATTATTATTATTCTTTTATTTCTTCTCTGCATCCCACATTTCTCCTTCCCTTTCTTACAGCCCACCTGAGAGACGCCTGCAGCTTGCACTCACCAGCTCACCACGTGTCAGTGCTGCCACCTTTTCCACCACTTGTTTTCTTTCTCGCTCCATTTCAGCCCTCTCCGCTGTGAGCCACAGCACAGCTGCACACCCTGAAGCCCCCTAGGCTGCCCTAGTGATCCTGCTCTTCCTGCCACAAGAGCTGTCCCAGAGCCCGGGCAGAAGTCTCACAACACTCGGCGTTTTCCAACCACCTCTACAGCAGCTGCTCCTTCCACCTTGGAGGGTTCACCACGCCATCAGATTTAACCCTTACAGCCTCAAATGTAGGCATTCCCACTCTTCACAGCACCCACCCTTTGTACGGAGGGGCTCTACCACCGCCCCAGAGCTGCCCTGTGCACACAGGATGCCACAGCCCTCCACCCTCCAGGAACCATCACTCCTCGAGTAACCCACACTACTTTTGCTCTGGACCAGCAGCTACAGAAGATGGGAAGGGAAGGGAGAATCAGACAAGCATCTTTTCCCATGGGAGAGTTTATCCCAGCCAGCTTCTGGCATGGTTCCATTCCCACGGTGGGCAGTCTGCCCTCCCAGCCGGGGCCTGCAGCACCAACAGGAGATGCCACCAAGCTCAAGGCTCACCACCACTCTGCTCTCACTGTGGAGAAGGGAGGCCTTCACTGCAAAGCAGCACCTCTTTGGGAACCACTAGCAGGACTCTGAAGAAAAGTGTAAAACAGAGTTTCTCTCACCTAAATCTGTAACAACAGGCTGAGCCACAACTCCTCACAGCCTGAGAGCAAGGCTGCCCCTCCAGCAGACAGTATTTTATAGAGACCCATCCCAAAGCAATCAGATCGTTTCTCCCAGCTAGCCCATCCCAACCCTCCTACAAATCACTACCTGCTGCACAGGCCTTGCTCTAGCTGCTCCAAAGGGGCTGATTAACTCCTTCCCTGCCAGTCTCTAGAGGCCTGTCTGGCTTGTGGCAGCTTCCCATCTGCATTTTTGCTTCCCAGTACTTCTAAAATTGAAAAGGTCTCTCTCTGCCACAAACACATATGGGGCCCGTTCTGCAGAAGGAGGTCGTCTGGCTGTTCACCTCATTTGGAAAATCACTGACCTCATTTATATTCCTAAATTCAAATCTGAGCTTCCAAATGTATGAAGTGGATCAAGTTGAAATCTCAGCCCTGAGGAATCTCCCTCACCGGCAGCTGTCCTTATTGACGATTGGCCTCTCCCCGTTTCTTGTGCCAGAAAAGAGAAGGCAAAGGCAGACTCCCCCTGCTCTAACAGCATCAAGAGGTATTGGTGCCAGCTGAATCCAGCTTCAGTGGTGTTACAGACTAAATGAATTTAATCCATAACTTTGTTTCCCACAAAGTACTACTGAGACCCTCAACATATGGATATGTCTTAAGGAAGTGATTTTCTGAGAACAATAGGGAACTTGATGAGAGTGGCAATGCCTCTTTAGTGGTTTGGCTAGCACAAGGAGGTTATCAAGTTGTCCCAGGGGGAAAAGGAAAAAAAAAAAAAAAAAAAAAAAAAAAAAAAAAAAAAAAAAAAAAAAAAAAAAAAAAAAAAAAAAAGAAAAAACCAACCAAACAAAAACAAACCCCAAACCAAAACTGAACTAGGTGCACAATTTCTGAATTGCCAGAAAAAACCTGATTTAGTATCTAATCAGATCATTGTGGTTTTACTCATTCATTCTCAATTCATCAAGAAAAGCAGTTCATTAATCTAAAGAACCAGGCATAAAATTTATACATCGACTACTCTGTTTTATTGCCAAGCCTACTGTATTATACTTCAGTTTTATGTGCATTATAATAAAAAGCATGTGTGAATTCTCATCTTCTAAAATAGTTGTGCATCCGTGTGGTTTGAGTTAATGCTTTTGAAAACAGTCTCCACATGATGTTATCTGCAAATAGAATCTGACTATGATAAAACTTTAACTCTTAAGATGTGGTCTAATAACATATTGTGATAAAAAGAAATTCATTTTTAGAAAATGGACTTTACCCACGTGCACAAAAATATTTTAAAAATTTAAAACTTCTAAGGAGGCAAAGATCAATTCACTGCAGTACAATCTTCACTGCCACCAAGGAGAAAACATATTTCAAATAATGCAGCATGGAGGAAAAATTGCCATCCCAGCCAGGCTGAAAGGCTAGAGTGAGTACATCAATAATTAATCCTCATATCTTACCCAAGAAGGAAAAAAAATATATTTCAGTCTAGGTACAGGTTAATATAAATATACAGTTGCTTGTGAGTACTATATAAACAGAAAATGGAAACATGCTGTTGGCAAATGGCAGACTTAATCTCTGTGTTCTTCATATATAATGAAGGCAGCAGTTGCAGGAGGATTATGAAACAAACATTTGTTCCCATTTTACTGAGTCTATTTATCAGCAGTAAATATCAGCAGCGGAGATAAGAATAATATCCACTTTGTATTTTTCAGGACACCATCAGAGAACAAGACCTCCTGCAAATAATGAAAAGAAGATGAGGGTAAATGAAGCTCTAAGTATTTGTGCAACATAACATTCACATTACTTACGTGCTGAGAAAGAGTACTTATGTCAAATGCTGGGTGGAGTTTAACCATTTGTAGTTCCATAATTTTTACACCAGCTCTGTGCACTTGGAAGATGTGTTAATGCAAGAAGTGACATGTTCATAATGCTCAACTTCTGTCACATAAATAGCAGTGATACACCATCTTCATTTGCTTCGTGCTAACAGGTGCTACCGTGTCCAGTCTTCACTAAAGGTCAAGCACGGCTTTCTTAGAAACCCTGAGTTCTGCTCTGCAATGTTTCTTTTTCTGCTAAGGTAGAATTGTTTAACAATCATGTCACAATATGGCTTATTGTTACAACGAATTACCCAGTCCATTAATTACAGCTATCTTTCCATCAACTAATAAAAATACCCCCAATTACACACACATAATAAGTAACCTGTTGTTGCAACACAGTCAAAATGAATGGTGATGTAAAAAACAGCATTGTAACACCCCTGTCCCTCCTGAAATTAAACGAGGATGCTTTTGGCCAGTTAGTCTAAAGAAAACAGAGCTCTTCGTGGGTGACTGATCTTTAGTGACAATTACTAAGTACTTGTCATATTCTGAAGTTGCTCAGCCTGCCCTGCAGGGACAAGAGGCCCGCTTGCATTAGTCCTTGTGTCCGAGCAGGGGGCCTGACCGCTGCGGCACCGAACCAGCATCACCGCCCCGATGAGCTCGTTGGGCTGCAGTACCTGAACACTGCAGCCACGGGCGTCCTTGAGCCGCGCCTCTGCTCCGCAGCGTTCTTCGGGTGTAAAACAGAAAATCCTGTAATTGAGAACCAGAACCCAGAGCTTCTCATTCCCAGGAGAGACACTTGGGCTGTTGGTCTGCACTGGATCACACCCTGAGGCTTAGGCAGTATTTACAGGTGTTACATTAAGGAAGGTCTTAGCAAACCATCCATCGCACAGTGACACAAACTGCAGTTCCCAATGACATCGTGTCAAAGCTTCAGTGTGCTTCAAGTGACTCAAGATGACACTCAGCTATACAAAACATCTTCAGAACATTTCATTTTCATAAAAGAAATAGCGACGACCATGCAATCTTTTGGGGGGGGACTTTTTTGTTTGCTTGTTTCCAACTCTTAGACTTCATTATTCCACCCGAACAACTGCTAAAAGGAACCAAACGTTTCATATGGAAAGAGGCACAAAAAGTGGATGACAACCACTGGAAGAAAGGGGACCTCATGAAAAATGAGTGTATGGTTCCCCCTGTGACAAGATATGAGAACTCCAGCGAGCCTGGAAACCCTTCTGTCATGTCTGCTTACTTCCAGTGCGTCCTGTGCCCGCCGAAACACGCTCCTGTTCCGCACAAATGGGACATGCTGGCTCTGAAGTGAATCTAGGGCAGTATCTGATGGCACAGCCAACAAGCCCAGCCCTGCACCTTGCACAGGGCGCTGGGAGCGGCACTCAGCGCGGCCGCATGTCTGCAGGAAGGGGCGCAGACAGACGGGCTTTCTCCGGCCTTCAGACCAGATCAGGAGCGGACACAGCACCGTGTTGCTGCATCAACTCTCCCTGACAAAGGCTGCAATGGGCTCACCCAGCTCGGAACGGGCACAGGAAATGGGGCTGCCTGCATACGCCCTGAGGGACAGAGCCAGTGTCTGACAAAGCCTGCAGCCCATATCAGATCTTTATTCATGGCACCAGAGCACACAGTGGCGATGGAGAGCAACACCTTCGCCGGATGTTTTCCATCTGCGCTCCCGCTACAAAGGCACACGAAGCAAACAAGCTACGGCATAGGACAGCTCTGATGTTCTTCCCCTTCCAACCTCTCTGGCTGAACGCTGCTCTTATGGTTTGTTGTTCACAATTATGATACAAATGATTTTGGTGTGTAGTTCAACCAGCCCACTGCAACACTTGCTTGAGAGGATTCACTGCTCACAGAGTATTACTATGCAGTGAGGTTGGAGACCTGCATCACACCTGAGCAGTACAAATCAGCTCCATCAAATACCTGGTTTTGTCTTGGATAATAAGTCTATTCAGTAAAGCAGGGGCCATCAGGAAGATTTAAGCATATACATAAAACTAAGCATACATCTAAGAGCTTTACTGAATACATGTCCCTTGCAGCCTTGTGATAATCATGAATCTTTGCAGAAACAAAATGTTAATGAGTATTCGTCAGAATCCTTTTTGCTTCACATTAAAAATACTCTTTGTGCAAGTGTTCCCAGGAGAACAAGGAAGAGAGCATGGAGATTTCACAGCTCTCTGAAGGCTTTTATACAGCATTCATCCTATTTTATCCAACTCAATAGCAGCTTCTGCTGCAACCACAAGTATACGTCACCCTTGCTACTACCCCCTAAAAAGACAGATATGGAATCACACTAAAAATTACTGTGTTGAAGACAAATTTGGCTGAGCATCATCATGTAAAAGAGACAAAATAGACTGAGTGGGGGTTGTAAAAGAAAAACAGTGGGTCACCAAGAGTACAGGCAGAGAATAAGAGCAGAAAGCCAAATGCATTGAAATAAGTCCAATGACAGTCTCAGATAGAGATCACTCTTGAGCCAGCTTGGAGTGGGAACACAAAATGACTCTTGATGTTTTGCTGACTGCAGTGTCCAGGAGCTGGTGCACCTTCTGGGGGAAGACACATAATTGCATCAAAGTAATTTCTGTTTTCCATCCTAAAAAGGAACAATCTACATGCCCCAAGTTTTGACTAACCACCTGATTGGAAGGCAGCGAGGCTCCAGAGCAGGGAGCCAGAGCAGCTGTTTTCGCTCAAGGAGCACAAATTACATTACGACTGCAGTTCAAGACACTGAGGCCAAAGAAAGTCTGTGTCTGGACTTCAGGTTCATGCTCACACTTCAACAGGCTTCAACACAAATCCAAGGACATATGGTGTCCTTGACTCCAGCAAGTCAAGTTTTACTTGACAGTCAGAACTGTGACACCATCCTCCGGCACTTAGCCACATCCTGGTGCTTTTCATCTCTTCTCAGACATTTGGGTCCCATAAACAAACAGCAACTTTTGTTAGCGCTGGCTAGGGAGGGTCCCTGGGGAATGCCTTCCCCCACCCTTCCCACGGTGAGCACCCTGCATTTTCCAGCCCCCCTGTCCAAGAAGGCCTCGAGGTTTAGGCTTTGGGCTTGAAATAATGTCCACAGCTTCCCACTAATTTCTCTATGATAGTCACTTGGAGAAATGCACCACCAGAGCAAACACCTTCCCAAATATTCCAAGGGCTTTGCATCATCTCCTGACAAGCATTAAGAATAGGGGAGTTTGAAAGTCAAACTGTGCCCCCAGAAAGAGTGACCACCTTGCTGCGATCATGCTGTGCAGGCAGCATCTCTCCACGTCGCCTTTCATGCAGTCCCAGTGGTGAAGCAGCAAACAGATTCCCATTACTAGCAGCTCTCCAAAGTATAAGAGACAAATTGCAGCCTGGTAGTAATTATTAATGAGAAGAATATTTTGTACGATCAGATTTTTGTTTATGTGACTAACAGGTTTAGAACAATCTCTCAGCCAAAGGCGCAGACACAGGCACTAATGCAGCACCAAGAAGCGCCTGTTCAAAGCAGGCCCAGCTCCGACCCACAAGGGCCCTGGCACAGCCACCAGGCCCTGCTGACAGATCTGCTGCTGAACCCAGGGAGCCCCTGAGCTGGAGCTCAGCCACCCCTGCAGGGATTCAGCAGGGCTTGTTTGCTGCGTCCTGTCCCTCCCAGGAGCCAGGGCTCAGACTTCCCAAGCCTGTCTCCTGACTGCGGGAGCGCGGTGCCCTCCCGAGCCCTCCCCACCCCTCTCTCAATGCCCTAAACTGACTGACGGAATCAGATTTGTGGAGTGAACTCGGTTGCTTTTGATCTCTATTCAAGGTGCCATCAAGGGATCTTAATAGGTAGTATCTTAGCAAATGCTTTAAGGCCTGAAACCGTCATTAAAGAAACTCCTGATTCTCACACTTGTCTGAAAGAATAGAGGAGCAAGCTGGCTTCAAATGCCAGTTGACAGATGGGAAGACATATGGACTATAGGATTGCTGATCTAAAGAGTCAGAGCCATGGTCAGGCTGAGGAAACATACATCTTTATTTTGATGTTGACCTCAAAGGGAAGAGGTCTGAGCCAACAGAAAGGGGAAAGGGCAGAAAATATCACAAGTCTGAGGCCACGATTGCTTTGAACTTGAAGACAAATAACACTAAACGGTACCAAGTTGACAAAAAGGCTTCTTGACACTCCGTGTCTACAAATTTAGCAGTCTGACCCAAATAGCTGCTTGATGCATTTTCAGTAACGAGCCGAGTAGGGATCAGTATTGCTGATGCAATCTCTTGTGGCACCCAAGAAGTTTGTCATTTCTTCCAGCTCCAGATATTCACAGGGCTCTGGCACGGAGCAGGACGGAGGCACAAGGAGGCACTTTGGGCTAAAGCCTGCATTATCCTTCTGCCTGTCTTTGGAGCCACGGAGCAGTGGATTCCTGCAGAACACTTCTCACTGAGTCCTGTATTTGTTTCCCTACTGGCTCTCTATGGAAAAATGCACAACCCCATCCCAAGTCATTAACATTGCACATAGCATTTTCTATAACATTCCCCCTGGGACACTTAACTGTATTCCTTTCCAGCACTGAAGAAAATGCTTAGGATAAAGTTTAGACACTTGGAGCCTTCTGCTGAATTTAAATGGCTGTGCAAGGAAGCCATGAAACAAATGAAGGGACAGATATCCTATTTTCTTCCCAGAAAAAAAGCAGGGCCTTTTAGTTCACTGTCTTTCTTCATGTCGTCTTTTCATCACAAGTGTGCACTGATGACACTACTTTAATGCAGTCTGTGCCAAGAGATTAAATTGAATGTCTGTGTGGAGTTTCAGGGCTCAGCATAGCATGGCAGCTTCGTTTCACATCTCCGGGACACTGGGCAGGCATAAAAATAATTGCAGACTCAGAAACGATCAAGGAATGTATCCTGGCTGCAACAGATGCTGTATTAAAAGGAAAGACAAAAGCCAAAGTGCATAATGAATTTTAAAAGATTTCTTTATCAAACATGTCATTTGTTTGAAGGACTGAATTGTTGGCATCAGATGTGGCAGATGAGCTTGTTACCAAAGTGAAACATGAGGACTGCTATGCAATGGCAATTGATGAGTCAATTGAAATCACTGATGTTGCTCAAATGCTCATCTTCATTTAATACGTCAGTGGTCAGAAGTTAACCAAAGACCTTCTGGTTTTGCTGCCACAGAAGCAAACCAAAGGCTACAAAACACAGTGTGCTAGCACTGAACCTCAGAGGCCCTGATACACTTAATGGGAGCTGACACTCCAACTACACTTGCCTGTGAAAAATAATTTCTGACATAGCCCTAACAACTGAACTCAGGCTCGTGAGCATCAGTGCCTTGTCCATCAAATCATTCTCTCAGCTGCATTAAAAGCAAGATATTGAAATGGCATTAGATTACGAAGAAACACAGTTGCTTGTCTAAGGCTGACACCAATGCTTTTGGTTGATTATTTCAGCACCCTCTGCATGGGGATGTTTTTGAAGGAAATGGTTTGCTAAGTACTCAGGTGCTTTGCTGGTTGATAAAAATACAACTAATGCTTGTAAAACAAAGAAACTATTTTAAAATTCTTTCCTTCTCCAAAACAAAAAGCAAAACAAAACAAAACAAAAACCCTAAACACAGAATAAACAGCAACAAAAAAAACCAAAACAAAACAACCCCCCTCCCCCCAAAATATTCAAACAACACAAAACCCCAAACATATTTCTTCCATCCTTCCTAGCCATTTTCTGGTTATATGGATTAATTTCTTGGTCTTGATATAAGAAGCCTAAATAATCTTGGAAAATCGTTACAAGTTGAATTTTTCTACTTTAGAAATCCAGCAATATAAAGCAGAAAGTGTGACTTCATACAAACCAGTTTTCAAGACAAGCACCCATCTGGATTTTTCACTAGAGAAAAGAGCAAACTGACTGAAGGAGGGTAACATCTCTCTCTGGGTCTTTGGGACACACTTTGAAGGTTTTAGTGCACACAGACAAGTCTCCTCTGAGCTTGGTAAACAGCCCTGGCTAAACTTGCTGAGCACACGCAGGCAGATTTAACTCGTCAGGAAGAGCCTTCAGCAGGGCTTGCTGCACAGGCTGCACTGCGACTGCTTTTTTCTGCCCCAAAATTGCCACCTCCCCTGCCGGCAGGGTCAAAGGGAGTGAGAGGCTGGCAGCCCGGGGCTGGGGCTGGCACCCACAGGGCTGACCCCACAGCAGAAGTGGCTCTGTGTCCAAAGAGACAGGGAGCAGTGCTGTGCCTCTGCCCAGCACCAGCATGCAGTCTCAGCCCAGCTGCAGCACCACGCCTGGTAAACGCTCTGGGATTTGTTAAAAATGAGGCTTTTCTAATAGGCTAAAGATGACAGCCCTCAAGTTGTCATATATTAAAATGGTGTGTAAATTCCTTCCTCTGAGTAACCAATAATGGGACAAAAATCCTTGCCAACTCCAGTCTGTCCCTCCTGCCAAGGATTGTTTGAGCTCAGCTCATCCCGAGTGCCCCCATTGGGATCCAGATATAGATTAACACAGTTTTGAAACGCACAAGGGCCACAGTCATGCAAGGCTCGATCCAACCCCGACTGGAGTCCATGGAAAGGTCTGCATTGACGCAAGTGGATGGAGCACAGCACCACCGCTCCTGCTGCTGAGAAGCCAAGCCCAGTTCCTCTGCCAGGGCAGCACCCGCTTGTGGCCTGCAAGAATGGGGGCTGGTGGGAGCCACGGGGGAGCAGGAGGGCTGCAACAGCTCCCCGAGGGCCCTTCTTCCCCCGAGCCTGCTGGGCACGAAGCTGCGGCAGGACGGCAGGACGGCAGGCCGGCAGCCCGTCCTTTCCCCCTCGCAGCTCGGGCCCAGCTCGCCAGGGGACACGCCCCATCCCCAGAGCCCCGGCACAGGAACGGCACCGCGGGTGCCCGGGCACTGCACCACCAGCAGCGTCCCTCACTGTAAGCGGTGCCCGGGCACTGCACCCACCAGCAGCGTCCCTCACCCTGAGCGGTGCCCACACACTGTCCCTCACCCTGAGCGGTGCCCACACACCGCACCCACCAGCAGTGTCCCTCACCCTGCGTGGTGCCCACACACTGCACCCACAGCAGTGTCCCTCACCCTGAGCGGTGCCCACACACCGCACCCACCAGCAGCGTCCCTCACCCTGAGCGGTGCCCATACACTGTCCCTCACCCTGAGCGGTGCCCACACTCTGCACCCACAGAGCCCTGCACGGCCGCGGTGTGGGAGCCAGCAGCGTGGAGCCTGCAGCGTCCCTCACCCCAGGCACCACACGCTGCTTCCCACAGGCCAAGCCCTGAGCACGTCTCCAGACTCACACACTTTTGTGGGGGCTCTGCCCGAACAGCCTGCAAATGCAAAAGGCTCAGCTGGATGTATTCACACACAGGGACAAGGAGCAGCTCCTCACTGCTGCACCAGCCTGGCCGCTTTTCACTCCACTACTCCTCCTTCGCCAACCCACATCTCTTTTGTTCCTCTGTTCCTCATTCCCACGTTTCTGTGCTGCCCTCCCACGCATCCCCTGCACTGCCCAACAGCCTGCCCTTCTACACTCTTCCCCAAGTTTACTTCTCAGCCATCATTTCTTTGGGATTTGCTGCAGTCAGAGGAGTAGGAATTGAAACAGGGAAATACCAGCCTTGGGGCCCTCTCCCCTTAACAGTCTCTGGTACTGGTACAGAGCTCACAGAAGACAGTACCAAGCCAAGGGGGGCAGCATTCATGCATGCAGTAGCCCCCAGCTTGGGGCCTTCTACTCTATAACAGCAATAAAAAACTGCCCATTCAAGTCCTTTGTCTCAAAGATTTCCATCCTGGCTACAGCAAGTGCAGATTTATTGGTGGGAGCAATTGCAGGAGGAATAGTAAACAGCGTGCGCGTGCGTGTGGATGCGCCAGCACACCAGGGCCGTGCCTGCACCAGAAACTCAGCACAGCCAACATGAGGTATGGGACTAATATAAAATGGGTTCTCTGGTACATAAAGGAATACCTAATTTGGCACCTGATTTCATGACCTCCACAGCACAGCAAGAGCTCGGTGGGGCGGCAGGGATGGAGAACCGAAGCCAAGAGACAGCGGCCTGCGCTGACTCTGAGGAATCAGACGCGGCCGTGCACGCACAGGAGGCACAGCGAGGCCCCTGCCTGCTCACAGGCTCCCCGCACGCGAGCCCAGCCGCACGCCCTGAAAGGTGCAGCCTCACCCCCTCGCCCCGAGAGCCCTGCCAAGGGCAGAGCCCAGCCGCCCACCCCAAACTCCCTGCTGCAGCCTTCCACAGACACACAGAACCGCTCCGCGCTTGTTGACACGTCAAAATAATACGCTGCTAATGATGAAATCAGCAGCCCCATCTTTAGTTGACTTCTGTAGGAATTTTGCTGGAGAAAGGATGGTGTAGAGACCATGACTCCAAGCTCGTTGAGTGACATCTTATATTTTCTAAACCATCCTCAGATTTTTCATAACATCCAGCAAGCAAGCTGCTGACAGATCAGGATGGTTGCCTGTTTGTTGGGCAAGAATATTTTGCGATTCAGTAGAATACCAAATTTGGTAGAATGTCTTCCACTTTGGTAGAAGATATTACAAACAACTGTGCATTTTAACACGTTTTCACATTACACATCATTCATTCTGGGGAGGGGGTGGTGATCACTCTGTGCAGACAGCCAGCAACGCTTCCAAGAATGAAAATGTTCATCAAAAGATAATGAAAAACAGATATTTAGTAACATTTTCATTTTGCATGTTTAAATATTTATAACTATGTTCATAAAACCACATGTTTGCTCTCCTAATGCTCTAGTGATTTTGTTTATGAAATGCAGTATTTCTCCAATGCCCCTTCCTCGCGTCAGCGTCTCCACGGAGCGTGATTTAGTCCCGTTGCTGTACTGACAACCAGCTTTTCTGTAAAGACTGGCCAAGATGAAGAACAGAAAACCAACAAAAAGAAGAAAACACATTTTCAGGGCATTAATGTTTCACTAATACATATGTAATTTTATACTTTGTAGGGGGCATTTATGCCAGTTTAATTTTTTCAGTGCAATTTATCGTCAATCTGGAAGGGAACTATTTCTTAGTCTACAGCAAAATTACAAAATCTAGAAATATAAGTGTGATACAACTAAGGCGCTGATATAAACTATTGTTCTATAATTTTTTTTCCCTAGCTTGGATGAAAATTAAATAACAACAAAGAACTTTGCTTTAATACTACAATTGCTCAAGTTTGTGTTACAAATTTCTGGAGTTTGAGTTATAAATTTTTATAAAGCTGATCGAATAGACATGGTCTGAAATTGGGACTTTAGAAGAGCCCTCTGTGGTCCTCTCCTCTGTGCTCTGACTGCAGACACCATGACGCAGCTTACAGGGTCCATTCTGGTCTCACGTTAAACACAGAGGCTGTGAGACAAGGCTGCCACAGCTCAGCCCCGCAGCAGCTCCCCGTGCAGGACCCAGCAACTTCTTTATCAAATCATAACTCTAAAAATGCCCCACGTAATCTCATTGTTTAAAAAAAAGAGCTAATGTTTAATTTTTTTTTAAATTTTCTTCTTCTTTTTTTAAAAAATATTTCCAAACAGAGATTTTTTTAAAGGGAACTCCACTGAAATCAAGTCCCCAGCAACTTAAAGTGAGCCGCAACAGAAAGGGTTTTTTTTTAACCTCAGCTCAGCATCCTCCCGAAGGTACGGGGAATGTCTTCAAGGCACATTTTCAACTTCTTTGGTCTTTGCCTGCCTTCTTCTGCATCAGCAAAGAACAAAAAGGAAACAGAAAAAAGTAGCAGATTGCAATGACACATTGGTATCTCATTTTGAAAAGAAAATGAGTGCTGCAAAGCCATTAAAGTAAAACATTCTACTTGCTGTATTATTTTAAAATACTCCTGTGGGCCAAGATTAAAAATTAAATATATATTTTACCACAGCAGTTTTGCCAATTTTTACAATGTTGGCAGTAGCCTCATTTTAAAAAATGTAAGCCAAGCCCTAGAATCATGAAATTTACGCAAAAACTCAAGCTCACTTTAAAAGGCTTAAAACATATTTTTTAAAGCAAGTTAAGTGCCCCTTTGGCCTTGAAGTTGTCACTGGGGGTGGGGTGGGGAAACAGCAGCAAAATAAATTCTGCACAGTGAGGCTCTGAAAAATAGGAGACAAAGGGGAAAAAGTGGTCCATTTTCTTTTCTTTTATAATCTTGTAAAATTGAGCAAATCCATTTCAAGTGCACATGGCATAAGATTTTAAAATATTTATGATTCACAGAAAGTCCTTGCAGCATCTTCTGTCTAGGAAAAATAAAAAAATATTGCAGGGAAATGAGAATTCTGGGGAACATCTGCCTTCCTCACCAGGAGTCCTTGGGCCAGTGAGCAACTGGAGACCACTCCTTGCAAACTCCGCACTCTGCATGACTCAGAGAAACTTTAGTCACATCACCTGCTGCATGACGCTTTCTTTTAATCTAAGATAATATCTGACTCCGAATTAAAATGCTTCTGATAGTTAAGACTGAGTTTCACAATCTCAACACAAGCTTTACATTTTTTCTTGAATTTAGCAATAATTCCTGAAAAGCTCAAGTCCGTGGATTTAATAAATGCAAACAAAAAAAAAAAAGTTTATTTTCAGTAAGAATATGCTGAAGTAGTGGAAACCCTAAATGCAACAGCATTCTACTTACACAGGTAAAAAAAAACAAACAGAAAAAATCAAAATAAGGACAAAAGCAAACAAAACGAACAACATCTTTCTCAGAACAAGAATTATGCTATGTAAATTACAGAAAGTGGCAAAAATACTTTAAAAAATAACAAACACCAGATTTTGCACTGAAATAATGTCTGAGCAAAGCTGAGATGAATTTAAAGAAGGTACAGATTAGTAATTAATTTTATGTCAGGCAAAGACCGTATGTTAATGCCCTGCCTCTCGAGCCATTCCGGACAGAGCTGTATTTTCTAAAGCGGCTGTTCTGTGTGGCACACAGATGCAGCAAGCCCACGGCCAGTGGAAACCAAATGCTGCTGTTCTCCCCTGCTGTGACCCTGCCCAGGCTGCCCAGCAGGCTGTGAATAAAGCACCAGAGCCCCTTCTGCTCCCAGGCCCTGTGCAGGGCAGGCAGCGCTGCCATCCCGCACCTGC
>JAHXMQ010003489.1:225442-246700 GCA_020466415.1 Ammodramus savannarum pratensis | reverse complement strand
CCACGGGAGAGCAGGCGGAGAGACTTAACAGCCTGGTCTTGCGCTAGGGTTTAATTTAAGTTAGAAATAACATCTCTTTCTCATCTAGATCATATTAGGATTTTGAAAGGGCAGTCACGCAACTTCCCCCGGCAGTTATGGCAGAACCGTGCTCGGAAATGAATGGAGCTCGTGGAAGCATTCAGGACCGAACAATTGGATTTATAATTAGGCCTAAAAAGGGAAGAACGCTGAATAAAAGCAGCACAGCCAATTTTAGAAGAAAAGGAAGTTCTGGATGGAATTCATTGGGGTAGAGCACTGAAGTGGAAATGGAAAGTGTTCAAAGATAAATGAGTTTAGGCCTAAGAGTTTGCTTGACATCTAGAAAATGTACTAGGAACACAGTGTCAAGAAAAGCTAACGTGAACAACAAAGAAACACAAGAAGTGAGAGAAGAGAGGAAAGAGCCATAAAACTTTGGGACAACAAAGAGTTGCAATTATAGAGGGAAATGTAATGAAGTGTAAAAAATCATAATGAAAGCAAAGATAGAGAATGAAAGGATGATTGCATATTTGCTTAATGCACATCGGAGAAGTGTCAAAGACATGGGGAACAAGAGGTCACTAAATGAGAAAATAAAGCCTCTGGAGGAAAGGCACTGAATATTTTTCTTTAAATACAGACTTATTTGCTTGGGATTTGCTGCTTGAAGGCCAATGACTGAGGCAAGCAACAGAAATATTTTCCTAGGGGAGAGAAAAAATTTCCAAAGGAAATGGAGCTTCTTTTTTCTTAGGCAACTGATCCAGCAATGCAGTCTGACCCAAGGCAAAACACTGGGATCCAACAAGGGCTCAAAAATAGAGGGAAAACTTAGTCTGTACAGCCCTCCAGTTAATGTTTTCTTAGCAACACCCTTTATTGTCACCAGGAGCCCTGTCTCAAAGTGACTCAGGTTTTGTAGGACAGGTGCATCAAAAGGGGGATCTGTTCTCAGCCCTCCTGTATGGGATTTTTCTAAAAGGATTAAATTGGTGCCCCAAAAAGCCGCCACATCCCACTGTATCATTCCCCAGCAATATTACAGCAAGGGAGCTGCACACAACAGGTTAATGCTGAGGACCACAAAATCTTTTTGCCAGGTCCAGATCAGCAGCACAAAGTGGGATGAAAGCCAAACCAGGTTCTCCTGTGGGGGTGTCCTCTGGGCTTCACTGCCCCCAGCACCTCTGTGGTTATCTAAAGGAAAACCCGGAGTGTCTCAGCTATGGGGAAAACTGAGCTCTGCTCCTGAGTTAAACGCAGTTACCCACCAATGCATCCCTTTGCCAGCACGAGGCGCAGCTGTGGCTCTGCCTTCACAGATCTGTGGCTGGTTTTTGAGTCCAGCAGAAGAAAGCAGCTCTTTCTGCAGAGCACAGGGTTTCAGTGCCTTTTTGTGCCCTGAAATGAGGAATGCTGTGAGCTGGGGGTCCTGCTCTGTGGGGCTGCTGGGAGAGCACAGCCCCAGGGGATGGGAGCAGCACCCTGCAGGCAGCTCCACAAGCCCAGGGCATGGAAGGAGGCAGCAGCTGGTGGAGGACGTGGGTGGGATGGCTCCTTCACCAGCACCACAGAGAAGCATTGGATGGGACACACGGGACGAGTCCTCCCCTGTGAGTCCCACCCATGAGGGTGCGTTCTCATCCCAGGTGAAGGATGGGAGCCCCAAGGAAGCACAGGGTGCTCCAGGGACCAGTGGGAACAGTGCCCTCAGAAATGGGGCTGAGGAGGAGCTCACAGCCCACTGCTGCCCAGGACACCCATGCAAAAAGGAGAAAAAGGAATGGAACAAGGCTGCCAAGTGCATTTTCCCTCAAAAACCTATGAACAGCAGAGTGACACCCTGGGAATGGGATCCTACTGGTGCATTTATCAACCAAGCGATATCTAGACAATTAGTAGTTTTCTTTAATTTAGGACTAATTTTGTCCCACCAGTTTAAATTAAAGCCCCCAATAGGATAATTTCCTCATAATCGTAATTTTGTTACAAGCTTTTCATTAATCCAATCACAACTTCTATGATATTATTTGGCAGCTGATTGAGACTACAGGAACCACAGGGGTTCACACACATTGTCTCATTTCTGATTAAAAAAAAAGTAAAATTAGTCCAATTAAAAATTCTTTTAGTACTAATATGTGAAACTCCCCAAAGTCAGGAGTGGAAAATCATCATTCCAGCCACGCAGCCCATCTGTGGGTGACAGCAGAAGCTCCATGCTAATGTCAGCCGTCCGTAGGTGTCTGCCTGTCTTTCCAGCTGTCTGTAGCAAAAATATATTTAAACAAACAATGTGCAATGATATGCAACGGTAAAAGGAGGGGGACGGGCACCAAAACACTCCTGAAATTGGGCCAAATATGGAAAATGTTTCTGGAGATTAAAAAATACAACAACAAGAACAACAAAAAAGGTGTCTTTTAATAAAAGAGATATTCTGTATGGACATTTCAAAGACAAAATGCTCCCACTTCCAACTTCAATGCTGCGTTTGCATGTTTGCATTTCAAGTTGACATCAGCCCAAGTGAGAAAAAGAAAAAGGTTTAGAAGAACCCAGAGAGGAAGCCCAATGCGTGGTTTGTCCTGGTGAAACCCGCTCGAGTTTGCCAGAGGGCCTTTGAGCAGGTCAGGCCAAGCTGCCCATCAGAGGGCTGTGCCCATGCAAGGCCTCCTGCTTTTCCAGCTATTCCCACAGCAGGCTGCTGAGAGGAGGAATGGGGCTGTGGTGTTCCCCTCTGTGCACAATTCCCCTTTATTGAAAGAAGCTGGCATCTGCACCCTTCCATCACTGACAGACTCCTCGATTCCTAATTAAGCTCTCATTAAGAGCCATACCTGCAGAGGCTGGAGGCCAGCACAGTACAACTGGCAGGAGTTTCTAATCCTTCCCCAGCCTCACCTCATAGGCAGAAAACAGAATGGAGCAATGCTGGAATTTCTGTTCTGTGAAATAATTGAGCATTTTGAAACATGCTTCCTGTCCAACTCAGGGATAAATCAAGACCCAGAAATTATTCCAAACATGAACAAGAAAATTTCTCTCAGAGCTGCCCAACTGCTTCCACACAGGAGACCTAGAGTGTAAAGAGCTGGTAGAACAGGGGCCTGTGAGGATTCCCACCTGTTTTCATTTTTCACATTTTCCTGTTTACACTCTCAGGATATTGAATCTGACTGCACTAAGCAGCCTGTCTGACAAATCCGACACTTTCCAGTGAGACCAATTCTGCCAGGAAGGGCGGGAGGGGAGCAGTGAGCTGTGAGGCGCAGGCCCGGCCCTGCTCTGCCCTGGAGCACAGGCCCGGCCCGGCCCGGCCCAGCGGAGCCAGGGCAGCTCACACCCGAGGGCAGTGCACACACGGTGAGCAAGGGGTGCTGCCCTCTCACACCCCCTGTGCTCAGCTGAGAGCCTTGGGAGTTACGGCTTTTCTATCTCAACAACATGTTTTTCTGGGATCTTTGCTTCTACTGCAGGTTAAACACATCAAGGCTTCCCTGCTCAGAAGTGAACATGGAGCAATTTCTGCCTTGAGAGAGGGTCAGGAGGGGTTACCTTCACACAGCAGCATTGCTCCTCTTCCCTGCTACCCCAGTGATCCAAGCAGATCTTTCCTTTTGTTGTAGCAGCTCTTCCTTTTGTGTCCTCAACGAAAAGGAATTAACTTCTACTGGGAGCAGCCAATGAGGTGCACATCAATAATTAGGGGTTCAGAGGCTTCATGCTTCTGTTTCCCTACATCTCTGCCAGCAGGGACAAAAAGTGCCCAAGAAGTGTTGGCTTTCCTGCCATGCAGGGAGGGAACCAAGCCCCACATCCAAGGAAAGGAATGCCATGGTAGAGGTGAGGGGCAAGCAGCCAGAGCAGCATGTGTGCCAGGCACCTAGACCTGAGTATTTGGGGTACGTCTGACTTTTGGCTTGTGAGGTGCCACTGTGTCCTAGGATAGCCCAAAACCTGCGAGCATTTAATCCCAGCCAAAACCAGGACAGCCACAGTGGGTGCACAGGACTGTGCAGTTTTGCTGGATCAGGACCTGGGTGCAGGGAAGAGGCAGCAGAGCTGGAAATGCAGGGTCAGAGCAGTTCAGCCCCATATTCGGAGGGGCTCCAGTCCTAGTCCCTGTTGAAATTAGTCTTTGCATGGATACTTATAAATAAATCCAGGACACTGCTTGCGTAACAATAACATTTTGCAGTATCTGGCATTTGCCGCTAGTTGAAGGCTAAGCAAACCATGCTCCAGTGGAGCATAAAATTGCTTTTCCTTTGGAACAAGCAGGGCATTGTAGTAATAGGCAAAACTGTACATTGTGTTAACGGCTGTATTTTCACATTATTGATTTACATTGTGTAATGCCATGCAAGACCTGCTTTCGATGATATGTGCATCTGTCAGATCACAATAACTGCAGAGGGCTGGGTGCTGCTCGGGAAAATGAAGCGCTGGGATCCCGGGCAGGTTCCCATCCGTGTGCCCGTCATGCCGAGGTGATGATTAGGGGGATGTTGTGGTAATGAGCAGGTCCCAAGTGTGCCCTATGTAAATCAAGGCTGCCCGGGTCAGCTTCCACTCACTGTGCACATCAACTTTTTCAGCCTGCTTACTCCTCTGACGAGGAGAGCGCGTGGAAATGCTTCCCCTTGGCAGGTCCCCTTGGCTGTATGTGTTTCAAGGTATCCAAGATAGATGGGCTGCATTTTCCTTCCCCTCTCCTTTCCAGCTGTTTCCTGCAGGGGCTGGATCTGCACAGCCCTGGCACGGGGATGCCTCCCAGCAGAGCAGTATGAGAGAGAGCCACCAGTGAAGGCAGGGAGGGTTGTCACAGGAAATGGAATCGCTGAACACACCTTCAAACAAGAGAATGAATAATTGGTGGATATTGTGCTTTGAATTTAAGGGAGTTCACTTCAAAAATGCAACAGTGAAGTGTTGATATCAGTCTGAAACATTTTTTAAAACACTATGTAGTTACTGCAAAGCTTTGTTTTACATTACCTGGCTCAGTGGTACATTAGGTAAGCTTCTATTAATCTGTCATATCTAACTTCAGTGCTTACACTGGTGCAAAGAGCTGTATATTATAACAAGAAACATAAAAATAATATTTTTCTTCCATTTTGTTTGGTTATTTTTAAATGGATTGTCTCATTGCTAAAAGAGGAAGGACAGTCCCACATCCACCTTGCCAGACTAAGGACTGGTTCCAATTTTTTCCTCAGCTACTGATGTTCTGGCTTCAGGCAAATCACAGTCTCTTCATGCAGTATCCCCTCCTAGCTGTAAAAAGACTCAGCCTTCCAGAGCTTGCAGAAGCCCACAGAACCCCAGAACAGACAGACTGCTCTAACAGACAGACTGCTCAAACATCACTTAAATATTTGTCTAGGATGTATCAGATTTACCAGTCAGAGGGTTTTTTTGTGTCAGATGGTAGTGACAATTTGGAATATTAAAAAATTTATCTAAGAATCAGCTCTTTCCAGATGGAGAGCTGGAGAGCCATAGACATGCCGGAGGTGAGGAACCTGGGGTGCTCAGACGCTGCCAGCACCTTGACCTTCCATCCCCTCATGATGGTGACATGTCATGGCTTTAGGCATCCTCACGAGCCAGCAGGGTTGGCCCCAGAATGCAGGGGAGAGGAGCAGTGAACCAGCACACAGGGGCCATGCAGAGGCTGCAGGAGAGGGGTGAGTGTGCAGGGATCTCCGTGCTGTGGTGGATGTGTGCGTGTTCTCTGGCTGCCCTCCTCGGGCATGGAGCAGCTCAGCTCTGCCCCTTTGCCAGCCCCTCACAGGGCACATGTAATTCCAGAAAATTGATTTTGACCCCAGCCACCTACAGAGACGTTTTTAAAGCTCAGGCTGAAGCACTGCCTGTGTCCTGTCTGCCCCTGCCTCAGTGCATTCGTGCCCACTGTGTGCTTGTCACGTTACTGAAATGGAGAACCAGAGTTAAATGAGAGCTTTGCTTTCAGTTCCCCTTTCACTGGACATTTGGCTGCTTTCTTTCCTTATATATTTGTTTTCCTTACTATCTCCAAGTCTTAATCTATTCTCTTTGTTTCAATTGAAAAAGTGGGGCACATTTTACCAAATTCTTATTTCCCACAATCCAAGATAAAATAAAAGATACAGCATAATCTTAGTTATTACTACAATGAACTGAAAGAAAGTCTAAGCCAAGGAAAGTTTTCACTCTTTTATCATTGATTTTATTTTTTTTACTATTTACTCTGGTGCATTTGCATTGATTGCTTTTGAGGCTGCTCTGTTCTCCAGACCTGCAAGTCACTAATGATCAAGGCTTTAACATTGCACGTTGTTTAAAATGTTAGTTGTCATCGACAGCACGCAGAGGCAGTGCAACTCTGAACTTGGGTCTCAGAAGGTAAAAACCTTTTCAGTTTGTCTTTAAATACTTGGATAAATCCCGTTAGCTTTCTCCATACCATCAAAGCATTCGGATAACATAAAGCAACTGAATACATAAAAAATGTATCTAAACACATTGTAAATCCCTACACAGAGGTGTTGCTGACACTACTTTTAACCCTAGGAAAACACTTCACCAATTACTGATCAAATACAATACAGCTAAATTTCACTGCCAGCATATCATTTTGATAATGGGTATGGAAATTATCCATTCAATAGCTATTCAGAAATAACTTAGAAAGATTGGTTTTCAGATTCTTCTGAGAATCCTAGAATAATCCCCTATAATCACTGTGATGAGATTCCACCAACATTTTTCCCTTTGAAAAAGGCTGTTTGGGGCAAGAGCATTGGGGGTCTCTGCCCATCCTTTTGCATGAGTGCAAACAAAATATCTGAAGTCAGCAGCACTTTGCTGGCAGAGGACTGGGGGTTCCACACTCTTACAGGACAGTCAAGGAAGGGAGGAGGCTTTGGCTCTCCTCCACCAGCGTGGCTTCTCAGGTGCACCTCAGCAACCCATCAAAATAAATTTTCTTCCTTTCTGACGAGGCAAACTTGCAACATTTTGTCTCCGGAGCATGGCAGAAATGAAACAAACAAAATTAAGTACCTAAAATAAGCAATAACTACACTTTGCACTTCCCTGCTGCTCTGTGACAGCTGCTAAATGTGAACCAGGAGTATTTCAGATTGTTTCAATTTTATGACCTTTCTTGCTGCTTGGTATAAGGCTGAAAGCATTCACTCTTCTTTAGGGAAAGATGCTGTTTTCTGATTTACTGTACTGATTTCATAGATGTAAAATTTGATCTCACTAGAGGAGATGAAGCAGAGGGATTGATGGATAATAAGTGTTTTCATTCTCCAAAGTGGTAATTAGATACCAGACATGAGTATCTAATAACAAAAAGAGACCCTGACATGTCCAAAGCTTTCCTTTCCCTTTCAGTAGCACAGATTTTCCTCCGTTGTGAATTTCTGCTGCCCAGGTACCACAGAGTCCTTAGCCCAAGGAGAACTGAATTTCTCTATAGTTGAATACAAAGCGCTCTGGGGATGCCCTGCCCCTGTGTCCTCCTTGTCACCCGCAGCAGAGGGGTCCCAGCTCCCCTGCCACCAGCGCCACAGAGGGGAGCACGACCTGTCCAGCTAAAGAAAAGGGCAGCTCCTGGCCAGCCTTGCCCCATCCCAGGGCCAGGCTGCTCGTTTCCATGGGTAATTATGCAAGGGGTTAATTGGGGGCACTGCAGCCTCCCCTGGGAAGCTCAGTAAAGCCCAGTGGGGGCTGCAGACACAGACCCAGTGCTGCAGTCACTGGTCTCTGTGGCAGTGCAGTGCCACCCCAGCACAGAGGTGAGACAGGTGTGTCACCAGTGAGGCACTGCCCGGGGACAGGCTGCAGCACCACCAGGACCCTCGTGCTCCCAAAATGGCAAAGCCATTCTCCCCATCCCAAAACTGCAGGGTTCATACCCCAAAGGGCAGTGCATAGGGGTGAAAGAGTTAAACCAGCAAAACACTAGCATGAAAAAACCTTTCTAGCAGCTACACACAAATCAGTTTTCACACACAAGCAAATTCAGCCAAAAGAGCACAGGCACAAGCGTCCACCCCAACCACCCTGTGCTGGCCACCACACCATCTCCACAGTCAGAGGAAGAGCCAAGCACCACAGCTTGTTCCATAAGCAAAACCATTTCCAAGCAGATTGGAGAGTGACTCTTACACCAAACCTGCTCACAATGACAGTGACACGGGGAGAGGCTGGTGGCAGCTCAGGGCTGTCACTGGACAAGCTGAGTCTGCCTGCACATCACTCAAAGCCAGGATAGGGGCTCATTGTGTATGTGCCATTGCTCTGTGGCAGTGGGATCAGCTCCTTTGTGTATGTGCTACTGCTCTGTGGCAATGGGGTCAGGGTGCTTTGGGGGCTGGAGAGGGCACCCAGAGCCAGGCAGAGCTGAGAGAGGGGGCAGCACTGAGATGGAGGGGCTGCATCCTCCTCTCTGCTGGGCTGAGCCCTCAGCAGTGAGAGATGCAAGTCCCCCAAACCTCAGGGGTTTCCTTGCACTGGAGGAAGTGTGGACTTCAGCATCAGGGCCTGAAATCCTGGGCAAGGTTTCCAAGCCATGCTGCCAGCCAGGCTGTAGGGGATGGGGCAGCCAAGGGACCCACCTGCCCCAGCCCCTGAGGAACCCTTAGAGAGGCTCGGCAGCACTCAGGGCAGCCTTGCTGCAGGGCTTCCTTTGCATCAGCTTTACCTTCCAGACAAGATTATTGACCTTTCCAGGGCAGTATTTAACAAACTCCATTCATCCCCACTTTTGCCTTCCCTTGCACTTCATTCCTTTTGTTGCTCTGTAATAAGAGAGGCAACAGGGCACATATTTCTGCAGAACAGAGCATTATCATCCTAGCTATAGTTTCCTGGTATTTTTTTAACTTTTACCATTTTATTAAAAACAATTAGCTGAAAAAAACATCCTTTTTTAAATCTCTACATTATTGCTCTCATTTTTCTCTGAATCCAAGGAGGTCTTTTCAGAGGCTATTTGATTTGCAATTACATATGTTGGAACAACTGCTCAGAAAGTGAGCCCAGAAAGGATTCTGACAATACTTTCCTAGTAGGCTTGGTCCTGCTACCTCTGAAGCCTGTAATGCTAATGATTTAATAAAATGTATGTGAAAACAAGGGCTTATTTCCAACAGCTTGTGTAAATGATGGATGCATCCATGCCAGAAGCTTTGGCCTAATGCACTGAGGAGGAGTTGGAATTGCAGCAGAACCAGGAGCCAAAGACTTTTGCTTGGCTGCCAGACTTGGCTCCCCTGGCTCCTTTGAGGCATCTGGCTGCAGGCAGGTATGATCATGAGGATAACACGGCAAGGGTTGGTGATGTTCCCAGATAAAGATCCCAGCTGCATCCATTTGTACTCAGAACCGTCAGGACTCTGTTACTGGTGTGAACTGGAGGAAGACTGGCCCCGTGGTCCCATTTGGCCCCAGAGCTCCAAGCCTGATTTAAGCACAGACCACTACAGCTGAAAGATGCCTTCTGGAGTTTTTGGCATATGTACAATTCTTATTCCAAAGCTTCCCCCTGACTCCACTTCTCTGTTTACCCTATAGGCTTTTATTTAAAAGAGTACAGACAGAGCATTGCAATTTTTTCATTTGAAAGAGATTTTTGAAATTTATTTTATTTTTTTACACTGCAAAAAAACTTTAAAGTGTATCATATTCAGTCAATTGGCTCGTCACATTTTTTTTTAAACTTCCCCTCCACCACCTTTGTTAATTACCCACCATTTGAACAAGGGTCTTCTCCTGCCTTGATCCTGCCGTGAAATCATGATGCTATATTTGTCTTTCTAACATCAAAGTCATTTCCATGGTCACCAACTGTGATGTCATAAACACATTTTTAATGGCTTGTTTACAGCAGGGAACAGAAGGAGAGAAGAGATTATGAGTGGAAGGAAACTCTTATCGATACACAACAGTTTTAAGCACAACTGTGAGGCTGAAGCATGCAGAAAACTTGAAGCCAAAAAAAAATCCTTGCTGAAATAGCTTCTCTTTTGTAGTTCATCCCAGCACAAAATTCCATTTTTAAGTTACTAGTGAACAAGCAACCCCAATGGATTACTATTATGTCAGTCAGCCCAGAGTTGTGCAAGTTACTTTGTAAGACTGGAAGGCAGCAAATCCATGTCCCAATCCATTTGGCTCCCTGCACAAACACACACACACACACACACACACACACACACACACACGTTCCCAGAAACCCCTTCAGAAGTGCTTGGGCAGGGCACAGCGGGATCTGAACACTATTGGCCCGCAGTTGTTCTTGTCTCAGGGCCCAACAAGAATCAGAATTCCCCCAAGAGACACTCCAGTTGGACCAGAAGGTCCCTTTTCGTGCAGGGATGGCTGTGAGATGCCATAGAGGGTCCTCCCTAAAATCATCACCCAGGAGACAGGTTCCTTTCAGCAGAGAAGATGCCAGTTCCAACCTGAGCTTTTGGCTTCCAGAATAGCAGGATCCTTCAGGCAATGTGACCCCACAGCCCAGCCCAACTCCCACAAGGCCCAAAGCACCCACTTGTGTCTGGCAGCTCACTGCAGAGATCACTGGCGATGATGCTGTGATGTTTTGGAGATCCCTGGCAGGTGGAGCTGGCTGTGGTCACCAAAGCAGCCAGCTCCAAGCACAGCTCTGGTGCTGGGGGACGGAGCAGGCCCTGCTCAGCGGGGCCAGCAGGGAGACAGGAGACAACAGGCACAGGCTGATGGACAGCAAGTTCCACCTGAACGTGAGGAGAACCTCTTTCCTCTGCAGTGACCAAGCACTGGAGCAGACTGACCAGAGACGTTCACAGTCTCCCTCAACAGAGAGATTCAAGAACCCTCAGATGCAATCGTGTGCCACGTGCCATGGGATGAGAGCAGGGAGATGGGCCACTGTGGTCCCTTCCAACCTGACCCATTCTCTGGTTCTGTGAAACAAGAAACCTTGCTGCACCTTCTCAGGGGATGTCAGAAATGGCCAAAAAAAGGTTGACACACTGCGGGGTCAGCAGAGACCTGCAGAAGTCTCTGCTTGGAAAAGATTTTCCACTCTGGGGTCCCAGCTAGCACAGGCACAAGCGTCCACCCCAACCACCCTGTGCTGGACCACAGCCACCCCGTGATTCCCCTGGGTGAGCCAGCTCTGCACAGCTGCCATCTTCCTCCACAGCCAGCCTCTTCCACGCCAAATCTGAGCCAAACTCCTCCCAGAGCCTGCAGCAGGAAGGACTGGGGCTGCCTGAAGGTGCGGAGCCAGCCATGGCACTTGGCTCTCTTAGACATGATGACAAGGCACCCCTGTACAAGCGCTCCAAGGAGATTATCTCTCTCCCCTGCCCAAAGAAAACACCAGAGTGAGAGGAGAAAACTCACTGGACAATGAACTTCCTAAATCCTCCTCCCGTGAGAAGACTGAATGCAGCTCTTTCCCAGCACCAGTCCCAGGAGCTCCCCAGTAGGAAATGCTGTTGTACCTCACACACCAGCGAGGGTGCATCTCTCAGTGAGCTCCTTCCCAGTGAGGGCTGTCCCTGGCACGGGGAGCTGGCATTTCACACACCCTCTTCATCCCCGAGGCACGGAACAAGGAGCCACCATTTTGCTGCAGTCCCACAGCAGGAATAAAATGGTGGCATAGATGAAAACTGCCAGATCAAACACAATCCAGTTGCCTGTCACCACCTGCAGCTCTTCTCTGCCTTACATGTAACACTGAATTCCTAATCAGCTTAATATTTGATTTCTGGGTGCTTAAACAAACACCAAAAGAAAACCCACCACAAAAAACCTCACACCCTCACAAAAAGGATATAATGCCATAACAGATGATTAATGCTGCAGCCACAAAGTGCCGAGATGCAAACTATGGATGTCAGAATTTATATTTCCCCCACAAAACAGCAAGTGTGCAGCTCTGGTGTTTTTTCACAACTGGCTCACCCAAAGCCACCGAGAACATGTAGTCTGACACATATTCAACATAAAAAGGCTCAATATATTTTCTAGTAGCTTTTGGAAAATGTTACAGTGGCAGAGAAAGTCAGAAGTGTTCAATTAGCTGCCATTAAACAGCCCCCTCCCCATGTTACTCCAAATTGCTGCTTAAATACTTTTCAGAAGGCATTCCTGGAGGATGAAAGGAAAGCAGGCTGGCATGGGCCTTCCAGGGAGTACAGTTACTGCAGATCAGGCAGAAGAGAATTTCCTTTTGTTTTGTTTATTATTTGCACATATCTTCTGCTCACAGACAGAGTAAAGGTACCCTAAAGCCAAGCCTAGGCTTAGGAGCTCTGCTTTTTCATTGCTTGATCTCCCAGACTACAGCAGTCCAGTCTTGTGAAAGAGCAGGTGTTGCCACTGCATAATTGTCCAAGTTTAGCCTAAAATATAGACGGTGTCTCTATAGCACTATATAGGGAAGCTGCTTCTGATGTGTTGTGTTTCTGGCACTCAGAAATGCCAAATAAAATCAAAGATTTTAACAGTTCGTGCCTGGGTAGGAGACTGGCTTGCAGATATTTGCCACAGCTTGCAAGAGTAGGGCAGAATCTGACTGTGAAGTGCATTTGCACAGAGCAATTCAAAGACACTGATGGAATTTTGGCTTTAGCATGAATCACTGCTAAGGGAAAATCCGCAGTGGAGGTGATCAGGCACAGGGTGCCAGGGTGGACAGGGAGTAACTGCACCTCAATGTGCAGCACAGGCTGTGCAGATCTGGTGCAGCCAAGAGCCAGCAGGACCCCCAGGCTGGCACAAACCCCTCTTTGCTCTCCACGTGCTGCTGCCTTTGGCTCCCCCTAAGTTTTGCTGTGCATCTTCTGCATCATTTCTTTAACATCCTTACATTGAACTACCAGACTCTTAACTCAAGCTTCCTGACCCAGCCTTCCTTAAGGATTTCAGGAGAAGAAAAGAAAAGACCAGACTCAATCAAACAAAAGGGAGCTCTGGCACCAAGCAACTCCTCTACAGGAAACATCACATAGTTGGGTTACTGTCCCAAAATCCTTACCTCTCACCCAGGGACACACATAATGCTTTTGGGAGCAAATGAGAGCTGAAAGAGACACAGCAGTCATTCAGGAGCAGGAGAAGTTGTCCCATCCTGCAGACACTTGGGCTTACTTCTATTTTATTATTTATTCTAGTCTAGAACTTCATATGCATCTACCTGCAAAGTGCTAAGGGAAAGATGTGTTTTGAGGAGAGGCTTGGAGGAGAAGGCAACAGTGCAGAGAAGTGGAGAGCGTCCCAGGAGGAGGCTATCAGTGATTAGACATTACCCACAAGTGAAATCAACTGCTCGTCCTCAGCTTCTGTTTCCAAATGTGATGAAAACATGGGGAAGAGATACTATTTGTTGATGTTTGTCACAATAAAATATTAGAAATAATGGTTTTGAGCATTTGGTTTAGTAAATAGTATATTTGCTTAATCAAAAGAACCCAAAGTGTCAGTTTATTATTATATTGGATGTAAGATGGGATCATTAAAATTCTCCTGTATATTGAGCAGCACCAGAAAGTGCCCCTCATCAGGCAGCTGGGCATTTCTACCATCCCCTGGGAGAGCAACTGGACAGGCAAAACTCAGCGTCAAAACTCAGTGGCAAAAACACCCCACCCGTATGATTTCAAAGACAGAAGGATTAACACCCAAGTTATTGAATTAATAGCAACCACGAGGGAAAATATTGAATGTCTTTGCCTTGGCTTGCTGTGTTTTCCTGAGAAAGCTGCAGAAGGAAATTTGTCAGGAGTAACAGCTTATGTTGCTCCTAGAGGCAGCCATCTGGGATGCTGAGATTAGTATTTTAGATTTCTATTATCTGAAACTCCACTGGCAGACTTTGCAAAAAGGTGTTTATAAATTCTGTAGTGCAGTTTAAGTAAAACTATTTAATCTAGGGACTAAGAAATATGTGTAATTACCGTAGGTGGATAATGCTTTTTCACTGCCATTCACCAAAATTAGTTTACCAGATATTATTCCTAAGAGGTATAATTAAAATCAACATAAAATCCAGAACACAGTGAAAATAAAACATTATGAGATAATGTCTTTAAAATTACTAGTCCTGTGCACTGCAGTGCAAGCATAATCACTCTCTGGCTAGCAGTGTTTGTTTTCCCTGCACAGGGATGCTTTCAACTCCCAGGCTTCCCAGCCGAGTGTTACTTTGCAGCCCATTGTAAGAAGCAGATATTTAATGACTCTCCACAATAAACTCCTTCTGTAAACAGCAAATGAGAGAACCCCACTGAATGCAGGGTTCTGACACCACGTTTGGTCTCTGCGTTGCTCCCTGAGCTGCCATTGGAAGCAGACTGGAACATCCATGGGTTGTGAGGGAGGTCCAGATCCGGGCCCATGTACCTGTCATTGACTCCTGCCTGGCCAAATGTCCAGGGATGAAAATGGGATTCATGCCAGGGTTTCCTTCCCTGCTACTCAGTGTTGAATCCCACACTGAAGAGCAGGAGAAGCGCCTCAGAGCCAGGTACTTGTACCAGATGTTTAATCCTGTTTTCTGCTCCAACAGAAGACATAACCTGATGTTAGATGCCACCTCTCATTATAAATGTCTGGCCTTCCTTGTTAATGAAAGACTTTGTTTTCTTTTTGCAAATGTTATTAAGCAAAGAACAAACTGATTGTCTAAATTGATTAAGCAGATTCATTCCAGTGAAAAATTTATTATTTGTCTAGTTCATTTCATCAAATCAATTCAGAGGAAAAAGGCTCCATGAATTAAACTAATCACAAATATATATTTTAAAAGCCAGTAGTTTCTGGCAGGATACAGTTAGTGCAGTCAATCACTGAGACAATAACTGAATTTGAAAGTAGCATCTTACATTGCTTCTCAGAAGCTTCTTTGTTTTTTCTTTCAGAAAATTCCTGTTTTGGGGACAAATTCTTCCCCTATTTGGTCCAGCACCATGATGGAGATGCCAGTCCCAGAACCAGCCACAGCTGTGCCCAGGCTCCCCACACCGAGGGGCACAGGAGCCTGCCAGCATCACCCACTGCTGCGCTCCCCAGTGAGGCATTCAGGAGCCTGTTCTCTGGATAAGCAAATGTTTTGGTTATGGACTTCGACAAGCAAAAAATGAGTTGAGAAAACAAATAAACGCTCCCAATAACAGAAGTTTCCTTCAAAACCCTTGCTGCTAAATCGTGCTAAATGCCCTCGGTGTGTATTTCCACTATCACTTTGAGTGTTTTTCCCATCTTGTGCTGAGCTGGGGTCTACACTGACTGCTGCACCCTGACAGTGCCGAGGGGCTGGCACTGGAGGGCAGGGATGGCTGTGCCCGGGAAGATGCCCTTGGCACAGCTGGAGCACCAGCAGCAGAGCACAGCCACAGCGAGCGGATGGCACTGGGTAACTGGTAAGGCAGTAACTGAAACATTCCCACACATTCATTTGGGAGTGTTTAAGTTACTGCCTTACCAGTTACCCAGTGACATCCATGATCAACTACTTAACTTCTCAGAGTGAAACAAAACTGACTGGGTTATTTCATTTAAAACCTGTGTATTCACCATTCTGATTCTTTTTAGTATTCCAAGGAACAGCAAACACCTCTCATGCACACTTGCCAGCTAAGCCAGCCTTTCCTTCCGTATGGCACTAAGAATCAGGGCACTGCTCTGGAAAGGGGGAGGGATGGAGCCCCTGGCAAGCAGCACCCAGGTGTGCTGGGAGCTGCACACAGGGCAGAGAGGGGAAGCCAAGGTGCCAGGTAAGAGCTCTGCCAGCTGCCACTGCAGTGCTAACAAACCTGCTGCCAGCTGGGAAGTTACACAAATTGGAACTGACAGAGAAATGTGACAAATTCATTATTAATAGCACAACTATTTTTTAATACGTAGAAGGCTGTACTAGATTAATAAAAACAGGCTTTTATATTCCTTTCTGACAGCAGTGATGCCGTGTGATCTGCAGAAAATCGAGTGCTGCTGCTGCTGGCTCTGGCTGGCGCTGGGATGCTGCAGCGGATTCAGCAGGGACAGGATTTCTCTCCAGGACATTGCAACTGCTGCACACTGCAGAAGGTCACGCAGGCTGACTCTGTGGCAGGCTGAAGCACTCACACAAAGGTCAGCACGCTGTGGAAACCTGCACGCAGCTCCTCCTCGGGGGGCTCAAACCTCTTGGTGTTCGTTAGAATCTGCCTTGTTTTATCTCAACCTATAGTGGGTTTTAAGGGAGATATATTTTTTAAACAAAGAGCAACCCATGGGGTGTATCAGAGACTCGCTCGCTCCAGCCCACCACTCTGCAAACCAAAACTGCAGCAGCACAGGTGGATTTCTGTTTCTGTCTCTCCACCCACCACACACAAACACGTGTCTGAACATCCACAAGCTCTCAAGACACCTATATCTCAGCCTATATATATATATACATTTATAAACATATATATTTTTATTCTTACTGTGGCAATGTTTACCTCAGGTGTACAAAGGAAACCCATCAGTGTGTAACATAAATACTTCATTTAACATCCCATTAGCATGTATTCCTTCTATCTCTGCTATTTTTTTAACTTGTTTCCTTCAGAGGAAAAAAGCCATGTCAGGGGAAAAATATTTCAAACAAGTCTCAAAAAGCAGAAGTTTAAGAAAAATGCATTCACTCACTCCTATTGTTTCCACCTTTAAATCTAAGCACAGCTGCAATGCACAGACTACGTACAAATGACCGTAAAGAGTTTCATAGGAAAATAGTTCCTTAGAAAAAAAATCTGATAACTAGCCGCTTTTTTTTCAGCCTCCTCAGCATTTTTTGGCACTCCTTTGCCTTTACCAGAGGCAGTTCCATCACCTTTTGCTGCTTGCCTCGCAGCGGTGCCGAAGGTCTCAGCACGCCCCGGCACTGCCGGGGGTTCCTGCCGGCCCTGCTGCAGACACACGGCCCGAGCTCCCCGGGACACAGCCAGGGCAGGCAGCGGGCTCTGGGAAAGCGGATGTGACCCGGAGCTGCAGCGGGCACTGCCGGGCCGTGCCGGGCCGTGCCGTGCCGAGCCGTGCCGTGCCAAGCCGTGCCGTGCCGGGCCGTGCCGTGCCGGGCGCCGCCGCTCCGCTCGGGGCTGGGGACGCGCTCGGCCGAGCGTGGCGGCTCCCGAGAGCGATCACAGCCGTCCCAGGAGGGAAGGAGCGATAAAGCATGTGGCAAGCTGTCACTGCGGGGGGAAAGCGGCAACTGCGGCCCCTGTGAGGAGAATCGCAGTGAGAGGGATTCAGCCCCCGGCAGAGCCGCTGCCAGGCGGGAGCGGGAACGCGGGGAGAAGGAGCCGCTGGTGCGCGGGGTCTGTCGCCTCTGTCACCGGCTGCCCCACCGCGCCCCATTCCCGCAGGGCGGAGCGCTCCTGCGGCAGGGAGCCCGCAGAGGAGCCCGCACACGGCGTGGGGATGCGCTGGA
Organism: Ammodramus savannarum pratensis; assembly: GCA_020466415.1. Lineage (NCBI taxonomy): Eukaryota > Metazoa > Chordata > Aves > Passeriformes > Passerellidae > Ammodramus > Ammodramus savannarum. The sequence goes on along the minus strand of JAHXMQ010003489.1, from coordinate 229,215 downwards.
GACAGCCAAGGCCGATTGCCAGAGCCTGCGGGGAGCCACCGGCCCCTGCCTCGCCACAAACGCGCAAAAAATTCCGCGCGGCCAAAGGAAAAGTTCTTACTGAAACTTTCCTGACTGTTTAAGTTGAACGTAACACAAACCAAGAAACATTTCAGGTGGGGATGGAAGCACATGGGGCCCCTAAACCCCCACGGCGGTGCGACTCCTATTCCCTGGCTCCTGCCCCGTGGGCGCCAGCCCCTCGGGAAAGCGGCTCAGCGCGGCCCAGAGCAGCCGGGAAGGTCTCACTGCAGCTGCGGTTTGCCCTGCACCGCCCTGTCCGTGCGCTGCCCAGGCCAACGCGGGGCACTGGCCAGGACCGTGCCCGGGCCGTGCCAGCCCCGCCGGGAGCAGCCGGGCACGGAGCCTCCCCGGCCCGAGCCCTGGAGCCCAGGCCGCCGCCGCTGTCGCCGCACAAAAGCGATGCCGAGCAGCCGAGCGGCACAAAAGAGGCGGGGGCAGCCAGACAAGGGAAACGGAGGGTGGAGCGAGACAAGAATGGGAGAGGAGCTGCGCGGACAAGGAGGAGGGGAGGGAGACGCGCACGCACAAAAATCAGAGAAAGGGAACGACGAGGGGATAACGAGGGGGGAAGAGACAGCACGGGGAGGGCGTTCCTCACCTGGCCGCTCCCTGGCACCGCTCCTCCCGCTCTCCGCCTGCCCCGGGCAAGGGCGCCTGACCTCAGCCCCAGGGCTTTGGGCTCAACGCCCATGCCCAAGAGCATTCTCCTGTTTGCCCACGTTTTGCCTTGCCGCTGGGGGGCTGTGATCAGCAGATCTGCAAAGGGACTGGAGTAACGGGGTGAGTTTCTCACCAACAGCCATATTCCTCATTCCTATTCCAAAAAATGCACCTTGAGTGTTGCCACAGTCATCAGCATCTGCCTGCAAAAGCAAAAGCTGATCCCATTAAATGCCCGGTCAGGGGCAGGCATTGATCAGCTGAGGTGAACAAAGTACCTCTCTAAGGACTGGTCTCAAAACCAGGGAATGTGAGATGCTGATGGCTCACCCAGCCTCACTCCTCTCCTTTACAAGCACCCACCACACCTGGGAGCCCCAGGGCACTTCCCTCCTTCCCGCAGCCAAGCAGCCCTAGAGCCTCACTGGTACTTTAGGGACAGGGTGGCAGAATAACAACAAAACCCAGAAGAGGAGAAAGATCCACATTAGGAGATGCTGTAGAGCTAAAACACACATCAGCTTTTGTTTCCTGATAAGGCCTCTATAAATGACAGAGTAAATGACAGAACAAATGTAAAGCTCCCATCATTCTCAAGGATATTTGAAAAGCTCTCATGTTTCCAGTATTTCATAAAACAAGAAAGTCAGAAATGGAAAACACATTTTAAAAGTATGAACTTGCAGGGAATTCAATAAAAATGCGTTTTTCTGACTGAAAAAGTATCTTTATCTTCAGGAATGAAAACTAACACTGGTGGCTAACACGGCTCAGGCTGGCAGCTCTGGCAGCTTCACCTTTGAGCTTCACACAGCACAGCATCCAGCACTTCTCCCATCTCCCCCAGTCCAATATTCTTTTCAAGATTACATCTTTTTTTATTGTTGTTGGTAATTTTCAAGATCATATTATTTTTATTAGGATTTTTGTCATTTTATATCTTTCTTTTTCCAGAGTACCAGCCTCATGTCATTCACCTGCTAAAATAAAACGTTACCACTTTTCTCTCTGAAGCCACTGCCACACTTCTGCCGCATTTCTGCTGGTTCCCAAACCTCCAGGAGAGCTGCCACCACAGCAAGGCCCATTTCTGCCCTCTGTGCTCTGTCTCTCAGTGCTGCAGCACAATTCCCCAACGCACATGGTCCGAACATGGGCCAGACCTGGACTGGCTCTCCTTGGAGCACAGCTCTCCAGAGCAAACAAAATATCTGAAATTAACAAAACCTGTCTGAAAGCAACTGAAAGGGAATGCTGACATCTCCAGCTCTCCCTGTTTGAGCCTCCCCATGCCTGTGAGGAGAAGATTGATGAAAATAAGAGAGAATGGGGAAAGAGGTAAAAAAAAAGGAAGACAATTTCTTGGAATGATCAGAAGTAACTCTCACACATGTTCAAAGCCTAAAACAAGGATCATGGATGAGTTCAACCTTGACTTCAGCTACAGTTTGACTGGAATAAGGATTTCATTTTCAAATGCTAACTTGCATGTTGTTATTTTTTCATAAAGCTGGGGCCAACATAATCTCTGGCTTCCAGTAAGGCTAGAGCAGAGAATTTATGGGTGCAGGCATTAAAATGTTCATAACACCTTAAAAATATTTTGTTTTGTCTCAAAAAACCCTAATATAGTTGTTAGGTTTCAAATGTGCAAAGTGTTAACCTCCCCACAAAAGTGACTTGAAAGAAAGATTTTTGATCAGCACCAGTATTGAGACTAATTCAGTTCATATGGGTTGAGATAGCTGTGGGAGACAAAATATTTTAGAAAGCTGTTGCCCAGGATCTTTTACAATTTCAATTTTCTTCTCCAACAGAATGATGAGGTCTAACCCCAGGATGAGCTGCAAAACATCAGGCAGAAACCAGCAACAGGAAAAGAGGGAGAGAGCCAAGCCTCCTGCCTGCCACCACACAAATTCACATGTTGGGGCAACACGTTTCAGGTGATGGGAAATCCTTCCACGAGCACGGGTAACTCTCCAAATAGGCTCTGTAGTTTGAACTTTAAATATTTTAATGGCTGCTTTTTCATTTCCAACACCGAGCATGATGGAAACAACACCAATATGTAATTTGGGAGTTATAATACATGATGTGCTTTGAAGTCTCCATTCAGTGGATGCAAAAATTGATAGAGAAAGTGGAGATGGGTTGGATTTTGAGAAGGCAGTAGGGGCATGGTAAATGTTGCCTCTGGGCCAATGTTGGAACCCTTCTCCTCTTTCACATTCTTTATCCATTCGGGATAACCTGGAAAATGGGTTTTCCCATGCAGAGGCCTCTGGGAAGCAGTTTAGATACATGATTTCAGATGCAAAAACTTCTTTCCAGCCCAGGCCACCACAAAGTGGAGACATCTCAGTCTTCAAATCTTTCCCAAACTCTGTCAGGATACCCTGAGTCTTTGTGATCTGACCGAACATACGTCATGCTTCCTCAAGTTAATAATGGATGTCCCAGGAAAGACAGCTCCTGAGGTCAGGGAATTTTTTTTTCCTTCTTTTTCTTTTTTTCTTTTTTTTTTTTTTTTTTTTTTTTCCCCTGTTGTGTTTTCACTTCTCCTTTGGGATGGGTGGGGGAGCCCAAGCGCAGCCCCCGAGCTGCGGCCTGGGCAGCCCTTGCCACCTCCGCGGAGCCAGCGCTGTGTTTGCCTTGCACAAGCGTCCCTCAATGAGGAAAAATAAATAGAAGAAGCAAACATATGACTCTTCTTAGCACAAAGCTTCCCCACCTCCTCCTTGCTATTTTTTTATTATTATTATTTTTCCTCCTCCTCTGGCGACATAAAAAGAGGCTTCGTCTGCCCCTGTTGAATGTAAATGCCTTTGAAGTGGAACTAATCATTTCAAGGATAGTTTGCGTTGTCCTAACAACGCAGTTGAATTGCGAAGCCCCTCTTTTTGTTGAAGATATGTTTTCTTTCTTTCAGCCCAACCTGATGATGATATACTGCTTTCACGCTCTGTCCTCCCGCATCGTAAATCTGCGCTGCCGCCTCCCCCGGCCCGCGCTCCCCACGCCAGCGGGAGACCGGCTGCGCTCCCGGG
>JAHXMQ010003489.1:198934-225342 GCA_020466415.1 Ammodramus savannarum pratensis | reverse complement strand
TCTCTCACACCCCTCCGGGCACCCCTTCATCCATCACCCTCGGAGTACCCTTCATCTTCCCACCCAGGCATCTCTTATCGCCATCCCCCTCATGCATCCCTTCAGGCCCTCCTCCCTTCCTGCCGGCCTGGGCACCTTTCGTTCTCAATCCCAGGCACCCACATCCCCCTCAGGCTCCCCCTCAGGCTCCCCTCCATCCCCATCCCTTCGGACACCCTTCATCCTCCCCTCCATGCGCCCTCGGTCCATCCTCGCCCTCCCTCATCCCGCGTTCCGCTCCGAGCATCCCCTCCCAGGCGCTGCGGGCACCCTCAGGCCCAGCTCCCGTTAATGCCATTAGTGACAGAGGTCGGGTTTCAATCGGGGCTCGGTGACACGAGGGCTGCAGCGGGTGCCTCGCAAATTCAGGTCAGGCCCTGAGCGCGGGCTCGGGTTGCACGGTCAAGGCTGCCGGGAGGCAACCTCGGAAATGCCCCACGGGATGGACGGACAGACAGACGGACAGACACACCACAGGCAGTCAGCAGGCGGCTCCCCAGACCCCTGCCCAGAGTAGCGCTTTTCTGAAGCACTCCCCTTCCCATCCAAGCTCTTCTGGGCTTCGATGCTTTGCCCAGCAGGCCCCATTCCTGGCCAGGATCTCTGTAGTGGGACGAGTTCTGGGTTCATTTCATTCCCCCACAGCAGGTCTTGCAGTTAGACAATTCTTTTTTTTCCTTTTTTTTTTTTTTTAGAACACAGAAACATATTTTATTTACTGCCTCCTATAAATTATTTACTGCCAGGTTGAGGTAGTTCCATTAAAGCCGCATGGTTTGTGTATACAAAATAGTTATCTGGGGACTCCTTTTGCCAAAAGCCACACAGTTGCCAGAGAGCAGGGAAAGATGGGAGCAGGAGGAGCTGACTGTGGGAGAAATGGGCCTCAGGAAGCAGCACAGGAATGGAAAGGAAAGAAATGGCTTTGCCCCCTCAGTTTATGAGACCCTACAAGCACAGAAACACCTGCCAGGCAGGAGCTGGGACCAGCCCAGGCTCAGCCCTTCGTTCTGCTGAGCTGCACCAAAGATGGCACAGGAGATGAAAACACGGGCAACCAAACCCACCGCAGGCTGTGCCTGTGCTTCCCAAGATGTGCCCGATTCCCCAGGAGAGCAGCAGGGTACCAGCAGCATTGCCTTTCACCGTTCTGCTCTTGAGAAACCGCGTCCCCAGAGGGGCCCTTGTGCAGAGCCACGCTGGGACAGCACGAGGCCCCGCGTCCCTCAGCGCGGGCTGGGGAGGGGGCTTGGAGGGGGTTCCAGGCTCTGCCCCAGCCCTGGGGATGCAGCTCTGCCCTCTCCAGCTCCGTGGGATGCACAGTGCAAGGCTCAGCGCCCCTGGCTGGGGCTGCCCCAGCCCCACGGCCCACGCCCAGCCCCACGGCCCAGGCCCACACCCAGCCCCGCGGCCCACACCCAGCCCCATGGCCCAGGCCCACGCCCAGGCCCACACCCAGCCCCGCGGCCCACACCCAGCCCCACGGCCCAGGCCCACGCCCAGGCCCACGGCCCATGCCCAGCCCCATGGCCCACACCCAGCCCCATGGCCCACACCCAGCCCCACGGCCCAGGCCCAGCCCCGCGGCCCATGCCCAGCCCCGCGGCCCACGCCCAGCCCCACGGCCCAGGCCCACGCCCAGGCCCACACCCAGCCCCGCGGCCCACACCCAGCCCCGCGGGCCTTCAACAACCGCCCCGGAGCTCAGCTCAGGGAAGAGAAACACGGAAACCGTGTATGCTCCCCAGGGGGGAGAGAGAAGCAAAACAGCAAGATAAATGAGAATTCCAGGTGAACATCAAGAAACTGTTTACCCTCAGAGAGTGGTGCATTAACAATCATTCTGTCTACAAGCATCTTCCTTAGACAAAACTCACAGATTTTCCTGTTTCATAGGAGAAGGCATGAAGATGAATGAGTCCATCTCTCTGCCCCCAATATCTTTTGCCACCTCATGTAGGGGTGTTTGCCAGAGAAGCAGCAAAGTGCTTGGTCTTGCAGCTCTAAGTACTCAAAACACAAGTCTGAGAAAATCAAGGTGTAAAGAAGCTGAAAGCAAACTGCCAACTCCAAACAGCCAGGGTTGTCTCTGGCTGAAATATGACATTTGTGCAGTACTGATGTTTTTATATTTACGTTAATAACTCAATCACACACCGGTACCCTTCTTGCATCTGAAGTTCTCTACATTCCCCATCTGCTACCTTCTAGTCCATGAATCTCAATCCCTTCAAGGGAATGCAGGGCCTGTGAAGAAAGGAGCAGAAATTGCTGCTTGCTATTTCACCATCAGGAAATGCAAAAATGTTTCTAATTGGTGAACTTGAATCTTTAAATTGGTTGTTTCATTTCATATTTTAGGAGCCTTCAATGCTTCTCATTGTGTTGGCATTGGGACAGCTCTGCTGAGTTGGAAAAAAAGGAATGAGTTGGAAGCAAATTTAAGAATCCTCTAACTCCCACCCCCTGTCCCAAGGCAGGGACACCTTCCACTAAGCCAGGCTGCTCCGAGCCCCATGTGCAGCCTGTCTCTGAGCCCTGCCAGAGATGGGGCAGCCACATCCTATGGGCAATCTCAAACAGAGTCTGAGACAAGGAACAGGCTCCCCACGGGCTGTCAGCTGCAGGGTCACTGGTTCTGCTTGCACCACCACCAGATCCAGTCCCAATTTTCCTAAAACAATAAACTTAAACAGCAGTTACTCAATATACCTCTGCTTTCATTTCAAAGAAAATTAATTTTTGAATGTATTTTGAGTTCTTTAGGTACACTACCTCAGTAGTCATGGAAATTTTTTATGACCACTGGCAAACCCACTACTTTTTAATTACTATCCTACCCAGCTGCTAAGCAAGTGCTTTATGATACCAAAAAAAAAAAAGTTTGCAGGAGTTGCCAAAATATTTGAATAATTTTATTCCCTCTACATCTTGAAAATACACACAAAACAGCCCCTTTTACCATACAAAATGGTGATGTAAAATATGCATATTTTTCAACACATGTGCTTTTGTTTTTCCTCTTTCCATATAATCTTTTCCAAAACTATCCTGCAGGGAGATTGAAATTCTCACTCAGCCCTTCATCCGCTCTTCGTTTATTGAGTTAAGACAGAAACAGGCAGTGTTCAAAAAAAAAAAACTCCTCCCCCAAAAAAGGAGAAAGCCTCAACTCGAAGCGTCCTGGGATAAATTTTAAAAGGTTTGTAAGACAAAAGAGTGCCAACAGCATGCAGCATGAGAAAGGCTTAATACTCAAAGAAACAGCCTTCAAAATTAATACATCTGATGGAGCTGCAAAAGCCTCTTTGGTAGCAGCCTGCCTGCATTAACAATTTTGGACAGCCTGGTGCCTCTGAGACTCCATTGAGCAAGTGTTTCAGATATGTTTGCTTTATGATGCTGCAGACTGGCAATCTTTACATAGCATCAAGAACAGATACTCTCAAGAAAACATTTTGTGAATAGCCATAAGTAAAACTAAGAACAAATAAGCCTAATTTTTTTAAAAAGGAGAATATTTGATTATTCTCCCTCCCTTTCCCGCAGGCACCCCCTCCTCCCCTCACTAAAATGTGGCTGGATTCTGACCAGTGTTAGTGATCCAGGATACAACTCCACTGGGCACATGAGACCAAGAAATATCATTGCAGCAGGGTATGAAGATATTGCCTGGGGTTTTCATTTAACTAGACCTTAAAGGGTGATGTTCTTTCTTCCATCAGAATAGTTGCTGAGTCAAAGTAAAAAAAGTCCTTTTTAAATGCAGCAGTAGGAGAGTCCTGTCTGATTGTGAACGCACTCTTGGACAAGTTGTATGAAATGATTGCGTTGAATGCCGGCCCAGGGCGGTGCAGCTCAGCCCTGCCCGCTCCGAGGGCAGCCTCCATCTCCCTGCAGCGATTCTGGCTCCTCCATCCCTGCACCCTCCTGAGGCGCCACTTTGCAGCACCAACCTCTGCTGAGACACTTTAAATCTCATTCTCAATATTTTTTTTTAATCTCTCCTCATTCAAACAATCCCAGCTTGAGACAGCTTGATATATTAGTACGCCTGTCAGGGAGACGGTGAGAATAATACGAGCAAAGAGGCCGGGCTGCGGCAGGCCGGGGCTGCGGCGGGAGCACAAAGGGCCGCGGGGGCAGGCCCGGCGTTTCCGCCGCTCACCTGCCTTCGTGTCTAATCGCTGCTGAAAAAGCCCTGCGGCCTCGGACACGGGCACCTTTGATGGGCAGCGCTTTGCTTCCACCGCACCTCGGACAGCGCGGGGGCCGCTCGGCCTGCGCCCCAAGGCTCAGACCCGGGCTCTGCCCTGTGCCCTTCCCTTCCATCCTTCCCTTCCCTTCCCTTCCCTTCCCTTCCCTTCCCTTCCCTTCCCTTCCCTTCCCTTCCCTTCCCTTCCCTTCCCTTCCCTTCCCTTCCCTTCCCTTCCCGGGCTCTGCCCTGTGTGCCCTGTGCCCTGCACTCCCATCCCATCCCCGTTCCCGGGCTCTTCCCCGTGCCCTGCCCTGCCGTCCCTCCCTCCCGGGCTCGGGAAGGGCTCCCGCAGCAGCGAGGGCACGATCGGGCCCTGCACTGCCAGAATTGCAACTCACACAATTCTTACACATCATTCCAAGCACTTTGTACCTGAGGAATGAGCGCCTGACTGTTCTGTTTAGGTCACCCTGAGCATCATCTGCACAGGATTGCTTCGACCTTCTCCACATTTCCTCACTTCTTTAATACTCTATGACAATTATAAGCTAAAGAATTTACCAGTTAAGGCAAATCACAGAAGCAAATGTGGCTTAGTGTAAACAATTAGCATCATGCCATTTCATGAAAATGTTTCATTAATCCACAGATTTTCCAAAACACTGTTGTATTAAGAAAGAATTTGTGGCAGTTCTGGTGCCTTCCTTAGTTTCCTGTCCTGCTGAAACGAGAGCAGCAGCAAGGCTGGAGTATGTGTACCCTCCACCCTGACAGCACACACACACAAACACACATCACCCTTCATTCTGCCTTGCTAGCCAATGTTTCAGGCTCCGGGATATACCTCCCACATCAGGAGGCTGAAGGAAAAAAAATCACATCCCTGACTAACCTCTAGCATTGTCAATCTATTTTTTCTCTTCCCAATCAAAAAATTAGAAGCCAAATTCTTAAAGCACTCTCCATAAATATTTTCAAAAGGTGAAACAAAGATCAAGGCAATATACAAAATAGCTTCCTAATTTTGCTTTGTTTTATTTGTTTTATTCAAGTATCAGAAGGGCATTAGGAGGCAGGCTGTGATGGTTTTTAACGATCCTGTTATTCTAACGTATCCTAAATATTTCCATGCATTTTATTCTTAATTGTTTTCTATTATGGGGCAACAAAGAACCATTCATTCTGCCTAGCAGAAACCTTAGTTTTGATTAAGCACTTCTGGTAACCATTTAGGGTGCTAAAATCTATCATTGCATTTAATTATCCTTGGTTTTTTATAGTTTCCTTTATTGCTCATTAAATTACTAAAGATGCTTCTGTGGTTTGTTCTTGAGGAAGAATCCAGCAAGAAACATATGCTGGTGAAAGGTTGCTCAGGTTTCCACAGCATCTGAAGCTGTCAGCATAAATTCACTGATTTTGTTTTATCAAAGGATAAGCAGCTCTTGTAAAACCCTGGCACTTTGGTCACCAAAGTAATAGTCACATAAAAGAGGCCTTTCAGGTACTGGGTTTGCTGAGCAGCATTATCCCAGAGTTCAAAACATTTGGGCTACAATTCAAAGCCAAGCAAATCATTATGGCAGTGAACATGGATGTGAAGGTATTTGTTTTCCCTGGGCCGAGCCATGTTTTGCAAACAACGCTGTGAGATGTGCGACGCCCTTGGGGTGTGAGCAGGCGTGCCCAGCCTTCCCTCTGAGGGCAGCCAGGTGGTGCCTGCACCAGGGGAGACCTGCAGGCTGCCAAGGCACTGAGACACTGCCCGCTGCTCCCACACAGCACAGAAATGGTCCCAGAGGGGCAATCCCAGCGTTCCGGCTGCACCACAGCCACAGGTGCCTTCAACCAGCATCCCTGAGCTGGGCTGCAGCCTCTGGTTACAGAGAGCCCGAACAAAACATGAGAGAACAAAACATGGTTCCCACCCCAGAACACTGACAGAAGTGTGACCATTTGGGCAGAAACTCCACTGAAAAAGGACATAGTCCATTTAGATTACTCACTTGTAACCGTTTTCCCCTGACCTCCTGATGCTCACTGCTCATTGCTTCCTCCTGGCTTCCTGGTGCTGGACATCTGCCCCCTTAGAGGTGCTGTGGATGGGTCTGGGGAGCCTTTGCTCCTCCTGCATGTTCCTCAGCATCCTCCCACGATGCTGCAGCCAGGATGACTCTGTCAGAGCAGCATTTCACTTGGGCAAAGCTGGCAGCCAAACAAGGGAGATTTTTCAATCTCCCAATGACAACACTGACAAAAGCTACAAAACTGCAGTAAATTCTTCACTTTCTCCCCTTCAAACCACGTGGAAGGATGCAACAGAGTGTCAGATGAATCCCTTGTCCCAACACACAGTCTGTGCACCGTGCCTCAGCCCACAGGTACCACAAGGGACTGAAAACCTGAGCTTTCCTGCTGAAAGCCAGCAGCCAGTGCCCTCCTCCACCCCTCTCACCTCCCTTCCTTCTACAATGAATTCAAGAGTTCACTGTCATGTTCCCTGTCCAGGAACACAAAGTCTCTCCCATGCTACGTGAAGGCTGGCACCAGCACTGTGAAGCATCCTCCCAGCCTCTCCCAGACACCCAAAATCAAGACCTCCCTCTGCCCCGTCCAAGGCCAGGGTGACAACATTTTGGCAGCGCAGTACAGCCTGGGCTGCCGGGTTTTGCTTTACACCAGGCTTTGCAGCTTGGTGAGCTTTAAAAGCAACATGTGCTCCCTTTCTGATATTTTTTCATTGCTTCCCTTGGCCTGTCAAGTTAGTGGAAAAGGGTGATCATGACACATGTGGCTGTATTAAATGAGTAATAAGATTGCCAGCTGATGCTAGGACAGATCAGTGGTTTTATCTCAGTTTGGTTATTTTATGTAATATCGAAGCCGTATTTGTATTTAAACATTATATTACACTGTGGCTTTGTAATCTCAAATGAAAGTTATCCGGTCAATTCTCTGAGACTCATTGTGTTCTCAGATTCCCTTTAAACTGGTCTTATTATGAACTATATTTACTTAACTGTCAAACCATAAGCAGTCTATATGAATACAGCAGGGATTTCCCCTTTCCATAAATTTATGCACTTTACCTTTTATCAGCTTAGCAAATAACATGCCTCAAAGGTTTTACAGGTTTCCTCTTCTTCTGCTGCTGCCTTTTTGCTTGAGCTTGTCTTAGCTTTCCATTTAAACCATCTTTCAGGCCCATCCCAAGCCCCAGTGGTTGCAGCTTCCCTGGGGCAGGATCTGCTGTGGCTTTGGAAACCCCAAGCACGGGGACTGGAGCTCTGTGTGCCTCCAGTGTCGGGAGACAGCGTCCTGAGCATGAGGATGGCAGGATGGCAGGGATGGGAGATGCCAGGTGTGCTGCTGGCAATGTCTTCCCCATGGGCTGCTTCAAGTTCAGCTTTTTGTGTATGACCCAGTATGGCCAAAACCAGGGCATCACCATCCAGGCAAAACACCTTCCTTCCCTCTATTTGTGACTCTCAAATCAGCTGCGTATAAATAATTTCCCCATCTCTGCTATCAAACCGTTTTGGCTGAACAACAAGGACATCATCCAAACTGCAGCATTCCTCTCATCTGCACTTTGCCACGTGCCATTTTACACCTGCCACAGGGCAGAGGCGTTTCACCCTCCCTCAGGGTGCAGAGGAGGCCCTGACCAGCCGGGCTGAGCCAGGCTGGAGCAGGTGCAGGGGGATCAAACCCCCTGGATCCAGTGCCCTCATGGCACAGCAATGCCCAGCTCCGGCTGCAGTGCCCTCCGTCCCACAGAGGCACATCTCCCCTGTCAGTGCAACATCCGAAAATAACAAACCCAAACTACAAACAGAAGAATGTGGGCGAGGGGCAGGAAAACATCCAGAAATTCTACAAAAGGTTCACCCATGTCCTGCCTGTGACCACAAAGCCAAACCCAAGGCTGCTCTGAGTGGTCCTGCTTCACTCCTTTTCTTTCTGATCCCACATCCTCAGAGCCTGAGCCCACCTCCAGGGCCTGAAAGGCACAACAAAACAATTAGTCATGCTCCATAAAGCTGCCTCCATGCAGCCACCCATGGCTCTGCCCAGCACCTGGAGGACACCAAAGTCTGCACTGGAAAGAGCCAGCACAGTGTCCTCACCAGTTACAGGGCCAAGGCCCACCTGGCAAAGGCCCTGGGTGGCATCTCTGAGGGTGGGGGCACCAGGAAGGCAGAGCTCCATCCCTTTGCTCAAGGCATGAGCAGCCAGATCCAAAACTGAGGCCAGAGGGTCTGGGGGCAGCACTGAGCACCCCCAGCCACCTCCCCACCAGGCATTCCTACAGCTCTGGGGTGACCCAACGCCTCTGCATTGTGGTCAGGTGTTCTCACTGAGAACCAAAGCCACATTGCTTAAGGGGAGGGAGCAAAGAAGCCCAAGAAAGACAATATTAATAGGCAATTAATGTCAGGACAGCACACACCGAGAGAAGTGATCAGTGCTCTCTACTCTAGAGAGCTTTTCCGTCCATCTTCCCTTCTGTTTCTCCTTTGGGAGAAGACAGAGAAGCAGAAGGCTCCGAAGCGCTGCCTGGCTGCTGGCAGCAGGGCAGGGACCCCCTCCCGTCCCCTGTGCCACCCCCTGTGCCCAACCCGCGCTCCTGGGGCTGCTTTCCGCGGGCTGGGGCTGCCCGGGACCGCAGCAGGAGCGGGGGCTGCCAGCACAGGGCATGGCTCTGTTTGCCTGGGCAGAGATGGAACTGGGGTGGGCTCGGGGTGCTGGGCCTGCACGGTGAGCCCAGTGTGCCACCTCTGCAGTGACGCATGAGCTGAAGCAGCATCGCTGCTGTTTTATCAGTTATCTGTGTTAAACAGCTCCCTCCCCTCACGACTGCTGCGTTTCCATGCTCGGGTGGGCAGGAGCAGGATGTCAGGGCTCCATTTCGCCGGACGCAGCCGTGGGTGAACGGTGCCTGCAGGTGGGAGGAAGCGTTTCACAGCCTTGCAGTGGGGTCTCAGCAGTGATGGCCGCGTTTCAGCAGCTCTGGGGAGCGATCCCTGCAGCACGGGGTGATGGCCGCGGGGCTCTGGCTGCAGCCGGGCGCTCGCAGAGGGATCCCGGGCAGCGCTCGGCCGGAGGCAGAGTCCTCTCACTGGGATGCGACCGGCACACATTACAGCGCATGAAGGCTGAGCAGAGGCAGGCAGCGCTGGCAAAGCCCTCGCTCCGTTGGTGTCGCCCCTGCGGGCTGTCGCGGCCTGCCCCAGCCCTCCCCGGGCGAGCGGGGTTTCTGATCCACCCGCCCCGGCTGGGCCGGGCTCCTGATCTCTCAACTCTAATCCAGTCTCGCCCCAAGCTGCTCCGGGACCCCGATCTTCTCTGTTCAGCTGCACCAGGCCCGCTGATTTCCCCTGGCTTCCTTAAGCCTCTGATCTGCCCTTCCCACTGCTCCCATCTGGAGCCTCGCTGTCCCCCCGGCACAGACAAAGCCCCGGCTCGGCTCTGCTCTGCTCTGCTCTGCTCTGCCCAGCCCAGCCCGGCCCGGCCGGGCCCGGCCCAGCTCTGCTCTGCTCTGCTCCGCTCTGCACTGCCCAGCCCAGTAATTTATCTGCATGGACACTGACACCCATAATGTGGTGATGCACGTCAGTGGGTGGCAGAGAGAGGATGGCTCCTCACTGCTCTTCAACAGAAGCTGCATCTCCGCCAGAGTCCTCCACTGCTCTGATCATTACAAAGAAAATATATTTGCAAAAGATTAGCAGTATTTTCATGCCTTTTCACCCTCCCCAGGGACAAGTCTCCCGTTTTCAATGCCGTGGGGAGTCTCTCCCATCCACAGGACTCCAGGAAGAGGGCACTGAGCAGAATCACAGTGGGTTCACAGCAGAACTCCATGCACTGGATCTGCACTGGATCTGCACTGGATCTGCACTGGCACCAGTCACTGCCATGGCCGTAAGCTCTGATCCACTGGCCAGGAGGAGAAGATGGGTGTGAGGAAGAAGTGCTTCTGTGGGGAGGCCCCTTTTGTTCTAATGGTGTGGACACAAAGGGGGGAACATGCCACTCTGGATCATGATACAAAGAGTTATGCACAGCTCTGATTACAACAGAAAAGGATTCAGTGCTCCAGGCAAGTAAGGACTAAGCACTGGTATTTTTGTTTCCCCAAAGACAGCTATGCCATAAATAAAAATATTTGCAAATTGTTTCACTTGGGCAAGGAAGAGATCCAAGCAACCAGGTAGGAAATGGGAAGCTGAGAGGGAAACAGGGGAAGCAGCATCACTGCTGCCAGAGAAGGTCTCAGGAGCAGGAAAGGACCTTCCCCTTCTGCACTGCAGGCACATAAACTGCACAGCTCCAAGGCCAAACAGTGGGCGAGGAGTTATCTCCCTTCTCAAGAATATTTGCCTGCTAATCGCAGTGAATTATCAGCTAAAGCAGTTTCATAATGAAGCAATAAGACCCAATGAAGTTGATGTTATCATAGGATAATTGACCATGTCAGGCAGCCAGATGCCTCAAGGCAAAAGCAAAAGCTGTTTAACATTCCAGAAGGTCAATCAGCAGATAATGTCCATTTCCTCTGAATTTATTGCCACCATATTGGCCATTTCACTGAAGGAGCTTTCAGCAATTTCATCCCTGATTGTATGTGTATATACTTTCATTCGTGCTCCAGAGTTGTAACAGCACTTAAAATGTGATCATTTCCCTTCCCATCTGCAAATGAAGTGGTATCTTTTGAAGAGGTTCATATACTGGAATGAAGACAGAAATTTTTTTGAGAAGACCCAGGTAACATCAGGGTAAACCTGCCTAGGCCAAAACAGGAAGAGGTGATAAGACTAAGGACAGATCTATATTCAGAGGGATGATCCTAGCATGTGGAACCTGCTCTGGACACTCTGCCCTTCCACTGGCTGCATCACACAAGTCTGTCTTCAGCCACAGTCCCAAATCTGCCCAGTCCTCCCCCAGTACTTCTTTCCAATGCCCATCCCCACTGGCAGCCCCTGCTCTGGGCCTGGGCACCTTTGGCATCCTCAGAGCCTTCCCCAGACACCACGGGCATCCCTCTCCCTCCTGCACCCACAAATCCAACAGGTGGGAGAGGGCTGAGAGTACGAGGCTTTCTTCCCCCTCACCCTACTCTGCCAGCAGTAGCTCCTGATGGGCTCCTCTGGAGATCCTGACCTCGCTCAGGAGTCCTGCCCAAATTCTCCTGATAAAACAGATGACTGCTACCGTGAGGCTGGGCAGCAGCTCCAGGCAGCTCCTGAGGGCCTGTGCAGGCCAGAAAGAGGATTTCTTACAGCAGAGGCCAGAAAAAGGGCTGCTGCACCCAGGAGGCTGACAGACCCCTTCCCTTGTCCATTCATATATATTTTATTCCTTCCTGATATCAATAATCTTGAGTGATCCAGAAATTCCTCCAGATAAAGCAACATAGAGGCTCTAATTCAGCATGGAAGTTGGATTTTCTAATTGTATTAGGGATTTATACACTGAGTTAGTCAAATACCATATGGCTCTTGTAATGCAGGCTGGTTTTTCCTTGGCAGGCTGTGTAAGCTGCTAACAGCAGACAAGGTCACAACGTGTCTCCTTATCACTGCTTTATGTTCTGGATCCCAGTCCAGCTTTTACTGCATGTCATCCAGCAGACAGATTGGATGTACTTGCTAACCTCTTGCCTTCCCAAAAGGATTTTCATTCCCAAATCTCATGGATGAAGCACCACCTCTGGGTTGTCTTCAAAGCTGTTACTGCTCGTCTGTGTTTAAACCTTCCAGTCAGGCATTATCCTGGGGGGAAACCCTGTTCTAAATATCACTTCCAGTTTCCATCCTGGCTCACAGGGACTCGGGCTCCCCTTCCTTCACCCCAGCACACCCTGCATATCCTTGTCAGAGCTCCAGCCTAGCAAGCATGAAGATCCTTTTTGTAAGAGGTGCCCAACCTCTGTGGATCCCAGGGCCACGATTTGCACCAAAGTGGCCCAATACAAATAACAAATCAAACTCATCCACTCATATACAGCCCCTGTTCTGAGGTCCGTGGTGGTTGCTTGGCTACCCCTGCTCAGGGCTGTCTGCTCCATCACCTCTCCAGTGGTGGCACAGCCTGTGAACATGTGGCATTTCAAACTGGACGTTTGAAATGTTCCTCTACCGTTTCCAAGTGCTGCCAGTCAAACCAGATGGTAATCAATAAGGTTCTCTTGTTCTCTTCTCCTTGTAAGTAATTTCTAAGCTGATGTTATGCACATCAGTCCAGCAAACAACTTAATACAAGCAACCAGAAATGCAGACACTGCAGGAAGTCACCCAGCCTAAGCAAATCTATTAAATAGATCAAATAAATCTGTGAAATTAATGGGCTGGCCCAAGAAAAAGGAAAGGGCGGGGAAAGGAGGACAGCTGCTCTCAAGTGTACCTCCAGACCTCTCCCCCAGCTCCCTCCAAGCCCACCTTTTCCCACCAAAGGCCACACAGCGTGCCCAAAGGAGGGGGCAGCACAAAGGCTGGGAGTGCAGCTGCCCACATCAGAAGGAAAGTTTCCTGTGCAAACTCCTGCTGGCAGTTGGATGTTGGTTTTTGGCTTGGCTTCAGGAGTCACCATCATTTCACAGGAGCAGAGCCCTGCACTCTCTTAAATTAACCACCTCGGGGTCTCCCTGCTCAGTTCACCCCGTCTGTCTGAAGGGCAGGAGTCGCGTGTAGGAAATTCTCCAGGTTTCCAGAAAAGGTAAGGCAATCTTTTTTTTTTTTTTCCTCAGGGAAGCAATCAAGTTTAAAGTCTGAATATTCGGCCCAGAAGCAGTTTCTCACCAACACACTCCAAGTACAGAAAATAATGACAAAGGCAGGGAGCAACCATTCTGTCACAGCTGCATGACCGGCTCCCAGTCAGCCCCCTGCGTTAACCACATACATTCACTTCACAAAATCACCACAGAAAGCTATAAATGATGCATGAAAATTAAATGAGAGAACTCCAACCAGGGCATGAATCCCAAGCCACATGGCCGGGCTGGGCAGAGGGGCAGACAAAGCAGAGGCAGACAGAGCACTGTGTGCTGGGAAACCAAAACAACCTCCCCAGCAGTCGGCTTTTGAAAACCAAAGCTGCGTTTCAGGAGGTGGTTGAAATAGCATCAGTTTGAAAGGTATAAATATTCCAGACCAGGAGGAAAAACAGGCTTCATCCAAAGCTCAAGGCATGTTCAGGGAGACCACCCCTAAAGTGAGATCAGTTTTAAGGAGAGGTGTTTTCCATGGCTATGTGTTCACTTATGCATACCAAAAGCCCTGGTGCAGTCATGCAGCTGCAAGCAAGGATGGCACACGGGACCCAAGGATGGCACATGGGACACAAGGATGGCACACAGGACCATGGAATGGCACACAGGACCAAGCCTGGGCTGTGCTTTGCCACAGAGGCTGCTTCGTTAGGGCTGCACATGGGCTTAGTCTGTGCCCTACCTCTGCTCCTGCACCTTCTTCACCACAGCCACAGGTATTTCTGCAACAGCACTGCATGTAAAAGCATGAATATGGGACATTTCCAGGGAGATACTGTCATCCTACCTGGTCCACAGCTGCCCAACTATTAGAAATAACCTGGACTTCCAGGATAGCCCTTCCAAAACTGGGGACTGCATGTTGAATCCATGTCTCTCAGAAGGGCTGCCAAGCCAACAGAAAAGCACCTGCTTGCAGTGGGATTTAGATTTGCTCATCAGAGCAGAACTTGCAATTGAGAGGGAAGATAGAAGAAGAAAAGCCAGGAGATGGTCTTCCAGGTTTGTATTCTTTAGCATTATATGTGCAAATGGCTGATGGACAGCCTGTTGTCTCCAGAGCTGGACAGGAGGGTGTGACTCCAATCCAAGACTCTCGTGTTTGCCTCCTAACCTTGGGAAGTCTACAGCCAGCACCAGTTCTGGACAGAGGACATCTGCAAGAGGCTGGAGCTCTGAATATGTTGCAGAGGCAGGATTCAAAGAGATGTCTAAGCAGGGGGCAGAGAAGCAATAAGCAAATCTTACCCACAAGAGCCTGGGATTCCTTCCACAGGCACAGCTCCCAGTGAAGCCAACAAGCCGTTCCCCCATAACATCTGCAGAAGGAAATTGCTTTAATTGCTCTAGATACAATAGCCAAACCTTAGACTCTAATCTGGCTGCCTAATACTCTTGCTCAGCTGAAAATAACTCTTGTGAAAGCAACCAGCTGGGACGGAGCTTATCAGGCAGCAGCACGAGCAGGACAGATCTCACCCCGCAGCCCCGGGACCCTGCAGGAATCCCTGCTGCCACCCCTGACAACCTCCAGAGCTCCTCTCCCTGTGCCCACAATGAACTCCCCAAACCCCTGCCCGGGCACCACCCTTTAAAGAGCAATGTTTGACACATTCCCCAAAATCTGCCCGGGCACCACCCTTTAAAGAGCAATGTTTGACACATTCCCCAAAATCTGCGCAGGACGGCCAGGGCAGGGCTGGCTCGGCTGGCTCCCCTCTCCCTCCTGTCCCTCTTGTGCCAGAGCATGCAAACCCCATTTCTCCCCACACGTACAACCCTGCCTAGAAGGAGCAGCACAGCGCTCAGCTGGTTTCCTAAAGATGCCATAACACAAAGGATGAATATCGATTATCGTAATTTTGGATTCCTGCTGACTGCGTGGCGTGGGGGACAGCCAAGCACAGCCAGAGCTGCAGTGCCTGCAGTTACACAGCCAGATAAAGAGCCAGTCAGGGTGCTGCCCATGCCTCCATCAATAACAGGAGCTGACTACTAACAGAAGACAAAACATGATGAGAAAATGTGGAAAATGTGTGCACATCCAAACAGCAAGGCTGCTTGCTTCAAAGCCAAAATATTTATGTAGGTATCAGCTTTAAAAATTCCTTAACCCTTCTGTTTCCTATGTTAAATGAATCAACTGCAACCAAAATGATCACGTATATCTGACATGCAAGCAGACAGCTCCACATATGTAAGAGGAGCCAATAATTTTTAAAAATCCCTGTGGATTTCAGGGTTTTCTTTTTGTCAATAATTTTTCTACAGAAAATATATTCTTATAAGGAAAGTATTTATGGTTCCATCAAGTATCTTTTTTTTAACCCTCAAGATATTTAATTTTCTTTAACCAGTTTGAGTAATATACAGGTGAATTGTCTAGAAAATAATCAGTCACAAAATAATCAACAGAGTTTGATTTTCGAGCTTTTTTTTTCTCATGAAAAGAAGAGTATAAACTCTCAGCAAACTCTAACTCACAAAGAAAAGGAATAACTATTGTGAAACAATTTGCTTTCTGATCATTTTTTAAATCCCTCAGAAAATGTGCTGAGCAGAAAAAAAGCAACCCAAAATCACAAGCCAGAGTCTCATCTTGGGAAGCAGATTAAAACCAGACATGCCAGCTTTATTTTTGTGTCCCTTCAAAATTGATTTTAGACTTCCTTTAGCTTCCAGAGTGCTCTTTAGCCTCTGTCCCAGTCCCACATGTGGTCCCAGCAGCCACATCACAAGCCCTCGCCCAGCACATTTGCTCTCAGCTGACGCAACAATGCCAGCACACAAATGGCTTCAGCAAACACAGCTTCCCTTTGGAACAAGTTCCTCCACTGAGCACGGTGCAGCTTGAAACGAGAGCAGAAGCTGTGTTTTACTGGCTGATTGTGAGGGAGGTGCCCAGACACCCAAGGGCTGCAGGCACTTTGCCTCCTTTTCTCTGATTTGGCTGTCCCAAATGCCAATGGCCCAGCCTGGCTGCCTGCAATGCTGGCTCTGCAGCCAAGGGTTTTGGGGAGCTGACTTGGAATTCACTGTGTTATTATTTCTGAACATGATTTTGAGACAAGACATGTAATATATTATTTATTATTTTAATTATTATTATTATGCATGTTATTCTTATTCTTTGACCTATTATTATCATCATCCTCATTATTGTTAAACAGAGGCACCTCTGCTAACCACTCACCTTTGCTCCAAGCAGTGCAGGCAGCAGAGAGCCCCACTGAGCAAGATGGTGTGTGAAAAGCAAGGAACGCAATAAATAAGTGCCACTATTCTGAATTAATTCTGAAAACTTCATTGTTAGCTGATAATTAGCAGCCACAGGGTTAGAAACATTAGTGGAAGAAATATCTACACCTCAGCCTGGATGATTTAAAGCATACGTTCTGTTTTCAGTCTGATGCAGGGCAGCCAGACAAACCAAGCAAAGAACTGTGGGCAGCCCCTTCCATGCCAAAGGTGTCACCACCTGCAGCAGCTACAGCTCCACACCTGCACCAACCGCGCCAAGCCCTGGTGCTGGTGCTCCTGGTGCTCCTGGTGCTCCTGGTGTCCCTGCCCTGGCACAGCACAGATCCATGGCTCGGTGTCCCTGCCCTGGCACGGTCCCTGGCTCGGTGTCCCTGCCCTGGCACGGCATGGTCCAAGGTCTGCAGTCGGGCTCCTCCAGGTCTGTTCTGGAGCCTCTGGCAGGCTCAGGGTGGGCCAGGAACAGTGAGTCCTTCTGCATCAAGTCCTGCTGAAACCCCACGTTAGTTGTAATTTATTTACTGCAGAGAAGAATTGCCTTCTCTGTGCCCTAAAACTACAAGAGAGCAATGATTTCTGTTTACAAGACACATGATTTGGCAAGATAAACATATTCTACTTATTCTACTTTCAATAGTCCAGTGATTTCATGTCAAATCTATACAGAAGAAAGTCATATTTTTTTGCCTTGCTTGTTTCGAGCCCAGAAAGTGAACGAGGACTCCAAAATAAAGCCCAGCAGTGCACAGGGATGTGTTCAGCACAGTGAGTTCCTGACTATCACTGCACAATGCAGGCAGAAACTGCACCATTTCTGGACTAGGAAAAGGGGAAATATGTGAGGCTGGTTCACCCTTTCACACCACATGTCCTTATACTTCACATCTCAAGGGCCAGCACAAACAGTTACTTTACCACTAGGCAGGGTGAGGACATGGCGCATCCAAGTTTGCCAGCATGACACATTCATGTACTTCAGATTTGTTTGAGACACAACATAAGGGCAGCAGGCATTTGGAAGTCCCAGAGGTGGTTCCTGCAGTTCCAGCATATCTGGACCTTGGATCTTGGATCTGGCAGAGAGGAACATTCATTTGCTGAACACACAAATCAGGGCACAGCAAAGCACACAAGTGCCATTTTGATTCAGAGGACATCAGTCACCTTAGAGGAATTAAAAAAAAAAAAAGAAGAAATAGCAGCCTGCTTTCAGGTATCCCAAGAGGAGGAAGAGAATAAAACTCATCAAGTGAATAATATGTTTAGCCTCAGTTTTAATTTAAACCATATTTTAGTGTCTCAGCATAGCAGGAATTCCATAACTTCATTCCAGCTGACGTCATTGCTACAAATATTTCTGTCCACATTTTACATGCAGCAGTGGTTGTGTTAGAAACTCCTGTGCTGGAAATGGCTGGAAAAGAACCTGATCTTTACAAAGTTGTTTCTTTTGTCTATTGCTTCTAATTCAGCCTAAATTCAAGCTCTAATGTGGAAAAGGCTACTAGTCATCAAAATTACAGTTTTATCAGCCAACCAGTAACCATAACCTTCACTGAGAAGGAGTGGCAAGAAATGACTCTGCAAATGCATGGGCCCAACACAGCAGAAAAAATCATGGGGGCCAGCAACACAGGTGCACAAACAAAAGTAAGATCACTAAAATTCCTAAAATAGAAAATTTTTTTTTTTTTTTTTTTTTGCAATATTCACAAGTATTTCAGTCAGAAAGCTTGGCTTTATTCTAATTTGGTCAAATAAGCAAGGAGATACACACCAGCCTGCAGTGTCACCAGGCAAAAATGTCTAGGGGGAATATAAGCGTTTTTGGCTAAAACTCACATTTTGGAAAGAGGAGCTTCAGAAACGCCCTCCAGAGTGTGCTGGGTATATGGGAGAGTGGATGAGAGCATTGCTGAACAAACACAACATGAGTTCAATGATGGGGACAGTCCCCACAGCAGCCAATAAACCATGTTAAAGCAGTTTAATTATCATCAGGCTGCACAGATATGAAATGGGGTTTTGGTGACAGAAAAGCAGAAAGTACAACATGCCAGAAAAATGGCTGGCAGTAAGCATATGTCATTTCAGCTTTATTAATTTCCCCAAAATTTCTCTCTAGCAGGGTTGGAGACAAGTCTCGAGTCACCAGAAAAAATTAAGTGCCCCAGAGAAGAAACACCTTCTCAAGTACCTGTGATTTTTCAGAATCAAAGAATCATATCAATGTCCAACCTTGCCTAGCTCTGAATTTACAGAGGCACTTTGGGAGTGATGCCCAGTGAAAAATCATTGAGTATTATAGGCAGAGGATAAAGGAGAAAGAGAAACCATGTAATAATCAACTGTCAGGTTGTTAAAGAACAATACAGGCAGAGATAAATGAGAAAGGTTTGAAAGCTTTCAAAGTGAAGAGGCAGAACGCATTATTTGTGTTTAGTTAACTAGATAAAAAGCACACTGGACATACATATTTGATTTTTCAGCCAGACTGAACTGACAAACCAATAAGCCCCAGAAAAAAAAACAAGAAAAGAAAAGCAGAGGAGTCCCCCCCAGCTGCAGCAGCAGTGTTGGGGTGAGCCTGGGTGGAAAAGGGGTGCTCACAGCTCCAAGGATGGTTGGATCAAAATGCTGAGGAGGTTTTTCTCAGAATTGCTGCATTTGGGCTGCAGCATGCTGTACCTGCAGGCTCCCAGCGGGCAGAGGCAGGAGCAGGACATGCTCTGCATTCATGCACTGCATTCACCCCCGAGCTCCCCCTGTCCCAGGCGCTGCTGCCCAGCCCTGCACAGGTGGGAGCTGCAGGGAGCCCAGGGATGCAGCAGCGCTGGGGGACAGCGGCCTGGAGTGCAAAACCACACGAGGCTCTGCTCAGCTGCCACGTGCACACCCAAATCACTGCACACCCAAATCACTGCTCTCCAAAGCAGCCCACACTGCCCTTTCCATTTCACACAAGTACCCCTCTGATCTCATGTCAGCAGGGACAAAAAATTTTGCTTTCAAGGACTAGTAGAAAATATAGTTCAAAATAAAACAGAAAGAAAGATATTAATGAGAGGAAGGACAGAGCAATTTCATAAGGCCACTGGAAGGGGTGGGAGGGTGTCCCCTTAACCAGGATACAGGGGTCCTCCACCAGACCCCCCTCTCCAAAGTGCTCTGCCAGCCCTGTAGCTCACATCAGGATCCCATTTCAGCCTCCCTAGTATTCAACATCATATTTCTTTTTCCTCTCTTCCTCCCTGCTGCCTTAACCACCAGTTTCCCCTCTACATTTGAACTTGACTAAAGAGTTTTCAATTGAATAATAAATTCATCAGGTACGAGGTCTTGGTCACCCTGAAATGATTAGCCAGTCTGGGTCAGATTTGTCAAGTAGTTTGGACTGGAAACTGTGTGTTCAGTGATGGGCAGAGGGATAGGGTTGCTTCATGGTGGAGGCATCTACAACGCACAGATGGAGGCCATGCTCTCAGCCCCTCTCTCCCAGAACTTTTTTGAGCTTTAAGAAGTTCCTGGGTTTCCTGTGGGAGCCCAGGACACTAACAGCAGGATTTCCAGAGAGCCTGGGATCAGGTAAAGGGCAGGATGTGCCCACAGCTCACAGCTGAGGTTAGGCTGGCAAACCTTTGTGTTGGGACAGTTCCAGCTGCCAGAAAAAGCTTTGAGAGCCATGCAGAGGGAGAGGAGCAGCTCTGTGCCCTGAGAGGAGAGCAGGGCTGAGGAGCAGAGCGTGCAGCCCCATCCCTGCTCCAGGGAGGGCTCATCTCTGACAGCCTGAGGAGAAGGCACCTCCCCAGGCAGCCCTGTTTGAATTGCTGACACTCAACAGAGAACCCAGAGCTACCAAGAGGAGAAGAAAGAGGAGCATAAATTACCCTGGCTCATAAGCATGTTGTGCTGTGCAACAGAAGCAGGATAATGACATTGGGACTGTCTCATTGTACTATATTTCCCAATTCCAAGGAAATTAACACCACGAGCTTTCAGCAATGCAGACTAACCCAGAGGCCACCTGGCGTCCCCCATCCCTACAAGAGGCTGCTAAGTTTGCAGCTATCAAGAAGCAAAATCATGTGCAAAGAAATCAAAGCCAACACCAAAATAATGCTTTTTGCCATCTGCCTCAAGTCTCCAGCATTTTCCTGTGCACCAGAGAGCACAGCAATTCCCCACACCACATCCCTTGCAGCTATCCCAAAACTTTGTTAAAATTCACTGCAATATTAGATAGATGCTGATATGAGTGTGGATCACAAACTGACCCAGGCTTTCCCATCCTGTGTGGGCAGCCAACATGTCAGAGAGCCAGGCCTGTTGGGAACGGGGCACAGCCCTGTGGATCTCAGTCTTGTGCCTCCCAGGGTACAACAAAATGCTCTCCAGCCCTTCCTGGTGTCTCCATGAACTCCAAATGACAGAGGTGGGTGCATTCAGCACCAGGGGATGCGTTCCCAGAGCATCCCCTGCAGTCTGTGGTGGGGACCCTCACCTGGCTGCATTGCAGCCATCCGTGGATGTGGCTCCAGGGCTCTCTGTGAAAGCCACGTGTTGTGGGGCAGCTGCAAAGGGCTGGTTTTATTTTCTGAGGAAAGAGAAAAGGGTTACAACAACCTGCACAGTAAGGAGCAATGGTGTTGTCTTGACCTCGGCATTCCTGACAGGAAATTCAGGATCTGGCTGGTGTTGGTTTTTGCTTTGTAAGACCTTGATCTGCTCCTTTTCTGCTGACAGCATGGATAGGAGAGAGTCTGGAACCACGCAACTGGGCTGCAGGAGTCTGGAAGGTTACTGACTGAAGGGGGAAAATGCTGAAATCCACAGAAAAGTAAAGGGAAGCTGCAGGGAGAAGAGGCACATTTTGCTAATTTTTTTTACATTGCAACAGCTGTGCTTACATGAAAAGGATCATTAACTGAAGATGCACAGAGTACCAGCACGTCTACAGAGGCTTTATACAATTTAGGAGATCACTGCAGAGTACAATGCAGGATCATTTAAAATTCACAAACAAATACTATAAAACACCTTTTGTAGGTATTTTAATGGTCCCAAACAAGTACTGTGTACTACTCGATTGATGCAATTTTTCCTTTTTACTAAATCCCATACGTAAAAATCAATCTGTTCTTTTTAAAAACAGAGACTTTTTTTAATACGCTATTTTAAAAGAATAAAGACAGCTCCCACTGAGATGTCTGTTTAAAAGTTCAGTACATTCTGCTGCCTTATTTTATCTAGCAATGATGAACTAAAAGAACACTGAAAATTCAATCATGATGGCAATAATATTTGAAAAGGCTATAAAAAAGGAATTATTTAGGTGGTAAGAAACATCTTTTGCTGAAATTCTGAACTCTGTATTTCCGTAACATTACATGAAAAATAATATGAGCCCTATGCAGAAAATGTGTTTGGTGTGCCACTTTGATGGAAACAAAACAGCCTTTTAAAAGCGTGGAGAAATGAAAGGTGATTTTTAAAAAACACAGGTATTTACAAAGAGCCACTTACTCAGTGTTCTGAATCATGCCATTCCCCCTCTTATAGTTTAGCCATCTCTTGGATAGTTTGCATAAGTATGCATTTATTTACTAATCTTCAAAGAGTCCCCATTTTTCCTAGCTTTCCACTGTAGTCATTAGAGGTCACAACCCTGTAGGAAATATGGGCTGCCATGGTAACACAAAATGTCTGCTACAGGCTTAGTGTAATTCCTCCCTAATAGAAAAACAACAGCAGCAAATCCTGCCTTTGATAAATAGGCTTATACCATGTAAGAAGCTGCTACCTAGAAAGGTGTCTATTACTTCAAAACAGCTATAAATGAAATAAATGTTATTAAAGGAAAAAAGTAGAAAACAAACTCATACATAATTAAAAAATAAATGTGACCAAGGTACACAAAGGAGAACATGGAAATAGTCCGTGTGCATCTGCAGTGTCTCAGTGAATACAGGGGTGAAGTTTTCAGGGCATTGTGCTGCAGCCCCTCAAACTGCTCAACAACAAGTGTCTGCTGAACTCTTCTCCTTGCAAATGTTTCTCATCACAAGGAAAAAGGCTGCATTTCCATGTGCCTGAAAAAGCAAAAATTCATGAGGAGATCGTCACCTCTCTGACTACAACAAGGTAGCCTGCATTCCCTGCTTGGAAATTCCTACCAAAAAATGCATCTGGTTCTAATAGATAATTACTGGTTGGGAGGGAGGAAAAATAAAGGTCTATTTGATGTGGTGGTTCACGGGCATTACTGGCATTTCAGTGAAATCCCACTGCCCTGGCAGAAGGGTCCTGGTGTGACTCACCAGGGCAGGTATTTGGGAAGGGCTTTGGCCCCCCCACCTGATGCTCCCAACTCCTGACTGCCACTCCCAGAGGCTCCCATCTCCTCTGCCACCTTCCTCCTACCGAGCTCACACGTCAGGGACTGGTTTGCTTCAATTCTTTAGCCAAGGTTTTCCTCAGAATTTTTTTTTTTGTGCCATGGGTACCTGCCCCTGCCCGCTTTGCATCCTGCACCACCATCAGGGGATGCACCCTTGGTGTGTCTGCAGCAACAGAGACCACCCCTCAACCAAATCCTATATCTCCACCAATCTGAGTTAATTTTTCAATTAAAAACTATTGCATTAGCTCTACTTCATTCCCCAGAATGTTTGATTTACTACTCCTTTTTTCTGTTGGTTTTTTTTTTTTTTTTGGTTTTTTGGTTTTGTTTATTTTTTAAAAGACTTAATTTTGCCTGATAAAATACAGTCCCTCTAAAGCAATCTGCTGTTCTTTCTGTTCACAGGTGGTGCTCCCATTGCTTTAGGCACCCACTGGCAAGATGGAAAACTCGATTTTCTCAGGGTTTGCGTTGCTTTGCAGCAAGACAGAGGCTACTGAATCCCACACACCCACACTGAATCCCATGTCACCCAGGACACCCTGCTGAAGATACCTCTCTGCAAGGGGAAAGAATCTTCTCCTCAAGACGTGAACCCCTGTGACTGCCTGTCAGAGGGTCTCTCTGTGCTTTAAGCCTATGCCCAGGAAGAAACACTGAAAGCACAATTAATACTTGTGGGTATTAATGCATCTTCCCTTGCTTCAGTCTAAAAAGGCAACTTCATCTGCAAGCTCTGCTTTGCCTATACCTTTTTCCCCATACACTGCTGTGAACACACTGCTGGTAGTTCAGAAACAAGTCCTTTACACACCATCTCTGTACAACCAACACTGCATCTGGCAATAAAACTGAGTGCTCCCCAAAAACACCTCTGATGAGCCACGTCGTAGATGAAACACGGCATGTGGAGAGGTTTGGATTGGATATGGGAAAGTATTTCTTCACCAAGGTGACTGTCATGCCCTGGAACAGGCTGACTGTCCTTGGAGGCATTTAGAAGGTGTGCAGATGTGGCACAAGGTTCAGTGGTGGGTTTGAAGTGCTGGGTTCCTGTTGAACTCTCAGGGGCTTTGAGGCTTTTCCAATATAGACAGTGCTGTGTGTGCAGGTATGGGGGAACTGTCCCATGCCAAGGAAAGTGAGTGAGCTGGGTGGTCCCACAGCAGGAACTGACGGGGGTCCCGGATACCCTGCAGGCATCATGCTCTTGCTGTCTGTCTGCAGCTGCTTTCTGCTTCTCCAAAGAGTCACAGAATCATTAAGGTCTGAAAAGATTTCTGAGATCATCAAGTCCAATCACTTGTTTACATATTACCCTAAGAAAGTGGAAGATCTGAAGCAAATTTCCTGAGTATAATTCCTTCCTATTAATGAAAGTAAAAGCTCTTCTCTGCCACCTCATGTCGCCTCATCTCACAGCCAACAAGGAGCTCCCCACATCTCTGTGCAGCTCCCAGCTGACTCCTGCATCCACGCACAAAACCCAGAGGCACCACATGGACAGGAGGCAATCCTGGGGCACCCCAGCTCTGCATTTGCTCTGATGAGCAAATCAACCTCCCCATCAATGAAGTTTGACTAGGTGCACAGCTGATGTAACATTGGTAAAGTACAAGGAAACATGAGACTTCAAGTAAGTTCCACACACCCTCCTGCACAGAGCTGGCATCACAGGGCCTCCAGCAGCATTGCCATCCCACTGCAAGTCCCCGTGTGGTGCAAATTACCATGGCAGGCAGCTGCTCTGAGGAGGAAGGGCTCCTGCCTCTCCAAAGGTACTCACGCAATTTATTTTAACAAGTGTAGCTTGGTTTTAATCATCAATAATTCTTCTGAGCAAAGCATCTTCGATTAAGTGGTCTGTAGTCTATTTTGTAAAAGTAATGAAGTTGGAGTAAGAGGAGGGCTCGTGCAGTGTTCTGCTGTTAATCACTGCTAATAAAAGTTGAAAAATCACTGCCAATGAAAGTAGGAAAATTATGGAATTTGCAGATAAGCAAAGTGTAAATGAGTGAGGTTTGGCGCAGATGAGATACTTTCACTTTGTGCTGAGAACAGATACGGCAAAGCACTCACCCCCTTGATTGTATTTTCCAATCCTACATACATTGGTTGGGCTATTTGGGCTCTGTTGATACAACAAAGAGATCAGCTACTTCCCAGAGAGTGAGCACTACAGTCTGTAGCCACTGAGGAAGTGGAAAGCAGCTGCATTTTGGAGGAGAAGAAAGAGGTACTGTTACCCAAACCATGGCCAAGTCAAGAGAAGTCACCTTCATTAGAGCTTTGTGACTGTCATTTGTTTGCACCCACACAGCACCAATGGTGCTTGTACCAGCTGATCTTCAGCCTGATTTGCAGGCCAAGCCTCCTATAGGCTTTGCCACAGGTGGGGCAAAACACCACATGACAGTTTTGATGTACCCAGACCCCTTAGAAAGCACATGGCCTGTAGCAGAGATGGTGACACACTCACACGACAGCTCCTGCAAACGAGCTTCACTGCTGCACACTGGTGCAACCATGCAGAACTGCAAGGGCAGGGCAGCTGGTGTCCTGCCCAGCACTGGCAGCTTCCCCAGGACCCCCTGCACGCACACTCACACAGAGACATACACACACACACACACACAGAGACACTCACACAGAGACACACACTCACACAGACACACTCACACACACTCACACACTGGGGCTGGCATGAGCCAGCTACTCTGCTCTCAGTGCATTGCTCATCAATGACATTGCATTCCTCCTACAGTCTTCCAAAGCTCTGGGACTCTCCAGCGTCCCGAGAGGCAAATCAGCTCAGCTGCGGCAATACCAAAGTGGCAGCTCTCCTTGTTCCCAGGAGGGAAGGGAGGAACACCACATCTCCCCCTTCTCCAAACCCCTAGTCCTGCTTTAGCAGCACTATCCACAGCTACAGCCATGGACAAAGTGCTAATGCTGGAATTTCTGCACCATTTATTATGAAAAAATACATGTGACTCAGTTTCTCTGAGAGCTGTTGACTTCAAAGAAACAGTTTTCTCCCAAGACATGGAAATGCAGTAGCTCCCATGTGATGAATTTTGGTGGCCAACACAAGATAAGAGGAGTGGCATTTGTGGCAACCACTGGCAGGGAAAACCCTTGTACAAAGGTTGATACCAAGTGGTCAGGAACATCACTAAACTGGTGCACTCTTTTTTTTTTTTTTTTTTTTTTTTTTTAATTAAAACAATCTTTTCTATCAACACTAAAGAAATTTTGCTGGATTTTTATCTACTATTTTGAAGGCTGTTGCATCACATTGTTACTTTAAATTTCCATATTTGTCAATGCAAAATGATATTCTGTTAACATCAAAATATCTGGAGAACACTAGCTGACATTTCTGCTTGCAAGTGTGTTTGGGGAGCATTTATACATTTATTTGCCTGGAAGAAATTTGGTTTTAACTGACTCTTGAGTTGCTCAGTTTTCAGAAGAGATTATCAAAACACTGGATGAGAAGCTCAGCACAAAGCTTGGAAGGAAACCAGAGCAGAATTATCCTATAGGAACTGACCTCATATATCAAAATCAGACCTGCATGTAACAGCCCAAGTCATTGCTGCGCCATTTGTATTTCTTTGCATCACTTTATTCTTCAGGGAGTGGGGGGAAAAGGGCCACTTTTTCAAAGAACGGAGGAGCCCGGCCGCGAAAGCTCCTCCCAGTGCGAGCTGTTGGGCCTGGGAGAG
>JAHXMQ010003489.1:174178-198834 GCA_020466415.1 Ammodramus savannarum pratensis | reverse complement strand
GAGGGGGGTTTGGGGGGAAAATCACCTGTAAAGAATTAGGTAACGGAGTGTGAAAGGTCTCTGCTATTCAGGAAATACTTACCGCTGGATTTAATTACAGTTGCAACTAAACCCCCCTTCCTTTTTTTTTTTTTTTTTTTGAACTTCAGACGTACAATAACATGACATTTATTGAATGCGGTAGTGTTGCAGTGTTTGGGATACTAAAAAGCTTGGAGAACTATGTTGTTTACAAGAAACTTAAAAAGTGTACTTTATACACAAGATTAATGAGAGTTTTATGGAGAAAGCCGGTTTCATCCATCTGCACAAGGAAGCAGAATTACAGAAGGAGGAGGCTGCAGGAGTGGTGCCCGCCCAGGTGCCAGGCTGTGCTGGCAGCACTGCCCAGCCACATCCTGGGGCAATCTGCCTTGTACAGCCCAGCCAGCCCCTCACACATTTGGTCTAAATTGCATATTTTCCTCTCAGAATCTCAGCTGAGATGAGCGGTCCTGATACAACAGTATTAAATGTCAAACGAGCAAAAAACAACGTGCAAAGCCAATGCAACTCTGTATTTAATTTAGGCAGTGTCAAAGCAAGGAGCAGAAAGGAATGGCATTTTATTTTTTTCACATTTTTATAAAACCACCAAATCCAGCTCATACTTGAGACTCCTGTCCTGACCACCTCGCCAGAACCCATTTCTTCCCTTATTCTGTAACAATATTAAGTTAATCAGCAGTAAGCAAAAAAATCTAGCAATATCTGCCTACATTTGAGTCACTAATTATACATGACAGTGTTAAAATTTTTGCTCTGCTGTGCATTTAATTTGCCCACTTTGAAATGAGACATTAGGACTTTATTTCTAAATGCACTGATTAAATTTTGTCTCTGCTTTTGCAGGCAGAAATACAGCAGCTTTCCTCTCTGCGTAGGAAACGAGGCATCAGCACCCTGGAATTCATTTAAAAATTTGTATGCCATCATAATTATCTCCAGTCATTGCCCATAATAAAACAATTTGTTATAGATCAAATACTGTGCATACACATACATGGATTTGCTATCATGGGTGTCTCTTAAACTCACAAAAGGAAATAAAACTCAGAGTCCAGGCAAAAAATCTGTTCCCTGGAAGGTGTTATCCTGTCAGTGCTGCGGGGTAATTTACAGGATCTGCCACATATAGGAGCCTCTGGCTTGACTTTTTTTGGCTTTTATGAGCTAAAGAACAGAAGCAGGGTCACTGCAGAGATTAAGTTTCCTTTCTGCACTAACATTAGGGAGAGAGACACGGCAAAGAAGCGCTCTGCTCTACCCTGAAAATTAAAATACAGCTGGATTACGGCTCTAACGATGCCAGCTTTTACAGGGCTCAGAGACTCCCAACACAGCCACGGGCACAGAGCACTTGCGTCCCTAGTATTTAACCAAACAGGGAATTGGAAATTGTTTTCTTGCCTTTTTTGCTTCTTGATTTGCTTTTTAACAAAACAAAAAACTGCTCCCGTTGATGCAGAGCACAGGGAAATCAGCAGTAAATTCTTCTGCTGGTACATTTGTCTGCAAGGAAGCTGGGTTCAGTGAGGTACCAATGCCAGTGGAGCAGCACAAGGCAGATTTTTCTCTTCCTCTGTGTTTCAAACAATAAAAAATTCAGGTGATAATTTACTCCACAGCACAGCACCCAAAGCAGGAGCACAGGTCCTCCCACTGCTTAAAAAGCACTAGCACGAGGGATAAGGAAAAATAAAATTGGAGGCATATTCAATTTTTAAATATTTTCTTTTGATACGTTGTAATTGTAAATCAGAGGGGGAAATCAGATTTCAAATTCTGCATGCACTTTATACATCTGCACTTTTGATTTACCCAAGTTACATGGGAGCAGAAGGGCAATGTTTGCCTCTATGCCTCTGAAATCAAGAGATAAAACCTTATTTTGCAATTACAGCAAGATATGTAGGCTAAACTAAAAAAGTATCTTTTTTTAAAATTTTGTTTTCCCTCTCTGTTTCCCACAAAAAAAAAAAAAAAAAATTACATTGCAATTCTATTCTGGAGCAAAATAATATTCATTGTAGAAAGGGAATTTAACCTGAGAAATCAGCTTTCTGCAGCTCTTGCTTGAAGTGGTTCATGTTAATGTTTGAATGAGTTTTCTTTACCTACACATTTTGTTAACTGTTTTAATAAATTATGGCAGACCGTTAAAACCAGATCAAAGTGTACAGGGTATAGCCAAACAGGGCAGCAGAAGGTTCACAATATTTTAGTGCTTTCAATAGAAAGACTCTAATTTTTTTATTATTATTATCATAATCATGAAATGAATAGCTGAAGTTAAATGCGGTTATTTTTCAAAGTAAACTGCAAAAGCAGAAGGAAACCTTTTAAATCCAGAAACTATTTTGAACCAGTTAGTTGGAAAAACTAAATTAAAATATTGTACTAATATACTCAGACCATGGAATAATTTAAACTGCAGCAAAACAGCAAGAGGAAAATTAGACAAACAAAAGATTTTTCCAACTAAATTCTTCGGGATAGTTTATGGTGTTAATCTCTCTCCTTCTTTCCATACTTTCTTACCAAGCATTTGCTACCCAAACATCAACGACTTTACATTTCTTGGGAGGTGGCCGATGGGATCAAAATGCCATTTCTTAAACCAGAGAACAAACCAGGTTCGTGCCCTGCAGTTTTGTAGGTGTTGTTATTAAATAATGGATGGACAAGACAAATGTACTCTATTGTGAACAAATTGTGAGATACCAAGGGGATAGTCCCTTAAAAAATAATACCATGTTATTTATATTTTAAAAGT
Source organism: Ammodramus savannarum pratensis (assembly GCA_020466415.1). Taxonomy (NCBI): domain Eukaryota; kingdom Metazoa; phylum Chordata; class Aves; order Passeriformes; family Passerellidae; genus Ammodramus; species Ammodramus savannarum. The sequence continues at coordinate 196,019 of JAHXMQ010003489.1, read as the reverse complement.
AGATTTCACAATTTTGTATGAATAGTTGTATTTAGGTATTTATTGCGTTTAACATTATTGCAGAAATCTAAACTAGATATGTAGATTCTGCTCTTTTTTTTCTTTAATTGAGATCCACAGAAAATACAAACTAATTAGCCACATGTATCAAAATTATTAATGTAACCTCAGCTATTCATTGACTTGCATTATGCAATATATGATTCAATAAATTAGGTGACATAACAAAACCAAAAATAAAGGCTTAGGTCTCAGTACAAATTAAACTATAAAACATTGTAGTCAGTGCTTGAAAATACCCCATCTTTCATTTCTAAATTATTTAAAAACTAATAAAGGTGGTTTCAAAAAGTAAGGAAAACAAACTTGTTCCAATTTGGTGTGAAAAATAATTGAATCTGAAAATTTTATGAAAGGACTTTCTCTAAACAGAGCTACAAAGCACAAATAGACCAAAGTGATTACAAAATAGCCATAATCATCTGACTGGCATTTTACGTGCTAGATGCTTGTAAAAAATGGAGATTATAAACTGAGCACCATAAACCTCCACACGGTCAAGAGAAGAAAACCCCCAGACTCAAGAGCACAATTGCCCTGCACCCTGCCTGTGCTGCAGCCTTTCACTGAGAGAAGGCTTTTAACCAAATCTGGCTGCAGGACAGGAGTGGAAAATGGAAGAAATATCGGTTTGTTCTGCACTTTCATCCCTTTCTCGCAGCAGTGTGGGAAGAGACCCTTGGGGTCCTGTTTGTCACAGGGCAGAATTTCTGCGGTGCCTTGTGCTGGTCTCGGCGCTGAGCTGACAGCCCATAACCGAGGCTGCTTGAGGCTGAAGCTGGTGTCTGCAGTGGAAGGGTGACACTGTCCCCACCTGTGCCCTCCACTGCACCCCCGGCCAGCTCAGGAGAATTCCTCCTGCATCCACTCAAGGGGGAAATTCGTACAAAAGGAAACAGCAAACTTCTCTTTAAAAGTGGTGACAGAGGCAACAACGAATACTCCAGAAAAAGCAGTCAGCACTTCAAGGATTTATGTAATTAAATTAATCTGGTGCTTATTCTCTAAAATATCACTCCTGAATTAAGAAAATCCATTCAACCGAACTCTGCATTTAAAAACCTCTAAAAATCTTTAAAAATTAACTGATGAGGATTAGGGAAAAAAAAAAAGACCAAAAGAAATCCCCAAAGCAGCCTCCCCACTGAATCAGTGTCACATCGGAAGAGTGAATATACTGGAAATTTGCATAAACTTTGAGGAGAAATTTTGTTGAGGTGGTTGTTTAGGAACTACGCTAAGCAAGAAAACTGTGGTAGAAAGCGCCACAGTTTACAAAGGTAAGCTACCCAAAGCAACGCTGCCTTTTTTTTTTTTTTTTTTTTTTTTTTTTAATACCTTGGTGCCCCCTTTTGGTCTATACAGTTCAAGGCATTTTTCCCTGTTTAAAAATTTAATCATAAAAATATAGTAACTTTTCACTAGTGAAATCTTAATCGAGAGTCTCATGGCTGCTCCATCCTAATGACAGTCCACTGTCCCTGCCATCGATTTAGCCCCTGTGAACACGCACGAGTAGCAGCTAAGGTCAGAGGAACGGGCTGATTTCCATTAGAAAAATTGCCCCAGTGCAAACCCCTGCTTTATACAGTTATCTTTATAAACAGTAGGGAAAAATTTTTAAATAATAAAAATATAATTTAAAAAAAGAGAGAAAAAGAAGAAAAGAAAAGAAAAGAAAAGAAAAGAAAAGAAAAGAAAAGAAAAGAAAAGAAAAGAAAAGAAAAGAAAAGAAAAGAAAAGAAAAGAAAAGAAAAGAAAAGAAAAGAAAAGAAAAGAAAAGAAGGAAAAAAGGAGAAAAAAAAAGACCCATTCATTACCTTTGCTACAGTACACTCAATGGGGGAAGGCTGAGGCGGGTGTGCAGATGATAACTTGGCCTTGCTACATTTGTATGTGCGACACTGAGAGAGGAAAGCTGCCCAGCAAGCGGGAGCCTGAGCTCGGTCCAGGTTCTTGGCATGCTGCTAGCACCCAAACCTCCCCGATCTTTGAGGAGAAGAAAGCAAAGTTTGATATATATTAATTAGACCAAAAAAAAAAAAGAAGTCTCATCCTGACGACTTTCATATTGCAGTGCTGGTAATTATGCCACAGAAACAAGATCTTTCCACGTTCAACATCACTGTGTGAAGACGAGCTTATTTCCAGCAGGGATATTGAGTCCTGCCATCTGAAGGGCCAATCAAGTGTGAAGTACAGTATAGTTTTAGACTCAATTGAAAGGAAAAAGCTTGACTACTAGTTCATAGCATGACAACTTTCATGGATTAGCTCAGACCCTATTCTACTCCGTGAAAGGGTATCACAGCATGAAGACAGTTTTCAATGCACTAAACTTTAATAGCTGAGTGGGGGAGCCAAAGCTTCCTTTTGGTCTCTATAGAAACAGTATAGCCAAAATTTGAGCCAAAATTAAGATTCCTTGGTTTCAGTCCTGTATTTACCCTCCAAGATCCCTATTCACAAGAAGTCTTCAGACTATATATAGCTATATATATCTATATATATGTAGATATACACACAGATTAAAAAAATAGTTATAGAGAAAACTACATACATGCTTGTGCATGCCATTTTTCCAGTGGAAGACAAAGTGAGTTAAATGCAAGTAACTAATTCCCCAGAGCCCCACCACTGCTCTCCAGTGTCCCAGAGTCCTGGAAGGAAGCAGTGTGTGCAGAGAAGCACCCGAGGAGGCATCACCAGCACTGACTGGCTTTTCCCTCCCATCCCAGCTGCAAAGCTGTGCACCCATCCCACCAGAGCCCTCACCCCTCGAGCGTGCTCCACAAAGTTGGAGATTTTATTTCGGCACCAGCTCCTCCACTGAGCATCTCCATGGGGAATGCCGTGTTTTGGCCGCTGATGCCGGAGGCTGATGGAAGCTTAACCTGCTTAGCAGTGTTCAACCCAGCAGTAGAAGTTCCCCATCTGCATTTTAAGAGAAGCACTCTCATGATGAAATAAAGTTCTGAGAACAAGGGAAAAAATCACTCTCGCACAACAAACTCTTCCCGCACTCACTCCTCTTGCGCAGCGCACGTGGAGATGCAGGTGGGTTCCTGCCGGGCACACGGGACACGGGGCCAGCCTGTGCCACAGAGGGTGTGCCAGCAGCACACAGGGCTGCAGAGCTGACAGCCAGCTCCTTCACAGCGTTAGCCTCGGTCCTTGTTTCACACTGGGCCGTGCATTTCCTAACTGCAGTTCCAGCAGACACCAGCCCCGCACACCGACATGCAGGCACACACCAAACACGTTTTCTCTTCCCGCCTCTCACCCGTCCTCTCTCTGCAATCCTTGATGTGTGCCCAGGGCCAGGGCTGGGCCTCCCGTGGGCTGTTACCTGCAGGTACACACGCCGTGCCTTCCACCCGTCCTGTTCAGCTTTGGCACCTGTGCCTGGGCCAGTCTGGCTCCTTCTGTGAACCTGACTGGGCCACAGATGCCTTTCTCCCCCCTCTTCCCTCCTGCACCATCAGTGCCTCCTATGGAGAGTCTATATTTCACTATAATGCTCCTACCCTCCCTTTCTGGAGCACTAATCCTGAGTCGCCAGAGCCAGAAACTTGCCTTGCATGGCTAGAGAAGTGATTCTACACCCCCTACTTTGGGTCTGAAATTAATACAGCTCTGGGAAAGGTCTCTCCACAACTTCCATGCTATCAGAGCTGTGAATTTCTGCAGAGATGCAGGTTTTGATGAGGTTTTGATTGTTAAGGCAGGGCCATCCCTGGGATTCTAACACCCCTGACCAGCCCTCTTGGCCATGCAGAGAGGCAGGATCAGCCCAAGGCTGTCTCCTACTGGGCAGGGAGCTGGTCTGGAGGCATGGACTTCACCCCAGGGATTGCAACTGGTTGCACATGGAGGGATTGTGCTGCCCCAGCTGCCCTGCTCATTTCTGCCAAGGCTCTCCCTGGGCCCTGCTCTGCTGCGCCCTGGGAACCCCACGGACCCTGGCACTGCCCTCCAGGCCTCACCTCAGCAGCATCCCAGCAAGATCCAAGCCTCCCTGCAAGGCTAAGCAAAGTCCAACATCACCCATCTTCTTCCCAACCCCTCCCTACCATTTAGCAGATGTACACTACCATGTACATTCGCTAAAGGACTTCTGCAAAGAAAAATTTTGAATAAAAAGTTCACCTACTGACGAAGAAACAGAAACTCCACTTTGTTAAGCCAGCGCGGTTCAAGGCTGCTCTATCTTCTTTCTTCACTGTTGCAGAGAGCCACAATGTCCCAGGACCAGCAGCTTCGCCACTCTCCCAGTGCATTCTGCAGAGGTGCAAAGAGCTGCTTGCTGTGAAACACCTCTCCCCTTTGGGACCCTCTGTCCAACTGTTCCCAGGTGAAAAGTGAGGTTCTGGGGCCACAAAGAGCAGCCAAAGTCAATAGATACCTAAATGTCCTTAATAAATTTCAGTCATAACCACATCCATGTAGAGCCTCCCTGCTGGGGCATCACTTCAGAGGCTGAGTGCATGGGTCCAGTTCTCTGAAGATCCCATCTGTGTGCTCCAAGGAATGCTGACAGGCACCTCACAGATGAGCAAACACCTGCACCCAGGAGGAAAAACATCAGCACCTTGCTGTGTGACAAACAAACTCACAGTCCCTCCTGGAGCAGGTACCTTTGGAGCAGCCAGGCCTGCTCAGTGCTTGCTCTAAGTAAAGGCTGTGGTGGCACTCTGGGCTGCTGCTGGAAAGCTCAGCACTGTGTGCAGGCTGGAGGGAAACTTGCCTGGTCACAGCCTCCAATCCCCATCAGGAGAACCTGGACCACCAGCAGCAATCTGGGGGAAATCTGTCCTTGGAAAGCAGTGACTTCTCTTGTCCCCTGGTAAAAGGGATGAAATCCCTGTGGTCTCGGCCTCAGCAAAATTGCCTTTGATGCTCAGACCCACTCATCATTAGGACTGCAAGCAGAAATTAGAGAGACATGCTTATGGTTAAACACTATTTCCTCTGTTGGTTAAACACTGCCTACTTCTCTCTCCATTAGGAACAACATCTCCAAAGCCCCAGGGTGTAATAATAACCCTGAATGGAGACTTTTTCCTTTGTGCAGTGCTCAGCTATGGAGGGAAACAATCTGCAGTTTAAATGATTTCATTTCAACAGATTTGAGAAAGCCATGCTGCACTAATTACACACACAGTGGACAGGTCCTGTACCCCCTAGTCACTTCCTGAGCAGCCAAGTATTTTTCCAAGGCTTGGATCAGGCCCAGTGCACCAAGACCAGTCATGTTTGCAGAGGACAGAAAGACCACAACGTGGTGCATGGGCACGCATTGACAGCTCAATCGATGGCTGGGCTCCTGCCATCGCCAGTCATGTGCACGGGGGGATGAGTCAATGTTCTTATTTAAACCTGCTCCCAGGGCCCTCGGGCCCTACATGTGTCTCTGTGTTAGATGCCATTGATGCTGCAGCAGCTTCCTTGCAGGACATCAAAGCATATTGGAGCAAATCCCTCATGTGTGAAGGGAAAGCAGCCTTTTGCACTGAGGAATCCCCTCTATTCAGCCCCAGAGCAGCTTGTGTTTGGAGTCAAACCAGACAGACATCAGCGTGGCCAAGCCCTGCAGGCGGGGTGGTGCGATGGTGACAGCCAGCCTGAGCGTGCCACTGCCACCCATCGCCAGCCCTGGGCAGGCCTGGGGAGAGGGGACGGGGAGATGGCAGCAGGAGGCGAGTTTGCCTCTCTGCAGGCACCCAAAGGGCCTGGAGCCAGCTAGGCCCGGGCAGGACGGGTGCAAGGCGGCGGTGCCATCCCCAGGGCACAGCAGGGACACGATGCTGGCAGAGCCCAGCTGCTGTTTGTGCAGCCAGAGCAAAGGCAGCGCCTGCTCAAGGCTGCTCTGCCACTGCCCGGCCCAGCAGAGAGGCCTGAGAGCAGAAACCACCCAGGAGCACACAGGCTCTGAGAAAAGCCAAGAATGGTTGATTACGGCCTGGAGCTGACTGGAGCCAGCTGCCACGGGCACAGGAGGGCACTGACCTCACTACAGGGATGATGCACACATCTTGCACCTCCAGGTACACCCACAGCTCTTGCTTTGGTGCCATGAGGCCCTGCAGTGCCTCCAAGGACACCTCTGTGCCGGAAATGAAACACTGCTGAAGCCTCACTTTGCTTCAGTTTCTCCTCCTCATTCAGCTGCAGACTCCCAAATGGCTGTTAGTCTGATAATCCTTTTGTCCAAGCCACATCTGCTTCTTGTGCTCTCTATTCAATCTGCAACCCAGCCTTCCCCCTGGTGGAATCATCTAAAGGATCTCTCACACTTTTTGCTGACCAATTTTTGTGGTATTTGGTATTTGAGGCATAAACTGTTTGATAGATTCTGAACGGTTGCCTTTGTTTCCCCAAAAAGGTGCTATTTTGTTCACAAACACTCCAAGGAGCTCAGCAGTCTCTTTTCCTACATATCTTTTCATCATTTTAACACAAAAGCAAAAGCTTTTGAAATCCCCATTTCATGTTGGTACATTAGGTATCTGAATTCCTCCCACATGTGAAGCCTGAGTCTGAATATGAGCTCACCCCAAAAATCTCAAGTTTGCAATTTAGGCATTTTCCTTTGATGCATTATTTAAATACACATTTTAACTATTAATTGAGACAGCTTAGCACTGTAATTTAATAGCCAAACCCTGCATTGGGACAGATCCTCACCTGCTGCAAATCCAGGCTGCTCCCATCCCAGCACCCTGGCTTTCCTGCCCCTTCATCCCCCATTCCCACCAAAGCATTTCATTGAATTATTCCAACAAGCTTCTCTAATTGGACTTCAAAGAATTCAGCTAATAAAATATTTAAACATTTCTGTATGCAAAATTAATCCATTTAAAAACACCTGGAGAAAACAAAATTATAGTTTTATGGAAAATCATGCTTCGCAATGAATCTCTGGAGGAAAAATTGTGCCCCTGCTGTTTAACTTGAGGAGGAAAGGATCGTCCATTACTTTTCTTGATTTCATGAGAAGTGGGAGATCTCTACATACATTTTACCCTCTTTGTTCCTATAAGTCCCGACCTGCTTAGTTGCAGTCATCATTCCTCCAAGAATGGAGTGATGATTTTTCTGTTCCTGGCCCAGATGGGTCCATCCTTCCTCGGTGCACTGCGGCACCAAGAGCAGAGCAAAACCCTTTCCATGGCTTCTCCGTGTGTGGAGAGAGCCCCAAGCAAAGTCACACTTTGTTGCTCATCTCCTGTCTCACTGGGACTGGAGATTCCTCCTCCTCAAATGTCCTTTCATCAAGGTCCATGCTGTGCTTACCAAGGTTAACAGACGGGTGCAAAGGAGCCATGTGCATCATCTGAGGAAGTGGAAGGGGAATGCTGCACCCACCCTGTGAGATGGGAAGGGTGCTCAGGAACAGGGCTGTGACAGGAGAAGGGAGCAGCCCTGGGGAACTGGAGGTGTTGGGGTGCATGCAGGGCCTCCCCCTGCTCTGTGCCCCCAGATCCTGGGAGCACAGCTACAGCTGGGGATCTTGAGCACTCAAATCCAGGATTCCTGCTGAATCTTGAGTGTTGCCTGGGGAGTTTCAGGGTGCTGAGTGAAGGCAGGGCAGGCAGCCTGCTGCACCCAGGTGGGTCAGCCCTGCCCGCAGCAGCTGCCCAGGGCTGCAGCCACCTCTGCTCAGAGGAATCTCCACATATCACCCCTGGAGCTCTTAGAGGGAAAAATCAGAAGACTGAATGGCCTGCATACATTCAACAGCAACCTACTTCATCCTGGCCCCAAACAAATCCCTGCTTATTCCAACAGATGAGCAGTAGCCTGGACCAGCCACGTCCATGCCACAAGCACCAGTTCAACACATGCCCCTTAGCATTCGAGGCATCTACCCGATGAAGATCTCTGCTGTCCACCAGGAACTGCTAAAGGTGATCAGCAAGCAGCTCCCTGGCATGTGCCAGGGTATCCTCGTTATCCCTCCCTGGGCGTGCACCAACAGCCAGGAGGAGCTGCTGCCCGCAGTGCAGGAAAAGCAGGGGCTCTGGAAAGAACCAGACTGCTGCTGCTGCTGCTGGATACCCACAGAGGAGCCCCAGGGTTGATTTATTATGGCTGTGCTTTGGGTTAAAGTCATATGCTCTCCAAACCATAATTAACTGCCATGCTAAAAAAAAAAATAAATAATAAATTACACTAAACAAAAGCCCAGGAGCTGCCTCAACATGATGCACTTTGTGTGATTACCCAGCACAGCACGAGGGTTGGACCTCACGGGCTGGAGTCACTCATCATATTCACCAGCACCAAATCCATCCACCCTAAATCTCCTGTCCTTCATTCCTGCTCCCTAGGCTGCCGACAGCAAAGAGATCTGAGTGTGCAGGAGGGTTCGATGTGTCCACAAGATGTAGCAAACCCCCACCCTGGGCAGCACTTCCATTTTGTCTCATGGTTGTAAAGGAGGGTCGCTATAATTGCTGCCCCTTCGTCTGCCCCCCGTCCCTGTCAGCTGCCCATGTCTGGCCCTGATCAGGTATTATTTGCTCACCCTACACACACAGACACTCACCAAAAGTTAAGGCAATTGCAGCAAAAATTTCTCTACCTGCAATGGACACTGGGATGCCCACAACACCTAAGAATCTGGTAAATTAGCTGCATGCAGTGAAACTGAATTTGGTTTCCTTTCCACAAAACCATGAAGATATTTATATATAATTTATCTTTCTATGTTGTCATGTGGCAAAAGACCTCTCGCTGTGAGGCAAGCTTCTCTTCCTACTTAGAGAGAATTACGTGATTAAATAGAGACCTGAAAAGTTGTGAACAAGCATTGAAGAAGAAAAGGTTTCCTCTTAAAGCCTTAATGAAGTGGGTTCATTCCTCCTCCAACATCAACTTAGCCTTGTGTAGTTTGTTTTCACTCTGGTTAATCACTGACCAAAGCTGTAGTGCGGACCACCAGTTTCCAATAACCCATAAAAGGCAGATCAGAAGCTATTGTTCTTTTCTGTAGGGCTTAGCAGACAACAGCTGAATAAACCTGTTCAAAGTCAGAACAGTCAAGGAGGAACAGAAGCCCAGCCATCGGCTGCAGGGAATCCTGAAAAGGAAATTCATTTATTATGACATAATTGATAGCACACACGCAAATACAGCACGCGGGCCTGGTGCAATCTCGGGTAATTAAATACAGAGCAATTACTGGGTCACAGTTAGAGATACTGATGTTGTTCCAAAGGAAAAAATTGTGCCTGCTTGCTCCTCATGGATGCTAACACTAGGTGGGTGCTCCTGGCATCCTGCAACTGCAATTCTGGCAAAAATCTTTCCATGGGGCAGAAGAGGTGAAAAAGGGAAGCCCACGCAAATGTGTGTCTGGAAACAGCACCCCTTAAACCTGTGAGAGCTGAGTGAGAGGTAGGAAGGGCTGGAATGTGGGAAAAGAAAAAAGCGTCTGCTCGTGGTGAAGGATTCAGGGAAGCACAAATGCAACCTCCTGAGGGAGGCACATTTGGTCTTGTTTCATTTGGATTTGCAGCACTTCTAAGCATGCACGGGGGGTTCTTGGGATGCAAGAGGAGTCTCTGATGCCATGAAAGTTCATCCTTGTCCTACAATCACCTACCCAAAACGAAAAGTTTTGCAACAACATAACTATCCCCTGAAATAAAAAAATCATTAAGTGAAGCATTGAGATGGTGCTTTTGCTCCAAATAGACTTCTGACCCTTCCCAAAACATCATGTGAGAGCTTCCCTGGTGGCTGTGCCCCCTCCAGTCCCCAGCAGTGGCTCCACCAATCCTTTCTGCTCTGAGACACTTCTCCAGCCCCGTCCCAAGCAGGGTCCAGCTGAGGGAACAAGCCTGCTAGAGCAAATTTAAAGAAAGGCAAACCGGCCACAAAGCAAGGCTGAACAGACGTGCTGGTGAGGAGGAACATGTACCCTCCAACCCACGGAGCAAGGTGCAGTTCAGCCAGCTGTTCCCTGCCCCAAAACCTTTGAAGCCCTCTTGAAAGTGGCTCATGTCCTTCAGCCCAGGGTGGGAGCTCGTGCTTTTACGGTGGGAGGGGAGGGTTCCCATGCCCACTGTCCCTTCCCAGGGCACACAGCAGCGCCAGGCTCCCCCATCTGCTCCAGCAGCCCCTTGTCCCTGCTGGTGTCACTTCTATTCTCCACACTGCTGACAGTGAGCGCTGCTGCCCAGTGCACCAGGGCAGAACCTGCCCTCACCACCACCTTCCCTGCAGCCCACAACCAGCTCGTCCTTCAGCTGAGGTGAAAGCATTGCCAGCACCACTGAGAACCACCCAGAAATAAATAGCAGGACCCATCCCAGTGAAGGCAGATGCCAGGCTCTGCTCTTCCCAGGGGATGATACACTCAGGTTCATGGGACATTTATGACACACAAAACTTGTGGTTTCAGGGAAAACAGAAGTCATGAGGGGAGTAGCCAGCACCAGTGGGACAGGGTGAAATCCCTGTGGGGAGTTGCTCTGGAGTGATGCAGGAAACAGATTTTGGAGGTCCCTTGGGAGAGACATGGCACTGGCTTTGGTCTTGGAGGGGGGAAGAAATAAGTGGAAAGATTCAGGGAAAAGCGGCAGGACTCAAAGGAGCTGTTCTCTCACCCCATTTCTTGCCTGAGATAAAGCAAAATAAATAGGTGAAATGTGTGGGTAAAAATAAAGATTAAAGAATAATAAGCAGAGGATGATGAAGAGCAATGAAGTGTTTGGCTCAAACAAGGATTTGTTTTTGCTGCTGCCTGGAGCAGGGAGGGAGGGAGGGATCATGGAGGAAGAACCAAGATTTGCTGAGAGCACCACAAACTTTTAGACATAATTTTCTATTTTTCAGCACTTTATTCCTCTCACCTGCATGCTCCATGGGGAAAAATTGGTTGCTTTAATTCTAACATTTGGAGTGGAACCCATTCACGAAACTTGCTGGCTGTGTGATTCAAACGAGCCTTCTCTTTCCTCTTTTTGTTCTCACAAGAAAATCAATTCACTTGAAGAGCCTCTTAATCCCATTTTTGCAATCAACAATTGCCACTTGTATATCGCTCTAATAGATTAAGAAGTGGGATGATGCGGTTGTCTGGTCTAATTCAACCCTATTCAGGTAACTGCAGCCCAAGGCACTTTGTAGTGCCAAGTGTAGAGCTCTACAGGAAGACTTTTGCTATCATAATTTCCTGTGGAGCTATGCACTGCCCCCACTGAGTAGCCTGAATTACTTTGAATTAGGCCCGACAACCACAGAGAGCAGAAATCCAACAAGCAACAATAACCAAGTCTTTGAGCATGACTTGCATGGGTTATTTTTTTTTTTCTCTTTTTTTTCCTTTGCATTGGAACAGAAAGAAGGAATTTCAAAACGCGCATCTATTTAAATGACAGCGACCTGCCATAAATCAAGTGGGAAACAAAAGGGGAAAACAGTTTAAGTGAGAGAGAAGTTGAAGTGGAGGAAAAATTAATCAAAACAGTTTTCAAAAAAAACTTCATCGCAAGAGCCTGTGAAAAAAAATTCAGGCCTACAGCATCTCCATGGCAACGGAGAACAAGCACACGTTGGATACCAAAATCATAAAAGGTTTGTTTTGCAGCAATGAAACAGAGACAGATGGATCCATGTTAGTTTTAGCTTAATTTTTTAAAACATTTCAGGCAATTTATCAGCCAGCATGCTCTACTAGTAAAGAAATACCTGGAAAATCATAAATAAACCTTTAGTGACAGTTCTGCAACATGCTCCCCAAAAAGAAGCACCAGAGTGCATTTAAAACCATAAATATAAGGCTTAAAACTGAGATGTGACTTGAAAGTCAGGCTGACATCACATCAGGTAAACCAGGCTAACACTGCTTTTCAAATCATACAGGCAGCTCTACAAAGGAGTAATTCTGTGTTTAGGGGAAAAAAACAACCCTGGCATATGTTAAATTGTTGTCTGGTTCCAGAGAGTGAATAAATTGGACAACAGAGTTAAAGACGTGTCTCTCAAGGGGTACAAGTTAAAAATGCTCTGGGTAGCCAAACTCTGATCTCAGGGGAGTGAAAAGAGGTTTCTTTCCTTTTCCTTTTTTTTCTCCCTCTTTTTTTTTTTGTAATCATCCCTTAATTATTACCAACATGGCAAAAAATGAATTAAATCTAAATAAATATCGAAGGTTTCTCTTCTTAAGAGTTTCAATCGCTATTCCTACTCTTTTACCTTTCTGTGTTCAGAAAATAAAGAGAACAAAGCAGGAGCCCTACTGGTTCAAAACTACCAGAACAGACAAACAACAGAGCACAACTGTTCCCTCATGCATGCCTGGGATTAGGATAAAAGCAGAAAAGACTTCTGAGAAAAAGAAAACAACAAAAGAAACAGGAGTGCTGACAAAACTTTTTTTCTTTCTATTGAGGCAAAGGAGAGAGAAAAAAGGAGCCCAGCTAATAAAAAAAAAAAAAAAAAAAAAAAAAAAAAAAAAAAAAAAAAAAAAAAAAAAAAAAAAAAAAAAAAAAAAAAAGAGAGAGAGAAAGAAGGAAAGAAAGAAAGGGGGAGAAAAAAAAAGAAAGGAGAAAGAAAGATAGAAGAAGAAAGATTAACAAACAGAAGTAAAAGGGTTTCACCTCCTGTTTTACTTTTTACTTGTAGCCCGATCTGGTCAGGGAAACAAGGCGCAGGAAAAGAGGAGGTCCCAGGCAGGGCACACAGGGACAGGGACAGGGACAGGGACCGTGCTGCCCGGCCACCCCTCAATCCTGGGACAGCGACCATCCTGCATGGCCCGGCCACCCCTCCCTGCTGCCTCTCCAGCCCCCGCTGCGCTCTGCTCTGACTCTCCCCACCGGGGACCAGCTCCACACCACGCCTGGGTGCTCCTATAGCCCAAACTCTTGAGTTTCTAAATTAATTATAAAATTTAAAAATCCAAGACAAACCAGAATTGTTCCAAAGGGACCCAGAGGTCAAAGTGGCTAAGGAGGAAACAATTTAAGATCTTATAAACTACAAACTTCAATGACATGAGTCAGTCTCAGTTAAGGTGACCGACATTGCAGTTGGACATCAGCATCACAGCACTGGTAGCTGCAACTCACCAAACCGAGACATACAACACATTTGCACTGGGACAAGAAAGACCAAAAAGTTTTCCCCAAAGCTTTCTGGGTTTCAGCAAAATTTGCCTGTTGAGACCCAAAATGTTATAGGGACATCACAGGTGCCCGTGGGACAGTTTGATCCAACACTGGTCACTGCACAAGAAGGGTCAATAGCCTTGGGCTGCGTGTGCCAGCTCACAAGGGCCTTACCTTTGTCCTAAATCTCAAACGTCCAGATCTTGCAAGTGGCACCTTGCTGGCAGTCCTCGAGCTGGTCAGACCCTTGCTTATGGAATCACAGTTTCCCTGCGCTATCACCAGATATTCACATCTGTGTCATCTACAGATTTGAGAGCAGCAACAAGGAGCAGGAGCCTTTGAGCTGCCAAACGTGCAGATGAAAAGCGAATGCTGCCCTGCCTGCAGTGGCCCTGGGAAGGGAAAGGGACCAGGCCTGCCCAAAACAGATGGCAGACGTGGAGCAGGAGGACCTCGAGCCCCGCCGGCTTCCACACAGCCCCAGACTTCCCCTCTCTTGGGAGGGAAAGGCTGCACTAGGGTGATGTGCTAGGCACAGCACTGAATCCTTGGCATGCTGTGAGTGGGATACAGCAGTGCCCAGGGGGAGGCAGGCAGGGCAATTTCTGCTTTTCCCACAATAAAAGTGCTTGGTCAGCCGTGGGGTTCTCTGCACACAGGGCAGGACAAGCACTTTGGGGTCCAGATTATTTCTTTGAGTTCCAGGAGAGGGAAAACCAAAGTCTTACATGAGACATTCAGCCATGTACTGTTTTGTGCTGTGCCTGAGGTCACGCCCATTTAAGCACAAAAGGGTGCAATAAGGAAATAAAGTTATTGGAGGCAAGGCACAACTCCAGATATAAACTAGTATAATTAGAGGCTTAACCTACCTCCCACGTATGCTCTGCCCTCTCCAACCATTTACACAAAACGTCCTCAAACTGTGTTCCAGCAGCTGAGTGCTCGGTAGCTGAAATTTAACCCCAAAATGCTACACTAGCATTTCATCCATTAGCAATGCGGGATCATGACCCAGAAGATGGAAACATCAAGGCCTGCCACGCTCAGAAGCCTCTCTGGGATCCCCAGTGCCTGAGAGAGCTGTGCCAGTGTGACTCCAGAGCCCCGAGGTGCCGCTCTGCTTTGGAGGGATGGCACTCGTCCCGGATTAGCCCAGCTGGCCACTGGTTGTCACTGTTGCACCATTAAAGTTGAGCTATGGCCGGTGGATCCCATCTGTACTTAAGGCAATCTCCAATGGCAGGAGCTCCAAAATATTCCTGGGAACGTGGTGGCATTTACTCTCTCCAGCTGTGATGCTGGATTAGGTGTCTGTGTCGGGGACTTATGCTGACATGCAACACCAGAAATACCAATGGGCACAGCATCCATCTCTCTTCTTGGCCTTACCTGGTCAAACACTGAGGCTTCATCCCCCTCCTCTGATTATCACTAGTTCATACAAAAATTAGGGAATAAAAAGTCTGTTTAAAAAATCACATGTCAAACACCCCAAATGTGAAATATTTTGTCTTTGAAACGTTTGGGATCTAGTCTGACAGATCCTGAGCATGCACAGATGTGCATCCCAGTCCACGGCAGGAGATGCTCCAGTTCCTGTGCCACAGAGCTCTCACTGAGCCTGGAGAGGCTGATGAGAGCAGTTTCCCACAACACCCACCCCAAAGGATGGACCAGACCAGGGGTGAACCACAGCCTGGGGGCCCCTGACTGAAAATGCTGTGGGATGCAGAGGGGTGAGCCAAGCTGTACAAAGAGTAATGGAGAGAGAATGAGGCAGAAGCCAGACTGGAAGGGAGATGAGGCACTACAGCAATGGCTGTGCACAAAAGGGAATATCCCCTGAGGTGATGACAGGTTTGAAGAACAGGTACTGGGACCACAATGCTGTTTGTCATTAATGTGTCATTAAAAACATCCCTGATCACCAAAACCATGAGCATGTACTGAGCTGCACCAGAGAGCTCAGTTCCAGTGCTGAAACGCTTTGCTGTGCGTGGCCTGGGTGATGGGTGGCTCTGGTCCAAGATTTCTGCAGGGAAAGGCCTCCATCACAATCTGAGCAGGGTGAAATTCTTCAAACTTATCCCAGAGCCCATGGAAATTTCACTCACCTTTCTGCCTGGATTTCCCTAGAAAGCAAATCATCTCAGTGGCTCATCTCCTGGCTTTTAAATCCAGTATTCAAGTCACACGCACACAAAATCATGTATAACTATCAAGATTAATTATGTAATCAAGTCTCATTTGGGCAAGATATCATCTTGCTTGTACTAATATTTGATTTCTATTACAAATTTCTCATGCTGCTAAACCTCCCACTCCAGACTAGTCAGTAACGTTTGGTGCTGAGCGTGTACATAGAAGTAGAGAAGGAAAACACCAAACCTCCACACCAAGGCAAATTTCAGATTATTATTTAGTGTATTTACATAGAGATAGTGTATTTACATAGAGTAGGCTAAAACACTGGACTATATGCAGAATTAATACGACACAATGAAGATCATTTTCTGGGTTTATATAGCTCACATCTCTCTTAGAGGCAGATGCCAAGAACCAGAAAGGTTTTCAGATGGCAGCATCACTGCTTGGCAGGCAGCTCATTAGCAGCTGAGCACTTGTTTCAGCAATACTGATGCAGCTACAAGTGTTGTATTAACTCCTGCTAGGTGATCTGGGCGTGATGCCACAAGCTTCTTTAATAGCAGTAGTGTTTTCCAGGGCAAACAAATTTTATTCCTTTCATGTTCAAATATGAAACACTTTCATGCCACATAAAATTATGTTAAAACACTCAAACTTACATACTGAAGTTTATTTCCACCAGAGAGGCTTCAGACATGTACAGATAAAATGGAAGGATATTTCTGAGTTGTATATTATAAATGTTCATTGAAGTCAAACAGAGTGAGTTTCACTGACTTCAGCCCACACTGGATGAGATCTTTGAAGATCAAAGGGTGCAATTATATCTTACTTGCTGCTGTGAATTTGAGGCTTAAGCAAATTATTCTGTTGGTCTGGGTTTTTTTTTTTTTGTTTTTTGTTTTTGTTTTTGTTTTGTTTTGGTTTTTTTGGGGGTTTTTTTTTGGTTGTTTTTTTCAATAGTTTAGCTTGTCCTGGAAAAGAAAGGACAGCTTTGGGCTTGGAAGCCTGCAAATACCCAAAAAAGTGAGTTGCTATGTTACCTAAAAGACATCTGTGATACCTGCCAGACTCCTTTAGGGTGGGAAAACTTATCTTTAGAGCCATATTACAGCTAAAAGCCAATTACAGAAAAATGCATGTAAGCATCCCCAGGGACTCTCCACCAGCAGGTATTTGTGTGGTAGGTGCCATCCCTGGCATCCACATAGTCCAAGGACAGCACAGCTGCCAGGCCCAGGGGCCCACAAGGTGCAAGTTCTCATCAAGAGCAGCAGAGGCTGGAGGTGTAACAAGGCTCATCATCCTCAAATTTGGCAGTGGGTGCTTTTTATTTTTAAAGGGACGGGGTAATCAGCAGGAGGGGGCATTGGCCATAGGATGGGACAGGCAACAACTAAGAGCAGCTGATTTTCCAGAGGACTGAAAGCACTGTGGAACATCATCAATTTGAATTACACCAGGGTCAGACAAGTCCCAAGGAGTTCTCTGCTCTTGCTGCCCACCCACGGGCAGGGTAGGCCCCTAGCTTCTGCTTATTATCTGAATTACACCCTCATTACCCTCACATGAAGGAAGACTGGCAGTGTGCAATCATTTGTTTCATTAACTAATTCTTTCCCACCCAAGTTTCTTCTTGACTTGACTTACTGTGCAATGTTCCGAGGCACAGCTCAGCATTTTTCCTCCCAGGGACCCTGGTCACCAGCTGAGAGAGAAAGAGCCACAGCTGCGCACAGCGACCGTCCTGTCCCTGATCCACACCAGAGACGCGGTGCCCCCTCCCCGCTGGGCACCGTCAGCCCGAGCCTCTGCGCTGGTGCCAGCCCAGCCATCACCGTGCAGGGCAGGAGGAACGCGGAAACCCGCCTTGGCAAAGACTGATGACAGAAAACGGATATTGCAACAATCCAATAATTTTTCTCAAAATGAGGACTGCTAGCAGAAGATTCTCAGCAACCAGCTCTCGCTTTACATGTGTGGCAGCAGCCAGCCACTCCTCAACCTGGCTGGTGGTAACTGAGGGCAAATCACTGACTAACAGGTCAAATTAGGCAGCATTAATTAGTTAACATATGCAAAGAGGTTTGAAGATGACAAGGACTCGTAGCTGCTCTGTCTCGGACTCCAGTGGACTCTCCTCAAGGTCAAAGCCACTTTGCCGTCCCCTTTTGCTCCCACAGGTCTGACCCACACCAGCGCTGGGATGTGCCCTTGCCCAGCTGTCCCCACAGCTCTTTAAATCAGAGCAGAGCCCCGGAGGCGCTGAATTTCTCATTTATCCCTGCATCCCCTCATCGTTCCCTCCTTGAGAACTGCGATCCACCTGCACCCCTGACGGCAGGCACAGGCAAATGAGATTTGCATTTATGCAGCACGCTGCATCCACCAGTATTTCAGTGCTTTGATTAAAAAAATAAAAACAAACCCCACCACAGCAGAGATGGAAAACCTCTGAGGAGAAGTGCTGTCAGCCCTCACAGAGCCCTTGCCTTTGGCTTTCCCACCGCCCCACGCAGGCTCACTTGCATTTAAAATGCATTTAATGTCCAGCCTTTA
Source organism: Ammodramus savannarum pratensis (assembly GCA_020466415.1). NCBI lineage: Eukaryota > Metazoa > Chordata > Aves > Passeriformes > Passerellidae > Ammodramus > Ammodramus savannarum. The sequence continues at coordinate 178,125 of JAHXMQ010003489.1, read as the reverse complement.
AAATAAAGTCCCAAAACTTTCCCTGAACGTGGATCAAATTCTGTAACTATAAATCTTCTGGGAGAAGCCCAATGAGTTTCATGTTATCAAGGAAATAGAACAAATTACTACAATAATACAGCATCAGTTTCAGTAGAAACCTCCCCAGTTCAGAGATTTTCAGGTCCAGTTGTCCATTCAACAGACAGATTTGAAGCAGATAACACAGCAAAGTTTCACATAATTAGCCCCAAAGTAACGAGTTCCTTGTAAAGTGCATTTTACTGCCGTGTGCCTTAAGCACTTTTCTAGACAGAGCCTGAACCTCTCCTTTCCCCCAGCAGGAACTCCCCAGTTTGTGTGTATTCATTTAAATTCTGTCCTAATTGCTCCCTCATCAGCTATGAATCTTAAGAAGCTTAACTGTAAAGTGGGTAAACTGTGTTTACTGACAGAAAATAGAATATTCACTAATGATGGGATGGTGATGACTCAGGATTGCTGTGGGGCCCTCACACCTGAGGCTTTGGCAATGAGGCAGGAGTGCTCACACTGAGATTTTTGTCCTCAAAGAGGACAGAGAGGCTTTGCCTGGACTGTGCAGCACAAAACACAACCCTGTGACGCCTTTGGGTTCCTCTCCAGCCAGGGGATGCTGGAGCAGCAGCTGCAGCCCTAAAAACCATCTTCCCAGGGCTCCACCAGCCAGCACAGGGTGCTCCAGTTTGACAACTCTCTCTCATTTCTGGGCAATGTGCACATCAACAAACTCAGTTTTTTCAGATTAAACCCAGCAGAAAGAACAAAAATATTAGTTTAAATTTCAAAATTCCCATCCTCTGGCTTTGGCTCAGTGGTGGCTGCTGTGGGGCAGCCCTGCATCAAGTAGTTGATATATTTATGAAGTCCTAACGTCCAAAAATATTGCCAGCAGCAGCTCATAATTCTCTGACATGTGACCTATGGTTTTTAAATACTGACCTGAAAAGACTGGCTGCTGGGAATAGATGTGGGGTTTTTTTCTTTCTCAAGTTCTCCTCAGAGACATATTTGCTGAAATACTTTATTACCTCATCACTGAGCATAATTTAAAACTGCAGTTAAGCACTCAGCATTTAAGTAAGAGCATGCATCATTCTGACAGTGTTCAGTTGTGAGGGTATAAAAACTTCACAAACATTAGTCCCAAAATTTCTTAAAATCTTCAGCTATTTCCTCTGCAAAAATGTTCTGAGTTTGGCACATTCATTGACACGCATTTTGAAGCTTTAGGTTCAGCCTTCTGTGTTTCAAGGTAACTGTTATGGCTTTGGCAAAACGTGTGAATTTAATTAGTGTAATCTAAACAAAAGCAGCATTTCAGAGCTGCTTTAATCCATACGAGACCAATATGCTGATTTGTCAATGTGAATTTAATTAGTGTCTTCGAGTCTAAACTCCAACTCCCTCTTCTTTTATCTAATTATCACATTTATAAAAAATATTATCACATATTGGTTGGCCTGACTGCTTTGCCACGCAGTCACACTGAAATCTCAGTCATCGTGCGCCCCTAATAAGCTCAATATGTGTCAAGGTCACTGCACTGGGCACAACAGCTTCCCGTACAGCCAATATTGTTCAAGGAGGCTGAAAATTTTGACCCAAATACCGTTTTTCTTTTAAAGTTAGTCAAATTTCCCTAAATGCAACCCGTTGAAGGTCATTGAAATAATATGTGATAAGTGATTCCAGATAATTCTTTTTCCTGCCACGTTAGAAATTTGTAAATATCCCGAATTGTCCCCTTTCCCCCCGATAAGCAAAAATCCAGTGGAGCAAGGTCAAAGGCTGGATTTCAGACAAGCCTTCGAGCCTGGCACAGCAGCACCTCATCCTGCAGCCCGTCCTCCTTAAGCAGGGCAGCAAAATACAGCAGAGCAGCATGCTCAGGTTTTGTTTTTCTTCTGTATAATTGTTGTATTTTAAGATAAACTGTCCTTGCTTGGTCAGGTTGTGATTATCAGCCGGTTTGGCTCAGAGTTACTGTCAAGGAACTTCACCACTGGACTACTGAAGAAAAAAGGAGCTTTACAAGAGCAGTTGGATCAGGTTTCTGTTCAGAATCAGACATCCAGCTCTGCCAGAAGAGCAAAACCCTTGAAATGCTCTTCACTGCACTTTAAAGACTAAAGGAACGCCTGGATTGCTCATCTGAGGTGTTCCCCTTGCCTGTGCTACCAGCAGAGATCCTGCAGTCCGTGCCAGGGGAGGGAAGAGCTGCAGGCCCGCCTCAGCTGCGGGCTGGAAGCCAGAGAAGGAAACTTGGAAAAGTGGCCCGGGAAGGAAATTCAGGTCAGAATTCTCTGAAAGCCTTGAACCACAGAGGGCTGGGGAGCTGTTGCCCTCTAGAGACCTTGCCCCACACACGCAACCCTGGTGAATTTGGCCTCCCTCAAGTCAGTCTGGGCAGGGGGAGAGGGCAGAGCGTTTTGGGGAGCTCACTTACACAGCTGGTACAACGAGAAAAGCCTGGTTTCCCTTTGGATGGAGAGACTTAAAGAAGCATCCAAACAAAGCCAGATTCAACTGATGAACAGCCAAATCCTTATGAAGCTTCCCAAAAGCAGTAAAACCCCAGGAGGCCAGTGCTGGGAGCAGGAGAGCTGTGCACCTTCCTCCACACCTGGGTCCAAGTTGCCCAATAGACAGCTTGGAAGGCACCAGAAATCGCAGGAAATTGAGCTAGAAAAGATGCCCTGGTCTCTGCCCCACTTCAACACAGACTGCATAAATCTGCATGGCTGCAGACGTGCTCACCACGCTGCCCTCACCCCACAGTGCCACAAATGTCCTGGGCAATCCCATCCTTTACACTTAGGAGGGTTTCTCAGCAGGAAGCCTGCCCATTCCTGCTGCAGCCCAAACCCTGACTTCTCACCTTCCCCCTTTCAGATACAGGAACAAATTACTTGTGATCCTTGCAGCAGGTCTGGGTATTTGGCTGCCGTGTTCCTCTTCTATATGTGTGAGATGGGGTGGCAGGACAGGGGGAATCTCCAGCAATGACAGCCAGGTTTTTTCATGCAAAGAGAGGAAATTCTGCATTTTTGGCAAAAGTGAACTTTCATTAATTCTCCCAGCTGGAGCTTCACCGTTTTCCAGAGGAATTTGGCCATTTTCCCAGTGTGCAAAGCCTCTGTGGGTTAGCACCAGCAGGGTTTCATTTTCACAAGATCAGACTCCAAATACACAACACAGCCTATTGTCTAAATACAGCGTGAGCACAGCTCAAGTCACCTGATCAGGGCCTGGTTTCCTGGCATTTACTTTCCCCATCTGTTGGCTTTTAGCACAAATTGAAGCACAAATGCCTACTAATGCTGGTCTCACATATGAACGTGCTCACAAAGCCATATTCTATCATGCAGAGCATATTGGACCCAGTTCAGTTTGTGTGAAATGTAAGGCATATCCCAAAGGCAGAACTGGAATTGCTTTGAGGGCGTGCTCCTTGCCCAGACCTCTCCCTGCTGAACATACATATGCTGGAGACCTCTTTTGGAAAAAAGAGAAATGCACATAAATGGAAGCTTCCCTCAGGCTGGCTCTGATCCTGCTTCATTTCTCATCTGACCCCCAAACACGTTCCAAATGAGCTTGGAGAAATCAGCCCTGTTGTGTGAGAGACACGGAGTTTTGAGTGATGATGCCCTGCATTTCCTGGCGCGTTAACGAGCGGGATGAGCGCAGCAGTGACGCAGGCCCCAGCAGGATGGATGGCTCCTGCACAGCCACACAGCCAGCCTGGCACCTCCACCTGCCCACGGCTTCTGGGGCTTCCAAGGATCCTCTCTGCACAAGGGCTGCAGTAAACCTGAGCGTCAAGACCACACTGAACATCTACCGTCCTACAAGTGCAACAGATGAGTACAGAAACCAAAGCCGGTGTTTCACCACCAGTCATTTTCAAAGGATCCTCTTTGAGC
>JAHXMQ010003489.1:122536-174078 GCA_020466415.1 Ammodramus savannarum pratensis | reverse complement strand
TGGCACAGATCCCTCCCTGTACCACCCAGCCGGGTGCTGCTCTCCCCACCCACAGCCCCTGCCCGCCCTGTGCTGCCCCAGGCACAGCCAGGAGCCCCAGGAGCGTGCCCAGGGCCCACAGGGAGCTGGAGAAAGCTCCCCAGGGCCAGGACTGCTTCCCATGCCCACACACGCTGTCCCGCAGACTCCAGCCCTGCTTCCACCAGGAGCTGTTCACCAAGGGATGCCTCATGAACATTGTCCCAACAAGGACTGTGCACAACTTGGCCAAGCATTTCTCCAAGAGAAAGCAAAGAGCTTTTTGAGCTGCACACACCCAGGGCAGCTCCCCACAGATGGAGTCTCAGCTCTGCCCTTCGGCACTGGCCATATCTGGAAACAGTCACTGCTTTGCAATGCCAGGAGATTTGTTCACTGGCAGAACCCACCCTGGGGAGCTTTGCAAGTGGTGTAAGACCAGCCCTGGGAGCACACACCACTTCTGCCCCTTGCCAAACTCCTCCTTTAAAGAAAAAAAATAAAATTCACCTCTCAAAATATGAGGAGTTGCTTAGCAGTGCGTCTGACATTATTTTTAATGCAGCCAAATGGTGAGGCTGGGAGTGTAGCCCCAGAGTCTGGCCCCAGCACTGGTGAGTTTGGAGATGCTGCTGCTCCACTTCACAGAATGGGGAAAAAAACATTGATTTGACTTCCCTCCAACAAATAGTTTTGGTTGAATTTTGTTGATGTCCACCACCTTTCTGACAGCAAACCAAAATCTCAGCTGCCAAACTGTTTTTTTTTTAAATGCTGAAGCCATGAATTCCTCCCTCCTGTGAGTTTATGGCAGGGAAGACTTTGCTGGTGTAAGAAGGGGTAAAAAAACTTGCACCACCCCAGACCTCCTCAGCTAGATGAAAGCTGCTCTGTCACTTGTCACTGTGTCATTTCAAGGTGGGTGGTTTTCACTCCACAACCCACTGTGGCAGCTAATGGGCACACAGCCCGTGCCAGGGCATGGTCAGACACAGGCTGGGCTCCGGGTGCCACGCAGAGCTCAGCACCAGCTGCCAGCCCCGAGCACCCCAAGGCTGGTGCAGGCCTGGAAAAGATGCTCTGAGTGTGGGTAAGGACACCTGCACTACCCCTGCTGGGAACAGCTCTTCAGGCTCTGATGGAACACTTCTGTCCAGCACAGCACGGGCTGTGCCCTACTCCAAGCACTGGCAAATATTACAAATATTAAAATGCTTTTAAAATGCAAAGTACAGCATCCAGCCCTCAGGCTGAGGTTTTTAAAATAGTCACTATGATGTAGGCCAGTATGTACTGCATTTAGATATATACGTGTCATTTGATAATCCAGACTAAGCAATGATTTTTGATTTTCTAGCTATAAAAACATCTTTCAAAGTGCAGCTTTGTCGCTACAGCATCTTTCCAGTCTGGCACAGAAAGAGGCAGACACGGCACTGAATCCTGGAGAAAGTGCCTTTGCACCCATGGCGTGCAGAGAACGGAGCTCCTGCAAAAGCTGCCTCAGTCAGACAAATCAGGCTTATAAACTCCCCCGTTTGGAAGGAGGGAGTGCAGAGAGGGGCTGACGGCTGCTTTAGTGCATTAGGCAATATCTTCATTAAGGCACAAGAGAGTAACTGAGGGGAATGTGCACGTAGCGTGACTTCTTTGCTAGAACCCCACAAACCACCAACTGGCAGCTCCTTGGCTCCTCGCCACCCAAATCCAAGGGACCATCTGGCAACTGGTTCAGTTATCCCTCCCCAGTTAACAGATGTACACTGGATGGTGTGGGAATGGCATTTTGCAGGAGCAATTAGTTTAATCCTCAGATAAACAGTTTAAATTCCAAGTGGTTTGAGGAAAAGAGAAAAAAAGGGAAAAGAAAATCCAAAAAACAAACCAAGTTGTTTCCACTTTCAATGAGAATATCTAGTGAGCAGCCAATTCAGCTGGTTTCACCACCAGTGTGTGCTCACGGGGCTCGTTCCTCTTTCCAGCTGCACAACACAAACCCAACAGATTTATTTGGAGGACATGGAACTGCCCGGCCCCACTCCCGTGGCTGTGCAGGGGCTGCTCCCACTCTCCCACACCCAAAACACAACTGGGTTTGTGCTGCTCTCTGAAACTCTGCTCCTTCCTTCCCGACTTCAGCTCTTCCTCTGGCCTCGGGCAAATCATTTACCCTGGTTCAATCAATTTGCCTGGCTCACACACCTCTCTGTCTCCAGAAAATGAGGTAAATTATGTGGTCCTGCTACACGGAGTACTAAGGTGGAATCAATTAGGGTTTGTGAAGCACTTGGAGTCTTGAATTGGAGAAATTATTGAAATAGAGAACATCCTTATTAATTACACTAACTGATTAATTTATTATTAAATTAGACCAACTTTGTTCTCTTAGAGGAGAAAAATATTTTTTCCAGCCATTTCTTTTGCTCACATCCTTGGAAAAGTGACTTCCAACTAAAGGAGATTGAATGAAGAGCTTAACCCAAATAAAATAAATTGCCAGTAATTTCTGGTATCCCCTATGCCATTATTGAACAATTTGCATTTGAATCAGGGTTCTTTCTATCACAATCCAGCTTCACCTGATCCTGCTCTATAATCACCATCCCCATTTATGAAATCCCAGCATGCTGCCGTAGAAATTATGTCACAAATTCATCATTATGACTTCCCCAGCAGGAGCAATTGGAGCTGGAGATTGGCTGTAAAAGTTGCCTTCTTACCACTCATGCTTTAAAGATATTTTAATGTTTTTTTTTAAGGTAGAGAAGTGAGATTAGCTACCATGGGGAATTAGACAAGCATGCCATGAATATCCCAGGGATACAAGATTACATCCATGAGTCACAGGAAGCATAAAATATGATCAAGAGACTTTATGGAAGATGATCTTTGAAATTACCTCCTAATCGCTGAGCAGTTTGCATAAAATTGACTATTAGTTTAAAAAAAAAAGTAATTCAAAATTCAAAAGTGAACCCAACTGCTAATAGTGAAGTTACAGCTGTTCCCATCAGTAAGGCTCATCTGTCAAGCCACTCCAGGCCCACAGCTTATAGGTTTGTACACTCCTTTGGAAACATGATAATTGGTCAGGTACTGTGGCAAGGAACATTCAGAGAGTAAACTTTTGAGGTAAATTATTTAACTATAAATATTTTAGACTTTTCTTGTGAGGCTACACTCCTCCTGCTACTGCTTGTAATGTTGTTGAGCAGTCTGGCAGGTTAATTAGTTCTCTGAGGTATCCTAGAGAACAAGATTTGCCTGGTAAGGGAGACACCATCCATTTAAACCAACTAAAGACAGTGAGGATGAGCAAGAAACCCCAAGACTTTGCAGAAAAAAACCCCAACCAATGGAGGAAAAGGGAAAAAAAAAAAGCATAATACAGACAGGGGCTTGTGCCTCCTATGTTCCCAGAAGAGCAGCCCTACAAGCAGAGAGCAACCACCAACCTGCAGGTAAATAACAGGATCATTTAGCCCCCGTAAGTCTGTTACACTGCAATGGAGCCCTTCTGCTTCTCAGCAGTGACAGGCAATAATTAATCAGTAGCAAACCCTCTGATGGGTACTTGGCCCTTGTTCCAGCAACTGGACTCTTCAGCCCAGCTGTCTGTCCCAGAGCAGCACAACTCATCAGGAGAAAGAGCAGGAGGAAACGGGGGAGTCACCCAGGGCTGGGATGAGAGGGAGTAAAGAAGCAGCCACACCTGGTTCCACACATCCTGTGGCGAGATTCCGAGGAGCTGGGTCACTGGATCACACTGGTGTGTGGCTTTCTACCCAGGAACATGTGTCTGAAGCCTGGCCATCTCTGGACAGTGTGTGAGGAGTATCGTATGTAGTACGCAGGAACAGTGTACTACATACAATAAAACAAGAAGTTTGTCTGTTGCCATTTTAGTGCAGGGATCCCATACTGTTTTCTCCTTATTGCAAAAGTTTCATACCTTCTCAGAGCACTGACTCCTTCTTCCTCACAAAGCAGCAACTGACTCCAGCTCCCTTCTTACCCAGCCACCCACTCTTTTACAGCATCTTCTCCTCATTGGGTACAGCTGTGCCTGTTAAAGTCAGGCCCATTCCTGATCTTTGATAACTGGCCCAGCTGCAGCTCCTTAGGGGTAAGATTACTTTCTACACTATCTTTATTTTCTTATATTCTATCCCCCTACATTTGTCTATTATTTTCTGGCTAGGGCTTACACCACCTTTAAATGACAGTGCTCAGAGCTACTCATATTTAGCTGACAGCCAAGGGGCTTTCTCCATAAGCACAAAGCCAAATGACAGCTGGTTCCTTTTCCAGAGTCAAAAAAAGGTGCCAGAAAATTCTGAGGGCATATTTCCAGATTCTCTACAAAACAGCACAAATTGTATATATGGGGAAGTATACAGCACAAGTGTTTAGATGTAGAGGACCTCAGGAGGAAAAATGGGCGGTTGTCTCTTTGGCAGGGGGAATGCAGCAGCAGCAGCAAATCTCACACACGTGCACACAAAAGTTCACTGATAACAGTTGAAGAACAATCAATTTTACTTCACGACTTGGGCTCTGGACTGACTGGCAAGCTTCAGAAACCTGTTCAACCCACTTTCTATGTTTTAGCTCAGTAGTAGTCACAGTAAAAGCACTACAAATACCATTTTACAACCCATTTTACTTTGCCTCTTGTGAAATGCATATTTATTAATCTGGCAAAATGTCCTGCTGGGAGTTTATGGCAATTGTAGCTCCAAATTCTCTCATGAATTAATTTCCCTTTGAACATGTAAAATTTAAAAGCAGCTTCATGCAACATAAGTATCCAATAAAATCCCCCCAACTTTAAATATAAAATTTAATAGGAAGGGCCCATATAAACAGAGCAGCACCAGTTCCAAGAGCGTGAAATCTCTGGAGTGGTGCTTTTGAACCAGCTGATAACCAAGCACAACCTGATTTCTCTGAGAGCAATGCTGCTGTTTCCCACCTCTGCAAGGGAACAGGAGGGAAACAGAGGTTTTTCTAGGTAGGATGGGAAAACACTTGTGAGGCCAAGTTGCCATCAAGAGCATACCCGACCCTCATTGGGAGCTGTGTTTACTGTAGCCAGCTCCTCCTGGTACGCCAATGCTTGACGCTTTTTAAGGTGTGTAGAGCTTCATTTTCATTCCTAGGGCACCATTCAAAAGATGTGGCCTGGCAGCCATCCCACCTGAGCCAGGTGATCTGTCCCAGCATTTCAGTAACCCTGAAGGAACAGCTTCCAGAGAGACTTGAAATCCTTATACCAAAGATTAGACTATCAAAAGGATAATAAACATTAACTGCAGACACCTGGTGTTTACATGACTGTGAAAAAATACAGTCATTTTGGGTCTTGTTAAATTGTGGGTTTAGGTGCTGAAAAGTAGCTTCCAGCGACGAATGTTTCCATATGCCATTTAATAAGCTTTGAGTATTTCACCCATTAATCTGAGTGAATATCCCCCTACTCATCTCCAACAGCATCTGTAACACAGCCATTGCAATTACATGTCTGCAGTGACTGCTCAGCTTCCAGGGCCTTTCAAGATTTTGGGGAGCCTCTTTAAAACTCTGACCTTCCTTAGAGAAGAGCCCTTGCCATCTTGGAGCTGAAGTTAAGATGTTCCATCTCACACAACCCAGCACTGAAGCTAAGCTCTGCATAGGAAGGAAAAGGCTTCACCTTTATGAAATATCCATCTCCAAGCCCCCTAGATTCATGTCTAGACTTCCCAACAAGCTCAATTAATCTTCACAGGATGAAGAATAAGGAGACATATGTTGCAAATGGCTATAAGAAGAAATAGGGGGTTAATCTTTGATAGAAAGTGGTTTGCCCAGCAAAAAGTATTTTGGGGTAAGCTGGAGAAAGCACGAAGATGACACACAGGTGCAGAAGCCTGTGCTCATCCTACAACCACAGATCCAAGCAACCCACCAGTTCTTGCACCATCTGCACCAAAGACAGAATCAAACTGCTTATGAACAATATAAAACTCAAAACTCATCGACTGTTCCAAATAATATGATCTGTCCAAGTAGCGAAGACCTAATCAACATCAGCTGGAGTTGTGCAGTTTTATTTGAACAAAAACCAGTGTCGATATTTTTAATAAAGTCTACATTACACTAAATGCATGTACATTTGTAAGAAGATAACCTATTTGTAAAGAAGGTGCAGGATAATATGTACAATCATAGTTTAGTTTAAAAAATTCACATTTTACACAGATTTACTTGACAGTCCTAGGCTTTCATGGTATATAAATGGTAACCAAAAGAGGTAACAAAAAACCCCAAACTCCAGTCACAAGGAAATTCAGCTGGAGGACTGCATAATGCACTCAATTTTTCAAATAAACTGTTTTGCGGAATTCTTTCGTCCTAAATCAAATTTTGGATATAATTTTTGAACTACTATAATTAACATATTCAATGACTATATCGATGTAAACATTTTCATTTAGATCAGAATGGCAATAGTGCCATTTTCTTCAATAAAAATATGCATTTTTTATTGTGGTCTGGTCTTCCACTTTTACAAATTTGAATAATTACACAGAATGTTTCTCAATACATGGTAAAAATTATCAAACAGCAAGGAGGATATGTTCAAAAGACACTTTGAAGCTTTTCAGTCCACCTTCACAACACTGTAAATCTTACTTACAAACCAGAAGCAGGCAAAAAATCCAATAGTCCCTGAAACAAGAAAGTAATAATGGTTAGTTTATCTTGCAGCTTGCCCTGACAGAGAAATCTACCATGTACTTCCCAGCAGGACAGAATATAACACTGTAATCCAGCTAACTACCCAGAAAAACAACACTTCTTAAATTTAACAACACGCATCCATCCTCAAGCCAGGTTATTGATTGAGATCAAAGATGACTTTTTAGGGTCCAGGTGGCTTCACACACATTTAAACCACTGGTGACCGTGCTGCCACCACCATGAGCAGGGACACAAGCACCAGTTCACAAACTGACTTTTATAAACATGCCAAGCCAGCCCCTGCCTGATTTTTTTAGGTCTACAATACTTCACTGTCACCTGTGAATTACGACACACAACTAGGCCTTGAAAAAATTCACCTGTCCCAGTTTTATATTCATTGTGCTCTATTTACACTTGAGAATAGAAATTTCTTCTTCTGTGTGTCCTGTTACTTCCTTTTGGCAAAGGAATGCTCTGAGTGCCACAGCAGCTGGAAGTAAGCAGCAAGTGAAAGCAGCAATGACAAACCAAAACACTGAATGAGATTAGTATATAACAATTTTCTATTTATAAACTGATGAACAAATTTGTGGTTTTCACTGGCAGTCACTTTTATTGGGCAACTGCAAAGACACTGTCCATCACATTTACTTTTAAATTACTTTAAGAACTTCATATGCAAGGGGACAGAGTCCCAATTAATTTAGTCTTCAGCCTCTAAAGGAAGCAATGCACTACTTGTCACACTTTTACTAGCTGTAAACTGCCACAGAGATGTTAACCCTCAACAGACAAAAAAAGGGAAGCTCTCAATTGCACGAGTTCCCTCTCAAAAACACAGCTCCGTGCCAGCCCTGGGGCAGCCCTTCCCAGCTCCACACAGGCATTCACAACATCATGCATTCAGCTCCCTCCAGTGTTATATTCTCCTTTTCTGTCTGTACAGCCCATGTTTAACATCCAATCTCTTTCACTATTGTGACTGACTTAATAACTAGAAGATTCTTTATGAAGCATTCGGGTTTTTTATGAGTTACATTTCTATCTTTCAAACTATATCTTCACATTTCCCAAGCAAACAACCCATCTTGGGATGCTCATTATCTGTATGCCAATTCTTACATTGCTCATGCTGCCATGTATATTTTCAGTTAAAGGCTCAATTTTGCCTCTATTTTTAAGAACATGAGCCCCAGCACAGTGCCTGGTTCACTGAAATTCAGTGTTTTCCCCCTCAGCCCTTGGGACGCTTGCGATTCCATGAACACTATAAGCCCCAAAGAAGGTAAAGCAGCAAAAATGTTTCTGATTTCCTACAAATCAGTAAATATCCCATTCAAAGGGATCTGCAAATGAGTAGCAACTGGGGAAAAACACTTCTGAACTAGTGTGGTGTGTTTGAAAATTCTAGCCAGAATGTTTTCCACATTTTCTGCATTTTAACCCATTTCACAATTTTGCCACTTGTTCCAGATTTGAGCACTTCCTACTGGATCTTTAGGCTGCTGCTGACAAGTACCACAGGTTTTCAGGTTCTCCTTTTGACTACTTTGTCTAAAGCCAATCTTAAAACACAGACAACTGCACACTCTGTTTCCAAAACCTGTACCTCTACTCAATAGAATTGCTATTTATTAGTGGCACTAGTTAAAATCCAACCTTGCCATATCACATTGCAGCACTTGAAATTTATTTTCTTGAAGAGTATAGGTAGCACTTCAATCTTGACCAGTTTTCTAAGCTCATCTTGCACCAAAATGAAAATCATCCCTTACTAAAATGAGCCTCTCATTAGAACAGGAGAAGTATTTAGGTAAGGATTAGATAAGACCACACCAGGATGTTGCTTTCATTTGCCTCTTTCAAAACACATTCAAACTGAGACCCAAGTTTGGAAGCACTATCAACAAGAAGCACACCTCTGCAGCTCAGGCTTTGCTCAAGACACCAATGAACACAACATGACAGAGAACAGATACCTAAAAGCATTTTTGGAAAAGCTGTTAAAAAAAATTATAACACTAAGTACTTAAAAAAACCACCAAAAAACCACAACAACAAAAAAGACCCAAACAAAGCAGCAAACAAAGTAAAACTACAAACAAATCAGTAAAATACCCCGCTAGTTGCAAGAGTTGAGACCATGACATTTATTTTCTGATTAGTCTGAACTCGTTCACATTTTAAGGTTTTTTACATCTTTCACATGCACATCTCTATCAAATGACCCAGCACCAAGCCTAGCACCAATTCCTCCAATGAGCCTTTCTAATCCATTTGTTTGGTTTAATCCAATATAACAAATTAGTTGGCTAGTGTTTACTTTACCCAGTCCTAACCATTCACCAACTTAAACTGCATGAAAAAACACCTGAATGGTCTGCATTGAAGAACTCACTGTTGTGGGATAGATCCTTATTTTTCCCCTAAGCAGATGACCTGCATATTTTAAGATTCTACCTTTTAAAATGATCCCTACTGTCCTAGAAAAGTGATGCCATCCCAGTGTACAGCAGCTCACTGCATGTCATTTACCATTCTGGGAAGGTACAGGTAAAGGATCTCTTGCAGGAGCCATTTAAAACTCACAAATCCAGATATGAAGATGACTCAAGACACTTCTTCAGCCAGGAAGCAAGATACGTCCAAAAATCCCTTTATATGTAGTGGGGAGACACTGACACCTTCATTGTTTTTTGATGATCTTGCCCTCTGCTTTATATTCTGCTGAATAGTCTGGTCTGTAATAAATGTACTACCACTTTCTGGTACACAGAAACAAGATGCTATACACAAAGCCAGCATCTAACTGAGTAAGGGACAGTTATTAGTAAACCAGGTTAAATTCAAAATTAAAAACAAGGATTATTGCAAAGAAAAATGTCAAAATACATTAAGCAGACTCTTCTCTACTCATCTCTTCTAGCTTTATTGTTTAATGAAGAGAGAAGAATTCAAAGCACGAGCAGATTGTAAGAAAGCAAATAGAAAAGAACTCTGCACTTGGCTGATACTTGCCATGTACCTGAAAAGCTCTCTGTGTCATACTGGTTTCAATCACCGCACAGTGGTGGGTGCTTCAGAATCTCAGATTCTAAACACAATCTACCCAGAAGATCAAAACTCAATTTTGAAAATGGCATTAACTCACAAGTGAAAATGATGTTCAAAAATAGAGGTCACTGTAAAGAAACATGCTTTGACTATGTTCAGGATTTTTTTGCCCCCACAAAAAAAATACATGTAATAATGTAGCTACCCCCATCCAACCACACTTGTTATTTCTTCAAAGATTAGCTGCACTTTGTACATTAAAATTAAATTGTCTGGTTTAGGTGTGCACATCATCAGATTTCACTGGTCAGATTATATTACTGTCAGTGTTGGTACACAAGCATCCAGCTCCTATTTACTTATTCATTATGACCCCTTTTGAAATGCCCTGGGTAACACAATGCACTGCCCCTGGTGTTTCTGTCAGAGCTGCTGAGACCCAGTAGGCAAGAACAGAGAAAACAAAGATACCTGCCACTAACTTAAGGGGAACAGATCAAGGTCCCATTTTGGAAGGCTATTAATGCAAGGCATGTGTAACATTACATTAGCAAACTCCTTCACCTCCAGGAACTGTGAAAAACTGAACCTTATTTACCAAAACTATGCCTGCTAAGGATTATTTTACAAACGTCCTTCTCCCCATTACACTGACAAACTTGAAGTCTGACGTTAAGACTTACCTTCACTACCTATTCCAACCACTCTTTTTCAACTGCAATTAACTCAAAGACGCATTTCACAAAGTGAACACAATGTAATCACAGCAGCTTTCAACAAAAGTAACAATATAAACTACCATGCCATCTGCAGAGAAATCCTCTATTACAAATCTCTGGAGTGACTGTCGTGGCTGTTTTTATCAGCAGCCCATCATATGCAAACAAGCATTTTCTCTAGCTCTGTCATTGCAGTATTTCATGAAGCCAAGCAGTGACACCTAAAAGATCTGACTTCATGTGTTAAATCTACATCTACAACAGCAGCAGGACGATGAACACCAAGATAAAACACTCATGGCTATTTTTCAAGGCCAGTACCCTTCAAAAAGCTTCTTATTTCACTTACACATAGTATATTTGGCACAAATTTCTCATCAAATCACCCTCAAAATTATTGTTTCAGTCAAGTGACTATGAACATTAAAATAATCCTCTGGAAGATACTTTGTTTGCATGAGTTACATCAGAAAAGTTGGACAACTAACACTGGAGAGCCATATTTCAAATTGGTTCCTCCAGTTAAGGTACATTTCCATCACTATGAAGTGATTTAATGAGCAAGTAAGACAGTACTAAAACTCTATCTTGTCAACATTCACTTCTTCCCCAGCACCAGCCTCCTTCACTTGCTGATAGTGAAAACTGAAAATATCTTTTATACTCCATAGGCAGAGAGAAAGAACCAATTATGAAATCCAGAATCAAGTTAATACTCAATATTGATGAAATGAACAAAATACTCAATGTTCAATACTCAATACATAAAAGGATAATATTCAATAAAATTAACAAAAACAGGCCTTTGAAAATATAATGGCTTGATATTCAATAGAGGAAAATTAATTATACCATAAATAAATGTAATTTCAAGTTAGGAAGAAAATGTAAAAAAAAATCTTACTATGCTGTGTGGTGCCACAAACCATGTAAGTAACACTACCTAAAGAGTCATAAATTGTATTTAATATTTCATGTAATCTAAGTTTCAACTAATGTTTCTCGTTTCAAAACCGGAGCCCTCTATATTAATTTTAGCTTGAACATTGTACTTACCTGTGAAAAGGAAAAAAATCAAGACCATGATCATTGTGTAACCAAAGTATAAAATGGTGCTGGCAGTTCCCGTGATCTGGAGTTTGGAGAAGAAGTAATGGACTGCATAGATAAAGAGATAAACTGCTGTAAAGCTGCTGGTCAAGAACGACCTCCACCACCAGTGGTAGTCCTGAAAGAAACAACAAACCGCTTGCTAAGAATCACCATGTAGGAAATGGAGTATAGATAAGAGGGTGAAAAATTAACATTGTCTTATGAACACATTTAATTCTGTAAAATTTAGCTCAGTAAAATTCCAACTCGGCATGTAGATATTTTCTTTTTTTCAAAGTCAGCCACATTGCTTCCACTACGAAGATGAAACTACTCTAAGAACAAAGCTGTTTGGTTCTGCTTATCTGTTGCCAGCAGATTATTTTGAAGCAGAAGGCACATTTCAGAAAAGTGGCTGAGACAGGCATGCCAAGACTGACAACGCCATCAGGTCATGGTGTCCAGCACTTCACAGTGTGTGTGAATACCTCACCTGTATTTCTCACATCTTCCAGTTACAAGTCATATCTACACCAGAACTGCAACTTTTACCTCTGCACACAGGTGGAAGTAGCACAGCAAAACTGTAGCCTCTGAACATGTAATTAGAAGAATTATAAAAACTAGGAACAGGAATCCAAACATATAATACATCTGATGAGACCTAAAATTGAAAACAAATAAAAACACGAGTCTCATTTTTGGTTGTAGTTCTGAGTTAATTCACAGTATCACATTACCAGATTCTGAGTCAACTTTATTGAGTGAAGGTGTCAATTACTGCAGTACAGGATTTGACAGAGGGAGTATTAGTTGCATATTCCCTCCATGCTTCCCTTTCATAGGATAAAGGGAAGTGAAAGTCCACAATACACCTGTTTGTCAGCTGATTATATATTTTCAGCACAGTTACATTACACATTTTTTGAGGACTGTTATAAAAAGTTAATCTAATGTACTTGCATTTAAGAACTGGTTTAGAAAACTGTTCTGTAAGATCTCTCAACCTATACAGATGACACCATAAAAACCTGGCACCTTCAGGATAATATTTGCCATTGAACAACAATGTATGAGACATTTCACGTTTATGTTGTGAAAGCAATGAAAGATTGCACTGGTTTAAATTTTCACACACTGCTTGATTGGGTTTTACAAGATTCAGGAGTGGAGTGGATTGTTCACGGGGAGTGGAGTCTTTGTTTTGCAGAACGTGGAATCCCAAGATCTCGACCTGATTCTGATCTACACAGTTGAAACTGTTAGATCACATTAGTTTCATAAGTCATTATAGTTACACAATTGATTAGGCTCTACCTAACCACAACAGCATGCAACCACATTTGTGCTGTACACAGCCAGATGTAAAAGATAAAACAAGGCAATAGGACTCTCATATAATACTTTGAAGTTCTCCTTAAGAAGAATTAGTTTTGTGAATTCTAAGCATAGAAATAAATATAAAGGCTCCAGAAATTCCATAAAATTTGCAAAACTATAAAAAACTTTCAAAATTGGTTTATTCCTTATATTATGTGCTTTGGGATGTTCAAACTCACCATGTGTAGTATCAAACCTGTATAAATAGAGGAAAATAAAAGTGATACTCACCAAATGCTATTCAGAATGAAAAAAAGTTGAATAAAAATACAGCCAAAAGGCAAGATACCACCCATGATGATACCAGGCAATGGCTTTGTGAAAAATGACTGCTCTGGGATTTGGCGAGGAATCTGGTTTGTACGCACTGGATGCTCAATAGGCTGCAGAAAAAAATAACAGAAGTAAAAGATTAATTATTACATCATAAATAAGATTACTTTGCCCTAGTATTAACATATAAAGATTTATAAACATAACTATATTTCCATTCATAAGCCACCACATGTTATCAAACAAAAGAACCTACAAACTTGATATCCAGGAAAAAGCACATGTGCTTCAGACATTCCAGCTATGGGCCAGTAATCAAAGCAGAACACAAAATAAATCTGTGCAGTGCTTAACTAAAAACAAAATAAAATTTTAAAAATCCAATAACATCTCTTTTTTCTTAGCTCTCTGGCATTACCTCAAACTAGTGAAGTACAAAACTGAAGCCTCTCTGAAGTACTACTTCAAAACTCAGCAATACTACTACTATTGCTGAAGCACAAAAAGCAAGCAAGAGCTCCAAGACCATAATTAAAACCTGATTCTAGTGAATGGACAGAAAAAACCAGTTTGGTATGACATTACAAATACACACTCTGTTTCAATATCAAGACAGTAAAATATCCTTTTACAATCATGAGATCACAGATGTTTCGATCCAACCAGATCCTGTCTAGAACTCTTGCTTCAGTGGCTCAGTTACAGAGCACAGGTGTATTTCAAATCTGTATTCAAAGGACCCTACCTTCTCTTTGAAGCCAAAATAGGCACCAACAAAGGTCAGTGGGACTGAAATTCCAAACCACATGGCAAGGATAGCAACTAAAGTGCCAAAAGGGATGGCAGCTGAGGAGCCTTTCACCCACAGAATGAGATTCATAATGAAGAAATCAGCAAAGACAATCCTGAAAAATAAGATCAGGAAATATATTACAATATTTAAGAAAGAATAAATATCATTTAGTATTACAAAATGTAAATTAGTTAAAATAAATGTAGCTTCTTTCAATTTTCCAATTTCCCAACAGTCCCAATTTCTTTCGCCACTGGTGCAGGTAAAGTAAAAATGCCTCCACCACCCAATGCTTGTAATGTATGTATCTATGGTAAAGCCATTATTTAAATAAAGACTCTGTACATAACACCAAAAAGTAACAGATATATGCCATTGAAAACAACTATACAAAGAATGAAAAAATACAGAATAAATGTAAAAACTCCTTATCTGGGCCTTCTTTCCTATTAAAACCATAAATATTTTTTTATTTATGTCCCTTATAAATAGTAAATTCCTTCTGAATAAATACAGTGACAGCAAAATCTCCTATTTAGGAAGCCCCATGGACTCCCAACATGGACTCTAATGTGCCGCTGCAGTTGGTGTCACAAGGGGAAGGGGGATTAAAGGGGGCTCTGCTCTACAACAGAAATATTTGTATAAGCACAGAGTTACACATTCTAAGTAGGCCGTGCTTCTGGAGAATTTAAATAAAGACTGCATCAGTCATGATTTGCCTCCAGACCTGCTTTTCCCTCCCCCTTTAAACACATCTGCCTCATTTTCTAAACATCCTGGACAAAAGCTAGAAACAACTCAGAGACAAGAATCAAGGTGTTGCTGAATCAAGGTGAGATGAAGATTTCAAATATCCCATTCTGAAAACAAAGCAGAATGTTCATTCTGCAAAGGAACTCCATATAAAAAAAAGCTTGTGCTAATTGTGGTTATTTCTGGATTCAAATACACACCACAGAAAATTCAGCCTCAGAAAGGGTCCTGTAAAGTGCACCACTGTCTGGGTTTTGTTAAAAAAAAGTGTTCCTGAGACAGAATTTAAGCTGCCCCAAAGTGAACATGCACCCTGTATTTAATTTAAAAAGGAAGGAGGAAGGATTAGAGCAATAGACAGGCTCCTTTTTTCCCTAGCAGAGTCCTGACACTTGCCAAAACTGCTTGGGGGAACAGACTTGTTCAATAAGCACACCCAAGCGACCCCTGGTGTAAGCATCTTGTTGAACAAAAAATAAAAATCAAATCCATTTTAAAAGTCTTTCTAATCTTTATCATCTACCCAGGCTCATAACATAGACCTCACTTACCCCCTCCACAATTATTAAAAATACTGCAAATATGAACTCCCATCAGTCTACTGAGATTGAAAGGCCTTGGGCTGTTTATGATATTATGCAAATTCACTGAACTAGCACAGTGTGATCAGGGCATCTGTTCATATTCTGTCAGCCTCAGTCATTTTACTTCCTCTGTGATACTCAATTTATTTGGGAGTTTAACTGACTAGCATAGTATTCTTTCCATTGATATATATATTTTCTTCCTTCTCCTGATAACCCCTAAATGACAGCAGGGAGACTGAAGCACATTCTGTTAAGAAGTAAGATTTCCCACAGAAATACTAGACTTGATTGTTAAGTTGATTAATTTGATGAAATTCTGCTTTACTTGAAGCCAAGTCATGTTTTATTCATTCTGAGGCTTTGGGGGGAAGAAATACCCTAAGAAACTTATAATCTTTTCTTCCACTTTTGCCAGAAATACTTGCCAAGGGATGACTTCATGTACTCAAAGCTGCAACCAAGAAACATGGAAGACTTGCAGAAGAAATGAATTTCTGTTCCCTCTCCCCACTAATTCTCAAAAAAGGTCATAAGAGCTATGAGAAAACAAAAGGTTGAAGTGCTATTGCTCTTCCCAAGCAGGACAGTGTTGCCCACATTATACAGTATGATACACACCACAGCCACATCCCAAACTGGACACCACCTACATTCATGTAATGTCATAGATACATATTATAATATTGGCTTTTTGCAAATATTAAAATGGATTCTATATGTGTGGTGCTAAAGTAACTTTGCTATAAAGATATCGTTTTTATTTCTGTTGTTAATTAAGCTTAGACACAGTAGTGAAATAGCTGATACAAGGATGCTTATGTTAAAATGCCTGCTTGGATGGGATAACATCCAATGAACACAGCATGAGGACACCTACTACAGATATGCCAACTATCAGCACTCAGTCTGAAGAAAGCATGGACCAAGGCCCAAGCTGGAAGTGATAAAGAGAAGGAGCCAAAACCAGAGCCAAGAAATACATATCTCTAAAAAGGTGGAGGGGCCGTGTAAAATAGTTCCTGGAATATGTAAACTAGTTTGAGGAAAAGTTTACAATGCATAATTGTTTATGAATATGTAACAAGCTGATGCAGTAGAAATGGTACATAAAGGGTGTTTTCAAAAATAGCAGGTCTGCCAAGACACATCCAGCCATAACATCTTTGCTTTATTGTCTTTGTCTCCTATTGTCATCTATTAAACTCTAAATTTTTACAGGAGAGCGAACCATGTTCTTCACATGTAGGAAGATTATAACCAGAATCACAGTATTGCAGTACCAAACTGGAATTACCCCAGCACTGTGCCCAATGTTCTGGTGCAGTGATTCCCAAAGGCTGTGACACAGCCTTGCAAGAGAGTTGCCCCATTCCTCCTACCCTGACACCTGACAGCAAAACAAGAAGCCAAGAAGCTGTGTTCCAGCTGTACCAGGCTCCAGCTCCTCAGAATTCTCTTTTTGTTATAGTCACAGATAGGCAATGCACAAAAGGAACAGCAGCTTGGGAGTACCATACACAAAGTCCCACAGACAAGCATCGTAACAATTGGCTTTTCCCCAACTCCTTCCTACTTCTGATTTGTTCATACTTAAGAATAAAAGAAAGAATGAGGGGAAACAATACTAACCCAGGGCACAGCAGAGCCGTAAGCAAGACATTGGTCTTCCACTTCTCACCTCTGAATGCTGAAGAGAAAAAGTAAAAACAATTTCAATGTCAAGACTTTTTCCAACTGTTTGGCAGAATGGCAGCACGAAGCAGATACACTGTCTGAGACACCAGCTCCAATTGGAGGTATATATTCAGCCCAGCAATTCTGAATTTACCACTTTGTGTCACATTAAATAAATGCATGTACTTACTCTTGTACATTCTAGCAGACACATAACCAGCTGGAGTTCCAAGTAAGACCCACAACACAACTGCACAGGTCATCAGAGCCCCACGGTTGGCAGGAGAAAGGAAACCAAGGCAAGCTAGGACTAAAGAAACAAAAAGATTTAGTTATTTGTGGACATATGTCAAAGCATCCCTGTAACACAGATCACTGTGAAGGTTTATCCCTTTCACTACCACATATTTAAATGAAGGCTGAGTGTCTAAGCTCTTGTACAACCTCATCACATAAACATACCCCTAATGGTACTGTTTTGTTCAAAGCATTATTTTCACCTCCTCTCTTAAGTAGAAAACTTCTCATAGCCAAAACGCTGAAAAATAAAATGCCACCATCCATCAAAAGCATTTTCTCTTGCCACCAATTTCTTTCTATATTACTAAACTGATTGTGCAGGAAACTATCATTGCTAAGCAAGACACAGAGTTGTGATCAACAATGACAGACAAGCCTATCAAGAAAATTCTAGTAATCTTACAGTATCATGCAATAAATCAAAAAAAGCAGCTCCCCTATGAAATACCAAAATCTGAGTTAAACCTGGAGAACAAAATTTGAAAGATTCTTCTTTTGTACTAAGTATCAGTGTACTTTCCAATTCTACTGTACAGTAAAAAAAGGAATGCTCATAAATTTTACAGATAACCAATAATAAAATAGCACATTGTAACAGATTACAAAATCCCATGCACATACAGCTATTTATGGCAGGCTATCATTATCTCAACATTGTGTCAGTACTATTTCACTGGCGTGCACTCTTGCTCATATTTCTGTCTGGCTGCAGCCTCATGTCAAATATATTGGACAGAAAGGGTTCCAGAACAAAGAGACGTGTAAGAAGGAAGTTTGATTTCTGAATTCATGAAGAATCAGCATTAGCCCAGATATCAAAAAATTTTCAACGACAACGCTTACAACAGCCTCACTAAAGCTATCTAATTGCTGTTATGAAATTGCCTTAATATTTTATGTTACTAAAGGAAGAACTCTATTTCCAAAAGAAGGCTTCTATATAATAATATTGCATCTTTCTTACTACTATTACACTACATACACATCACCTTAATGAAGTTACTTACATAAAGTAATAAATGTCATAATGAAAATTTGGGTTCCTTGGCCCAAAAAGACAGACAGTAACATTCCCTTCCTTGGAGGTCTAAACACATCTCCATGAACCAGCTTCCAGCCAAATTCCTCTTGGGCATCTTCCTGTATAAAATCAACAATGTCTTTAGCAGCAATACATAATGCAGAAGTGAATTAACACAAACAAGATGCAAAATACGTATTTAAATTTTGATTAGCTTCCAGTTAAGATCCAAAGGCAGACTAATTGCATCTGATTCAACACTCATTGATTTTATAACCCCCTAATGGTTCAGTGAAAAAGGCAAGATTTATGAAGAAAATTCTCATCTCCTAAAGCAAGAAAAAGCAAATGTAATTAGTCAAACCAGAGAAAATAATTCTAAATTTAAACTAAACCAAAGCTTTTAGTTTAGTTTTAACTTCAATCTAGTTTGTGTATTTATTTTTTTCTGTTTTGATTTCAAAGTCCATTGGTCTCAATGACAATAGTGAAAAAGAATGAAGCTGTCTCTGTACCCCAGCAGGAAGTTTGCACCTGGAATCATGAGGGACAAGCACAAACACTCTCCCACGGCCAGATGTGAATGGATGGAAGGACAGAATCCATAGGGTGAAGCCTCAGTCCAGTGGCTCTAAGGAACCACTGCTGAAGAACAAAACTTTCCAATAAAGTCACTCAAACAGACACCTCCCCTCACAAAAAACAACCAAACAACAAAACTAACGCACACAACCACAGATAATCAGCCCCACAAGAAGACCCTCCACTCCTCATAAGGTGCCTGTAGCTGTGACTAAAAGCTACAGGTTCCATTCAGTGTGACACTGAGCTCAGTTCAAAGGTCTGCTTATCACTAGAGTTAAAGCTGGCCAGAAAACAGGGCAAGAAAGAAAGCAGATCACACTAGTGAATGACACACACATGATGTAACTTCTCTTTTTCTGGAAGACTGTCTTTGCTTTCCCCATACTGATACCTCTGCTTGCTAGAAATCACTCTCAGAAGGCTGATATATGAATACAAAAATTGAAAACTATTAAACACAAGATAACACTGATTACAATACAAAACCACAGCCTATACCTGATAGAAAATTATACCAGATATCCAGGTATAATTCCAACACCTTCTGGTTCTAATGTGAACTTTAAAACAAATAGCTACATGGTAATTATCTTCATTTAAGAAATAAAGGGAAACCAAGTAAGGCAGATTGAGACCCTTGATTTATCCTATATAAGCCTAGGCACCACAGTTTGTCTCAAAGCTTTGTTTTTTAATTAAGTTATTTTATTAGTGACTAATTAGCTAAGAGTCAGAGTATTTTTCAGACTTCTATTCAAAAAATTCAGCAGCATTTCATACTGCTAACCTTACAACATACTGATAAGAACTATACAGCCAAACCAAGTAGTAAGCTGTATTTTAGAGTTTCAAACAATATTAGAGCAAAATTACTCTAAACTTTTCAAAGGTGCTGTAATCCTCATCTTACCCATTAATTTAGCTTTGTGCTCAAAACATTCTAACAAAGATTCAAGAACTCTACATTCAAGCATCATTACAAAGATTTTAGGGAAAAAAAAAAAAACAAAAACAAACCAAAAAACCAAACAAACAGAAAAACCACTTTACCTCTCACTGGTGAAAACATACTGACATACTGACATGAGTTCTCTTCAGTTCAGGAATCCTCTCTTAGTCATAAGACCCTAAAAGTAATCTAATGATTTCTGAACACTTCATTAATGAATGTCTCACTAAACCCACACCACACTAAAAGCCAGCTGGCATCAGCTGAAACATTAAATGCACATTCTAAGAGCACAGTCCCTGGCTGGTGCATCCATCTCTTCTGAAGTACAATCACCAGCAGCCCCTAAATGTGAGATACTGCTTTGCTTCTCTGCATCTTCTTCAGCCAACGTCCTCTTTTGCACAATTATTTCACACCTTTTTAAATAAGCTCCTTGAGCTGCAACACATTTTTAAGTCTCTCACACCTGGCAAGAAAATAAAAACTGTGGCTTTCTCAAAGTCACACCTATCCCTGATGTTACTTATAAAAACTAATCAAGTTTCTACAAGTCCTGCTCTTTATCACATTAAGAATGATCAACTAATAAAGACAACACAGTACAAAATATTGAACACAATTTAATTGAGAGATCAAATAGAAGCCTCACAAAAACTATCAGTTAAAGGATGTGAGAAAAATCATTCCACTTTAAATCATTGTCTGGATTTACATCAACAAAAGATATTCAATATTAAAACCACAAAGAAGAACAGAAGTATCTTCACACAGAATTCACAGTCAATATGAAACATTTTTGTGCATTTTGAAGTATTTCTTTAACCAGATGGAGAGCAACAAAAGTGAAAATTCAAACCTTTGCTGCATCTGACATTACTTCTCATCTTTGAGTTGCAGATACCACTTTTACCAATGAGAAAAACGCTGAGTAAAAATTACTCTCAGTCTACTGGTCAAGTCTTTCCAACTCACAATCAGTTATATTCACTTATGGAAACCTGCAGCTTTCCCATTTTAAGGAGTAAATATCTCAAAAGAATTCACAACAGGTTCAGTCGGATAGCAATTTAAACAAACTAGACTCAGTTTAAAACAGTGATTACCATGAGAATTGTATTTACAAATAAAATAAAATATCATTTATGCACATACCAAGTAGCTCTAACACAGCTACAGGTCAGAAGTTGTGTTGCCCATGAACTGCAATATTATCATCTCCTAACTAAACAAAGTAATTCCACCACAGCTTCCAGCCACAGGTAACATCAATTTGTATCAGCCTATGTTAATCAGAGTATCTCCAATAATTTTTAATCCCCAGAGATATTACCATGTATCAAACTCATCATAATTATACATCTCTCTAGACTGTACTCAAAACTAAGAGACAGACATCACTATGGACAGAAAAATGTGCTCATGGAAAAGCTGTAAATTTTACTCACAGAAGAGTCGATCTGGTTGTATCTTGCAATATCTTTATGAAGAGTCCTCAGAATGATCATAGCCACCATGCCAGATAAGAACAGAACAATTACGAGGGAATTCATTATACTGCAGATAAAGAAAATGTCAAACTTTGAATCCAGTTATTCAGGTTTCAGGAGATGTATCAGTTCATACTACATGTACAGCTCAGATCTGAGGAAAAGCCTTAGATATTCAGACCTTTCAGTATTTTCCCA
Organism: Ammodramus savannarum pratensis; assembly: GCA_020466415.1. Taxonomy (NCBI): domain Eukaryota; kingdom Metazoa; phylum Chordata; class Aves; order Passeriformes; family Passerellidae; genus Ammodramus; species Ammodramus savannarum. The sequence continues at coordinate 152,460 of JAHXMQ010003489.1, read as the reverse complement.
TTGAGAGAAGGGGAAAATAAAGGTACACGACTTAAAAGTCTCCAACTTCTTAGGAGACAGAAGTGAGTAAAACAGTATTTCATTATACCTTGCTAATTCTGAACACAGTTACATATTGTTTTTCTTTATTTTCCTCCTTATATAGCTAAGAAATAATTTCCCTGGTGAAACAACTACAGTTCTTAACGCAGACTGTCAAGTAGGTTTTGTATCTATTAACCAATGAAACTGATTTTGTGCCATTTAATATTTTGTAGAGAACAATTTATTTGGATTAGCCTTTTCAAGATTTACATTGCAAAACATTAACACTTCAACACAAATTATATACTTACTTAGTATAATTCCCATGCTATGGAGGGAAATAAAATAAGCAAGAGCTTTTCACATACATCTTTTACCCATGAAAAAAGACCTTTTCACTGTAAGCAGCTGCTGAGTACAAAACATGCAGTATATATATGTACCTCTCACTTGGCAGTCAAAGCCAGACAGTAACAGAAAGAACACTGCAGAGCTGAGATGACTCAAAACTTCTCCAGAATGGAGATGATAAAGTAAAAAAATGTAAGCTGTTTTCCTTTTGGATACTGTTGATGCATTCCTTTCACAAAATGCAGTAATACAATTGCTCCCAAGAGATGAAAACTTAATTCACATATGAAAGCAAAAAGTTTTCTTGACTGAAAACCTACAGACATTGTTCTATCTTCCTAGAAGTACAACTAAGAAATCTTTGTGCTCCCCTGCAAGGTTACTCACTGAATAAATGCAAATCTTACCTAAACCACTGGATGTTTGTATGTGGCATGGACTCCAAAATGTAGTCCCACCTGGAAGCCCACTTAATATTATTCTTTTCCTATGAGGAAATGAAACAGTAATTAATAGAAGCAAGTACAAGTGTGTTGAAGTCTCAAGAGGAAATAAGCATACCACATCTCTTCCCAAACCTTCCAGTCAGCATTCATTTCTAAGCTTGGTATCAACCCTGGATGTAATTCATCTCTAGAGACTCTAAAAGAGTGAATTTTCATTGAAATCTCCTATCATCATCTTCTACCTTTAAATTAGGCTTCACTAAGCCTGATCATTCCACTATTCGGGATGTAGCTGCCTGCAGATCCCAACAGCTGAAAAAACATTATGATACAAGATTTTCCCAGCATAGCACACTAATCTTGAAACTTCAACTTTGTCAAACATACTCCAGAGAAAAACTCCAAGGGAAGCTAGAAAGATGTTCTTCTAATCACTTTTAATGGATCTAGCACAGGCTTCTTCACTCTCTGCCATAGTGTTGGCTGATACAGACTATTTTCCAGTCTGATTCCTGGCACACAACTTTCATTTCCAGATATTCCTTTGATGGCCTCCATGTCTACAACTGAGGACTCTGACTCACAAGCCTTGTCGTCCCCATTTATTTATTTTTATTTGTTCTCTTTGGATGAACACATATGTTGTCCTGCTACCAAATTCTATCTCCTGACTGGCACGAAGTTCTGCTGAATTTCTTCATTTACTCACAAGGTGCTAAGTTTGCACAGCTAAGTACCAAACCGCTCTCATACTTTTATTTTTGTACACTTGTGTACTAAACGTTAGAGCCATGATGATGCATACTTTTCACACAGTGCTAAATACCTTGTCCAGGTCAGTTAATTAAAGCAGACACCATAACTTTTTCATCAGAAGTATATTAAAAAGGACCACAAAACAGTTATATATTTATGCTTTATGTAGTCAGGCTTACTTAAACGGATGCTTTCCTATTTAAAAACATTTCTCACTGATGAACACTCCACTTTCAAGTTATTTTGAAACTACTAATAAAAAGTAAAACACAGAAGGTATTACTTCAAACCAAGGCTTATGGATGACAGAGGGAATAAGCAGTTTGGAAGTGCCACCTGCTGGAAGTGTCCAAACCCACTGGATGTGAGCCTTACCTGATGCATGTCAGGGAGAAAGAGTGTGGGTACCCAAACAACTCACCCATTGTGTAACCAAAGTTCATACTGAAGTTCTGAATCACAATTTACCTCAAGATTTAAACACAAATGTTAATGAAAGAAGGCTCATTCATGTAGGAAAATCAGAGTTGAAAGAGGATTAGGTGTCTCAAGGGAAAAGTAACAGGCTACGGAGCCTTGCACCTCAAGGTCACTGGTTCAAATCAAATTCAATTTGGCAGGATGAAAGCTGTTGCCATATCACAGCTGCTTCACTGTCTGTACAAAACAAGCTCGTGGTCTCAAGCCAAACCCTCTAAGACTGGTGTGCTACATCAGAAAAACAACCACGCTTTCTGGACTGAAACAGAGGTACCAAGATTTGAAGTACCTTGAATCAAATTATAGTCACACCTACAGGAGGCTTGCTTTCCATGCTGGGGTAAAGACCCATTTGCAAGAAAGAAACTTCCTTCTAACTCATTACAGGCTGAATAAAGCATTAGTGTATTAGTAAACATTAGAGTATTAATTGTAAAAAATAAATTATCACCTACTCAAGAAAAAGCCAGTGAAAAACATAAACACCAGACAAAATGAGACAAACCCTGCAACTTCATGAGGTAAAACTTTACAATCAACATTTAACAAACAAAATGTCCCCAAATATAAACTGCTCTTTAACATAAGACTCTCAGCAGCCTGACTGAAATCTGAAAGCAGCATTTACCTCAAGGAAGACAACTCTTCCAGTTATACAACCTGCTAGTTTTCTATTAGAAATAAAACACAGGGGGGGAAAAAGGCCTTCATTTATATTTTCATAGTGTCCCTTAAGTTACAAGAACAAAAGACCTGTTAAGATTTTCAGAAAAATACTTCACAAGACCATCCTTACAGAATTTACACTGCTGTAATCCACTTACAGCTATTAGAAAGTTATCCAATTGCTCTGATTTCATTCTTTTGTGGAATCACATATTCATGTAACACATTTAATACTTACTTCAAATGTCACAGAGTAGGTGTAAACCAAATTCAGTTTATTGGTGAATTCTCCAGGAATCTCCATAGGTGGGCCTTCACAGCTTAAGTTGTTCTCATCTGTATGCTTGTAGCTAACAGGGAAAAGAAGTTAAATAAAATTTTTAAAAACTTCAATTTTCTTTAAAAAAAAAAAAGGCATTGTGCTCCAACCACAAATATTCCCCATAAGGAGAGCTTCAAGGCTGAAGCAAAACACCTGGTCAGAGAATGACAAAATTAAGGTTATGTGCAGCCTAACTGCCCCCTCGTGGTCTACACTGCCAGGGAAAGGGGAAATTCTCATTTTTCAGCCATTCAGGATGCTACTGATAAAGCATTTATGAAAAAATGAGTAAGACTGGTAGAATCTTCCTGGCACTCATGGAAGGAATAAACTTGTACAACAAGTATAATTCACTAAAAAAACACTGTACGTTCGCAAGAGAAAATCCAAGTGCAATCAAGTCATGTTGTACCAAGCATGTTTGTATGACTTCAGAAACTGTGATAGTGTAATTTATTAACTTACTTAACCTTTACAGAAAAGAGAGAAAAGTTTAGCTATAAAAAAAACTACCTAGTTTGAAATTTTATAACTGGGCTGCAATATTCAAATACAGATAAATATGAACTGTGTATGAACAGATTGAGCAGAGGCCAAAGTAGTTGCTCCAGCGTTCTTCTGACCTCTGAGTTGTTGCACTACACTCTGGACAACACAAAAACTAAGCAGCTGCTGTTTGTGAAAATCAGCTAGTCTTCTTAGGAAATTAGTTGTTGTCATTCAGTTCTGCATCGCAGTGTTAACATGGTATTTCAACCACGCCTCTGTATACAAACTTACACAGGAAAAAGTACACCTGGACGTTCATCCAAAGTACATTTGGGAGACAGGTAACAGATCTGACATGGGAAACTTACCCAGTGAAAGGGTGTTTCTCAGTGTATCTGAAAACATACACACCCAGATACAAAAAGGCTCTGTTGTTTGGGTCAGGTTCTAAGAGTTTCCCGAAGTCCCATCACAAGGGACTTCGGGGAAACACTTTAAAAGCAAAGTTAAATGACATTTACAGTTGTGCTACTGTCCTTGTAAACAGCTCCAGACATAAACCAGCACACTGAAAGCTTTACCAGAAGTCAGAATAACAAGTTACTCAGAATTTATTAACTCCAATAACATCTCTAAGGAACTGCTCTCTCTGGAACTGCTGTTAGGACTCCAGAGTACCAGAACCTGATGCTTTAATGCACAATTACCTTTGTGGTCTCAGTCTTGCCATCACCAGTCTTGCACCAGGCCAGTTTTCATCCTTCCCGCTGTGGTACATGATTGTTATGTCAACGTGGTTGAAGAGGTAGAAAGTGTTCTTCTTGTTAAACTCTGACTACAAAACATGATCAGGAGACTGAGCAACTTCTCCAACACGAGAGGGCGCAAGAAGTCAAGAACTTTATCATGAGACTGGTGTCGCATGAAGGAGTAACAAAGGCAAACATTTCAACATTAATATACCTGTATAAAAGATCACTTTCAACTGTCTGGGGAGCCTGAGGAGTAACTGAGTTGGAAGGTCGCTGCAGACAGAGTAAACTGAATGTGCATGATAAATGCAACACTTCAAAGAAGCATCAGACCTGCTGCATACAAATTAACTGACTGCAGTGCACAAAAGCAGCAGGTCAAGTGGTAGAGCAGCGTCATGGGAAGCTCTCTCCTCACCAACAGGAGTGCTGTCCCTCATCCAGGAGGGATAAAACTATCACTGCTATCTGTAATTGTACTAGTTCACAATGGATCTCCCAGGATGACTGACACATTTCCAACTGTCAATATAATTTTCTCTGTCACAGCTGTGTTTATAAACCTTCAGCCACCTGGGAAAACTCTGACACATTTAACTTGTAAACTGTGCTAGACACGATTTTCACAACTAGAACACAGAGCTCATTTCTAGGACTTCACTAGAAAGCCTCTATCTGATGCTGATAAAAGAACATCTTGCATGTGAACATGACAGACAAAAAGTAAATAGGTACTACGATGGATACACATTAAATTTCAGAATAACATCTCAAATTTTTTAAGGCTTTTAAACACTCACACCATTCTTTTATAGCTTTATTAAACATATATTAGTCAAAGATCTCTAAGAACATTTTATTTGGAAAACTGTATCAGTGAGTCACTGCACACACAAGCAGCACTCAGCTCTGTCAGTGCCCACAGTCTGAACATTAAGCATGTTTACAAACACATCTGTTCTTTCTCAGGAAAACAAAGCTTGAAAGTAAAACCACAAATGAAACCACCCTATACTAACAAAGAAAGTTCCACCACTTACATTTATAACACAAGCATCTTTAACTCTACCATCTGGAGTAACAAAACATCCTATTGGAAATCCTGGATTACAGTATTTTTGTCCATCTTCCACATCATAACACCACGTTACAGGCATGTTATCGATAATCCTAGACAGAAATCATCAAAGAACACGTCCTCAGAAAGGGGTGCACCTCACTGCACAGTGACATTTCACATTCATGTAACGCACACACTTTTCACTAACGCCTACAAGACGCACAGCAGAGAGACAATTATCACACAAAAGGAAGAAAGCAACAACTTAAAACATAGGTAACAAATGTCTAAAAGCAGAAAATAAACCTGATCTCAAGCATATGTCTTGGCTTACCAGTGATGCTGATAGTTCAATTGCATTCCTTTCTTCAAAAAAGCCAGTTTGCTTTTATCAGCACTGTTTCCTGGGTCATATGATCTCGTACAAACCTTCTTGCAAGTTTCTTGCTTTTTAAAAGTGAACTGTTAAAAAAAGCACACACAAAAAAAGTCACTTCAATTTTCCTTGAAAGATCTTTTAGCATTTTGGGTGTTTTTCAGATAAATTAGGGAAGTGTTTTCTTAAATTACTTTAGCTCCTTACTGTAAGTTTCTGAAGGATAAACCCTGAGGACTGAAAATTGAAAATTAGTAGAAAAGGTATTGCTTTTTCTTTTACCAGTTTATTTTGATAATTTCATCATGGGCTAAAACAGACTTTCACTACACCATTCTTGAACGTTTCATGTTAATTTTAGTTGACTTTCTTCATGACAACCAAGTTAGATAAGGCTGCCAAAAACATAAGTTGCACAATATCTAAGCTTCAAGCATAGACATCACCTAACACAAACACACTCAAAATTGCATCTCTAACTTCTAACCCAGTTAGTATTTATCTGTTAGTGAGCTTAAAGCATGACTGAAAATTCTAACATTATTAAGGCCCAAATGCTAACCAGGAACAGCCCTTCTTAATTACTGCTGTGTACAGCCATTTCAAACAGCTGTTATAACACTTAATCTATTCACTATCTAGCCAGTCCAAATGACCCATCATGCTACATATTTAAAAGCTTCTTGTGACCACCAGTCATAAGACTGAAAATTACATTAGCTCAGACAATCAAGGAGATTTCTAAGAGCAGTTCATGTAAGGGAGAGGGCATCACCTACTTAACAGACTAATGAAAAGATGTGATCAGGTCCCTTAAGACTGCGTAGCAGCAGACTCAGAAACTGCTGCCTCTTTTTCTCACAGGGATTTGGATTATCTAGCAATCCTCACACACACACGTAGCACAGTCTTCAGCCTCACTGGCAAATCCAAGTCTGGAAACTGTATTTGAACACTATACAGCTCTCACAACAAGAGCCACTGTTTGGCCACAGCTCCTCCACTGCTAATAACTGTCCCAAGTTGACGGCACAGCTTTTTAGATATGCTACATTTGGTCATGGCTAATGCAGGGCATGATACAGAAAAATAACACATACCCAACCCACAAAATATTTTCATACATTTATTTTACAGAAGGTTCCAAGCGATACGCATCAACACTGAAAAATTTGGTTTCTGACAGCAGATGATAAGTAAGTACAAGCAGAGAAAAGCCCCAAGAGAGCCATAACCTAATTTCCCCTTCCTACTCTGGAAGTTGCCCAATACTACAACCAAGTATACAAAACAGTTCCTGAACTATCACTTTATAGTCTCCAATGTTACAATTAATAAATCAATTATTTCACATCATCTAGCACATCTTACATCCAGCTGTTAAATAACTACCTAAGATATAGTTTCTGGACTTCTCTACCACAGAGCAACAGGCAAGAAGGGTGATCACTAGCTCAGTTTCCTAACTGTAATTAAACAACCTAAGATGCCTTTGGGCTGGGAGGAGTTTTACTGGGTTTTATTACACAAACTCCATAGTGGTTATGTTAAAATATATAAACAAAAATAATCACCCAGTCATCAAATCTTCAGCTATATCTATGGATTACAGCCATCAGAACAACGGCTATCAAATTTAAACAGGATCAACTTCAAGGGACAAAATAACCTTATATGGAGATGATGCTATTCTCTCCCCAAACAGCACTTGTCCAAGATTTTCTGATGGTCTTTTCTCTTCCTTATCTTGACAGAAGTCAAAACTGGAAAAAAGCAGCAAAGGTTCCCTTTTACTTTGAATTGACATATAAATGTAAATACCAGCCTAAAACAAATTCTTAAATTATGTCCTTAGTAGTTTTCATTATTTTTAACAGTTTAGCCACCAGTAGTTAAAAATCTGAGAGCCTTTGCAAAGAAAGGTAATATCTATTTTAATATCAATTTCAACCAATACATGTTCCAGCATATCGTTAACAAAATGCACAATGGTTAATTCACCCACCCTTTTCAAATGGCAATTTAAACAAACAATTGAATGTTTCATTTTGGGGGAAAAAAAAGGCACTGTGCTGCAGACTTTTCTCATGCAGAAAGTTTCTGAAAAACTACACTCCCTTCTTAAAGGAATATTTACAAATAGCATTTAACATGAAGCACATTTCAAAGAAGGAAAGTGTTTTTAGTCTTACAGTGCCACACCGCCAAACAGCATTCCCCAATTCTTTTCAGCTACATACAGCTTGAAACTGCTGAATACGGGAGAATGTAACCCTTCTGGCTTTGCATTAAACACAGGTAGCAGCACATTGTATTAAAAAACCCCAACAGAACAACAAACAAACTCATACTTATCTTTGGAACATAAGTACTTTTCCTCAATCAATGGTCCTAATTCACTGGCTTCCATAAAGTTTAAAGGAAATAGAGACGGGGGATTTCTTAGCTAGTCTTTCATCTTACTTCTACTGCTGCACTGCCCAGGGAAAGAACTAAAATACCTGCAAGTTTTCTTTTCTGTACCCAGCAGCAAGACTGCAAATCATATTGTTTACCATCGCTTTGTAGGCCTATAAATATCTGCAAAAGCAGGTACAAGTTTTCATATAAAAGAATCAAAATTAAACAAAACCAAAACCAACAAACCAAGAATTAGCTACAGAGCTTTGGCAAAAAAAGAGGAAAGTTAACAGTGACTGGCCTCTGAGTTTCTTTCAATTATCAGGGGGAAAAAAGGAACTCAAAGCACCTTATGTCATAGATTTGCCTAGCAAAAAGAACTTTCAAATATGTCAAACAGTGAACACTAAATCTTGTAGTCAGCTCAAAAAAATGCACCCATAAGAAACTCTGCAGCCTTTTTTAAAACAATAACTTAGGACGGTCAGATGGCACAGGTGTGGCCTTCATCCTTCCCACCCTCTTGTACTCAATTCCTGCCACTGAGCACCGGATTCACTCTTCCATCCCTGCAGCCACAATACTGACACCCTTACAGTAACAGAAAATCCTCTTTCCAAACACTTCTGAAAAAGTGTTGGGATGTACTTACGCATCATATTCGTATGGCAGAACTGATTCAACAGAGTCCAGCCGGTTCACGAAGAGCTCAATGAGTGACTGAAACAGGAAAGGAGAAAAAGCATGAAAATACGGACTTTCAGAAACAAACGTGTGGCCGGTATAAAACGCGAGGCTAACCAGCAAATGCTGCTACCCCATGAGGTTGTTACCCTCGGCTGCTGACAGGCCCCGGCCACGCCAGGAAGAAGGAGCTAAGGGTCCTCCCAGCGCTGGGCTGTAAAGCTCAGCGGGAAAAGGGAATATCAGCCAGGGGTGCCTGTCTTCCCGGTGCAGAGGCTATGAGGACCACACCTATGAGCAGCGGGATTGGCAACAGCCCGCGGAGTCCCCTCGCCGTGGGAGCCCCGCGCGGGGCAGAGCGAGGGGACGGCCCGCGTCGGGCCCTCCCGTGCGGGCTCTCACCTTGCAGCTCTCGGTCTGCTCGCTCTCCTCACAGAAGCTGACAGGCGCCAAGCCAGGCAGGTAGAAGGCGGCGCCGAGAGGCGCCACCAGCAAGAGTGCGGCAACCAGCAGCCTCATCTTGCAGCCTGGATGGGCAAAGGCACCATGAGGCGCAGCTGCAGCCCCGACCGCCCCGGGCAGCGCCTTGCGAAGGCGGCCCCAGCGCAGTCGGAGGCGGCGGCAGCCGCGTCACGGCCGGGTCGGGGCCACAGCGGCTGCGCGGTGCGGAGGGAAGCGCCGGGCGCCATCTTGGGGGAGGGCACTCTGAAGAACCGCAGGCGACAGGACAAGGGGCAGCGGCTTCCCGCGGCCAGAGCGCGGGGTTAGACGGCATGCTGGGGCGAAATTCCTCCCTGCGAGGGCGGCTGGGCGGCCTGGGGCCCCGGCGCAGGCTGCCCAGAGAAGCTGTGGATGCCCCATCACTGCAAGTGTTCAAGGCCAGATTGAAGGGGGCTTGGAGCATCCTGGACTAGGGGAAGGTGTCCCTGCCCATGGCGAGCAGGGTAGGGGTAGTGAAATCAGATGATTTTGAATGTCCCTTCCAACCCAGACTATTCTAGGATTCTATGATACCAGAATCTCTTTTCAAGTTTTAGCCCCCAGCAAAAAGCACAGAATCAATTCGGTTGGAAAATACCTCAGATCATCGAATTTAACACACGACTGAACACCACCACGTTAACCACACCACGGCACTGGGTGCTATATCCAGTCTTTCTAAACACCCCCAGGGACAGTGATTACACCACCTCCGTGGACAGCCCATTCCAATGTCTAAGTACCCTTTTTGTGAAGAAATTTCTGCTAATGTCCAACCTAAACCTCCCCCTGCAGATTCGAGTCTACTTGTTACCTGAGAGCTGCCAGATCTTCACCTGGCTGCATCCTCCTTTCAGGGAGTTGTAGAGAGTAAGTGAGAAAGGCTTAAGTAAGATGTTACCAGCTCAGAAATTAGGGGTGGAAATCCAAGTTTTCATATAGCAATCTGGAAGAATTATATTTGGTGGTTTTTTTGATGTAGCCTGTAATGTTTGCAGCCACAACATGGCCTCTTGGTACAACACAGTCACCACAAACATGATGCCAAGCTCCAGTGTCAGCTGTTTAGGTGGCGATGGCAGGAGCAGTGCTCCGGGACAGCTGCAAAACATGTCTGAGGAGCAGGGTAAGTGCAAGTGATGGCTGCAAGCTCTGTGCTACCATGGCAAGATGAGTACTCCCAGCTGTCTGAGACTAAAGGCATTCCTGCAGTGATACAGAAAGTATCATTGAGTAGCAAACACCTCAAAATCTCTCTGTATTTTCCATTTTGGCAAAGCTGTTGCCACTCACGTTTCTGGGCAGTGCTGTTCCACCAACTTATAAAGGTCATTTTTCCCTTTTCCCCTTCACAGTAACAGCATCCAGAAACTCTGAGCATCCACACTGGTACGGTGACATCTTCAAGTACACACTGGAGTTTACAGTAGTGTTTGAGAGCTCCCCTCTTTTGTGTTCTTAACACATCTATGAGCTTCTCTGAGGCAACGTTGCCTTCTGCTTCCCACAGCACAAACAGCAGCTGAATATCAGTATCTGACAGACCGAAAAACTGAAGATAAGGAGAGTCTGATGTTCTCTTATCAGAATGTAGCAATTATGCAGCTGCATAACTGTAACAGCAAAATCAGTTAGCATTGGAAGGGACCTCTGAGAGATCATCCAGTCCAATCCCCCTGACAAGGCAGGGTCACCTGGAGCAGGTGACACAGGAATGTCTCAAGAGACGGAGACTCCATGACCTCACTGGGCAGCTGTTCCAGGGTTGTGCTACCCTCAATGCAAAGTTCTTTCTCATGTTGAGCTGGAAGTTCTAGTATTTTAGTTTATGACCATTGCTCCTGTCACTAAGCACCTCTGAAAAGACTCTGGCACCATCCCCATGGCATCTGGCTTTGGGATTTTTATATGCATTAGTGAGATCCCCTCTCATTCTTGAACAGCCCCAGCTTCCATGTCCCTCCTCGTAAGAGGGACGCTCCAGACATCTAATCATTATTGTGATGATTGCTATCTCCAGTAGCTCCTTTGTCGTGCTGAGGAGTCCAGAACGACACAGCACTACACATGGGGCCTCAATCCTTCGGGACGAGGCACAGCCGGCAAACAAAGCTCTACCCCTCCTTTCCCACGGCGCACTCCCGCTGTTTGCCCGCGGCCCGCTCCTGGCAGGCCGGTACTCCTCGCCCCTGTGGCCCTGTCCCACCCGGGCCCCGCGGTCCCTCGGCCGCCCCGGGAGCCTCGCACCGGCCCCGGGGGGGTCTCGGGCGCCCCCTCCCGGGCTCGGCGCTGTCGCTGCCGCCGCATCCGGGGCTCCGTCCGGCAGGTGACGTAGAGCTATAAAGGCCCGCAGCGCCTTTGTTCGCCCCCATTGCGCAGTTGCAGATCGGCGCGGGCGGAGGTGAGCGCTGTTGCGGGCTAGGGCTCTGCGGGCGGCACCGCAGGACGCTGCGGAGACCCGCGGCGAAAGGTCCGTGGGGCGCGGGCCGCGTGGCGCGCCGCTCGCGGCCGAGCAGAGGCACGGCGGAGCCGGGCCTGGCCCGCAATCCCTCCCTGCCCGGCTCCGGTTAAGACGGCGGGACCCCCGCCGTTGCGGTGGGGCGAGGAGGGTCCTGGCGGTGTGAGGCGCGGTGTCCGCCATTTTATGTGCGGGGGTTCTTGAGCATCCCGGGGGAGGGCGAAGGGGGCACGGCGGGCGCGCCGCGGCGATGTGTCCGGACGGGCTTGAGGCGCGCGGTGGGTGAGTGCCGAGGAGGCCGCGGCGCGGGGCCGGAGCGGCGCCGCTGCCAGAGGTGGCCGCCATTTTGTGGCGGTGCCTGAGCCCGCGGAGGGTCCGGCGCCCCCCGCGCTCGCCGTGCCCGGAGCGCGGCCCGACTCGGCCCCGCCGCGGCTCCCTCGGGGATGCTTTGTCCGCGCTCCCGCGTGTGCCGGAGCTGGCGCGGGCCTTCCCGCCATCGCGCTGGAGACACGCGGGCAGCGCTGGTCCGCAGGCGCCGGGCGGCCCGCCAGGCACGGGGGGTTTGGCTTTGTCTTCGGCTCTCGGGCTTTTTTCTTTTTAAGCTCTCCCGCCCCCGCGACTGTAGCAGTGACATTGCTGTGTAGAACTGCAGTGGTGGTCTGGTGTCAGTTCAGTCTCTCGTGTTGTGTAGGCCAGGACTTTAGCATAGGCTCCATGTACTTTTAATAATACAAAGAATGAACTTAATTTAAAAACACTGACCTAAGATGCTCTGAAGAGTTAACAATTTTGTATTACGTTGACATATTAAGCAAATTACTTAAAACGTCCAGGACAAAAGGAACAGCACTTCTGGAAGAGTTTTTGTATTCACCAATATTGCTTCATTTTAACAGTGCCTTGTTCCACTATTCAAATTTCTATTTAATATCTTTTAAATACACTATATAATGTGAAGAAGTAACTGTTAATACTACTTCGAGTTGCTTCCACTGCAAAAAATTGTAATTACTTGATTTTGTTTTATACCTCATATTTCTTAGCTAATATCTTTCTAAAGAAAATGTGCTTGTACGTTTGAGGACAGAAGTAGTTTATATACCATGAAGTCACTATTGCAGTCTGGTATTTTGTTAGTAATGGCCTCATTCTTTTTAGTAGGTCATTTACAGAATCAAAATGGTTGAAGCAGATCGTCCTGGGAAGCTGTTCATTGGGGGCCTGAACACCGAGACTAATGAAAAAGCCCTTGAGGCTGTATTCGGCAAATATGGACGCATTGTGGAAGGTAAAGAGAACTTTTCTTAAGATAGCAGTAGTATAAAACAAACAACAGCATAGCTGTGATGACTTTTTGGCATTGATCATCTGAAATGATGGTGCTTTCATGTCCTCTAAGAAGTTCTGAGCTTAAAAGGTTAAATAAAGGTTAAGTGTTCCTTACCGGGAATTACAGGGAAGGCTGATGTGACTTTGTTTCTGCAGTCCTTTTGATGAAAGATCGGGAAACAAACAAGTCCAGAGGATTTGCATTCGTCACGTTTGAGAGTCCAGCAGATGCAAAAGATGCTGCCAGAGATATGAATGGAAAGGTAGGAGTTAAGACCGTTTATGTGTTGCAGTTGCTACTGACCAGGACAATTATCTTCGGGGTAAATCAACTGCTAATAAAAGTTGGAAAGAGCATGGATTAGAAGATCGTGGAGACAAGTTGTGACTTTAAATTCGACAAAATGTCTCTGTCTCCGTGTTTCTCCTGTTCATGGATTTGCTAATAGAAAATGGAAGTCTGGCTGGCAATCAGCTATGCTGTCTTTTCTTATTGTTCCTTAATCGGTGATGGAGGAATCAGCTCTTCATTCTTGCATGTTTCAATAATGATTTTTGGGTTAATTTTCCTTTTTGATCATATTTGAATGCAGTACTGTGTAAATTACACTTCAGGGAAGTGACTTACCTGAAAATCAGTAATTGTTCCTTTAACATGGGTAGCTGTGATTTCCCTTGAGTGCTGGAGCATTGATGAGCTGTCTGGTATTCTGAGTATGATCTCCTGCGTTTGGGCCTTGCATCATTGATCTGCTTGGTCTGTGTGAGGGGCGTCTTTCTAGTTTATGTGCAATGGCTTTGCAGTTAGCCAGCAACCGAATTTGTTCATTTACGCCCTAAAACGCAAGTGTCTAGCTTTAGGAGCAATAAGATGTGTATTGTCTTTAAAAATAAAAATATAGGCGTTTGCAGCACAAGTTCCAAGATAATACCAGGATACTTGGTCAGAGAATTGTAGGCTGCTGTAATCTGTATCTGTTGTGGCATGTGTTTGAATAGGTAGATGTAAGTTGGTAATTTTTTGGTAAACAACTGCCTATCTTTATAAAGGTGCTGTCTCTTCAGGCAGGGAAAGCCATCTTAGGTTTCTTGGAGTGCAGACTCTGGTTTTCCCTGCATTCTGTGAATGGTTGTGTTTAGGTCACACTGCACTGGCTTTGTAAGCAGTGTCTCTTGAAATGCCATTTTAAGTAAAGTGAAAAAACATCGAGTGATTGTGATTGACACTTGGGATTTTGGTATGTTTGTCTTGTTTAAGAAGTTGACGTGAAAAAAAAAAAAGTCAGTTATTGCAGTCAGTAAGTAAAACAACTTTAGGGATTAAAAAGTGAGCTTTGTGTAGTGTTCATAAACACAAGAGGTTCGTAAAACCTCTTGTTATTTGTGTTATAGCAGGGTATGTGTTATAGAAGGATAGGGGGTTTTCTTCTCCATGGACTGGTGTTTCTGGATGCTTTATGACAATCTTACCACAATTAGGGTTTTTCTCTTAGAAGACCTCCTTCCCTTTTAAGCAAGCTAGTAGTTTTGTCAAGGCAGAGAGTGGCAAATTCAGATGACGTTCTTTCTATACCAGCCTAAACATCTGTCAGGGTGCTCCTTTTATTGAATTTTATTTCTTCACTGTCTAGTTTGCCACAGTTCTGAAGACTTGTTTACTGCCATGCTTAAATTATTTATTTTCTCTGAAATAGTCATTGAATCCTCACATAAGGTAATTTCAAGGACCAATAGGCAATTGTCAGACTGAAAGGAATTTGGTCACTAATCTGTGTGTTTGTGGAGTGCAGCTTGCAAATCAAAATCCCTCTGAAAATAATCACCAACTGTTCTACATCTTGAATGTTGAGGCCCATGTTTGGTCACATTGGAAATACTTGGGAGAATACTGCTTGGTAAAGTAGCTAAACGAGACAATGTTTGTGGCTGAGGTTATGTCTGCTTGTTCTGGAATGCACAGTCTGCATTTTTGGCAAGAAGTGCTAGAAAGGACGGCCTTGTGGATCATCGTTCTCGTGGGTTTGTCTTCACTATAAATCTAGAAGTACCTTCATCTTTTTTGAAATTGGAACAGCAAGTAGTATATGAAAAGAACATTCTCAGATGGGATTTGCTCTAGAACGTCTTCTGGTCCAACTTGCTTTGACCATGGATATGAAAGGTATTCATGTGGTGGTCTCTCCTTCTCCAGGAAGCCTTCTGAACAACAGGTACTCCTGTATTCCAAAAAGACTCTGCATTCAAGGTCTGAGGGAAGAGCAGTGTTTAAAGCCTGGTGTGAGAAGAGGCAGTTGTCATAAATCACAATTTGAAGGTCTCTTTGTCCATTTGGAAAAGATGGATTGGAGCATTCTTGAGATTTTAATTCTGCTGAGAAGCAGCAGCAGAAGCACTGTGCAGACTGCAGTTCAAGCAGTCTGTAAGGAGTTAGGTGATCTGTCTGGCTGGGGGAAGAGTTTTGCATTGACTGTCTGTTGCTTATTCTGTCATCCCAAAGGAATTTGAAGTTGTAGCCAGTAGAAGAGGCTGACTCCAATATATTCTGCAAGAATGAATTTGCATTTGATTTTTATTTTGCAAATGTTTATGAAAATACATGCAGAGTTTTGTACCAGTTTGGATGAGGGGTAGTATGTGACCAGCTATATTTCACTCTATACTGAGACAAGCATAGACTAGTCAATGTGCTTGTTGAAGATCAGTTTGTCCTGCAGAAAGAAATCACAAGATAATTATTTTAGAGTTGGGATGGAGATTTGTCACTTCAGTTACTTTGTCTTCTAGATTGAATCAATGCTATGATGTCTGAGCAGTGCAAAAGAAATGTAGAAGTACTTAATAGCAGCTTACTAGCCTTAAGAAGGGTCTGAATTGATGGCTGTCAAGTCTCCATCCTGATGCCACAAAATGAACATGCTCACCTGGACATAAATGTGGATACTTTCCAGTCTGTCATGGTTGTTTGGTGCAGTGGGCTGTTGTCATGACATTCTGTTTCTGCATCCTTAAGATGAAATGGATAATTAAAGAGAGGATGTGACCTTAGGCAAAGGGTCAGGACAACCCAAAGCTTTTATTCCAGTGCAGACCTGCCAAGCCAGCTGGTCTGTGTTAAGAGGATGGAAGCAGATGCTACAATCCCTCCAGCGTGAACTGTACTCAGCACTATAGAAGATTGTCTGATTGACAGAAAGTGCTTCCTGTTCTTTTGGGAAGAAGTGATACACTGTACAGAAGCTTGGCCTCTTGAGAAATGGATCTTCATTTCTTGGATACATATGGCAAAATGAAACTCACTTAATGTGCCATCAAGGAACATGGAGAAATGGAGTCATTGCAGCATCAGCAGCGCAGTGATCCATTGAAGAGGAAAGCCCTGTGCCGTGCTAGGACCAGCTTCATGGAGTTATTGTAACAGTTCCTTTGAAATACTTGATTTCTTGCCCCACTCCCAAAATTAAGCAAATTTCATTCATCTTTTCTGTTGAAATGTGGAACAGTTTGCAGGATAGTTTTCTAATTGTGTTTGGTTAAAATTCCCTGTCTCACTTTACAAATATGTACAGATTATTCATTTCACACATAGGAGACTTTGATTGCCAAACTATTACTATCCTAAATTACTTGTAGCTTAAATTATTTCCATGCTTTTTAGCACCAGAGTGACTTTACTTTCTGGTGCTCATATCGTATTAAAAATGCTTCTATAACACTCAAAATCAAGGTTATAAAAAGAAGCTAATGAGTGTTCATGTTGACAGCTTGTGTTTTGAGCTCATTGAAGAAACTTCCTTATTTTGAGATGGGTTGTGTGACTTTTATGTTTGGTGAGGTAAGACCTTTCTTTGAGCTAAGAAACCATAAGATGTCCCCTCTGCTTTGAAATAGGACTAACTTCAACAAATATTTTCTGGTTAGCAAAAAATACATTCTTGTATCTAGTGAAAGGTCTTCCTGGACCTATGGAATAGCTTTTTTAAGACTACCTCTGTAAAGCAGTCTGCAAAGAAACAATCTTTTGCCAAGGTAAGATGCTTAAGTGCAAGGCAGAAGAAAATAGGAGGAGAAATTACAAGGAAAACTGTACCTCCTACCTAACAGAAACGAAAGAATTTAAACCTAGCATCCAGGTTTTCAAAACCCATGCTAGCAGAAGGGGACAGTGTTTGCTTTCTAAACTTAAAACAAGCTGTCAAGACCATCCATGAAATGAAGGACAGCAGTGGCCATAGCAAAGCTTAAGGCTTCAAGCTCTCTGTTCATGCTTGAGAAGGGTGAAACTTAGAGATTAATTACAATGGCAAATCAATATGATTGCAAACTGAGAAGTTCCAGTCATTAGAGTGGATATTTCAGTTTGTCATGCTGAAAGGCTTTTTGAGAAACCTTCCATAAGTAAAATATTACACTAAGTCAAAGCCAAGACCAATATGATTTTGCTGGTATTTCTTACTTTTTTTCCCTCACAGTGGATCAGGTTGAACCTGTGTATGTACACTCAGGTTTTCAAACAATCACTACAACTCTGAGCTGGCAAAATACATCCACCATTACAGTGAATTTTCAGAGAGCTAGATTTTGACAGAGAACAAAAAATATTCAGTGCTTCTGTAAAATACTATTAGCTGTGTAGATGAAGACATTACTAGCAGTCTAGCAGTTATGTTCGTTCATTTATTGCAGCAAAAGAAGTGCAATGAACAACACTTTCTGCCTGATAATTAATAAGTTGTCATGGCAGAGTTAAATATTGAACTGCTAAAAAAGGCAAATAAACCATGTTTGCCAGAATAGGCATGGAATAACCTAATTTTAGCAGGGCTTGTTGTCTTGATTGTGCTATAATAGCCAAACATGTGGCGTTTAAAGATCGTCCAGAAATTTGATTAACTAGGTTGAGTTACTCAGCTTGTTAGTACCTGCTCACGTTTGAGATGTATTGGCTGCAGAGTTCCTGGTACTGCAGATCTGTATTCCAGCAAAAGCTTCTACTTTTTTCATACCACAAAAAAAAAAAAAATACAACCATGCAACAGAACCCACAAACAAAAATACCCCAACCACAAAGCACCTTCCCTGTGGAAAAGCAAGTAATAGAGTAAATTGTGACAGTCACCTTGATTGAAAACCCAGCTTGAAACACTAGAAAAAAGGGGTGAATTGGCTTACTCAGTCTGCTGTGTAGATGCTGAAATTGCTTCTAAATACGTCAGTGATCACCGTTTTATCAGGACGTCAAGAAAATGTGCTAAACGGCCTCCCCATTGCCAGAAATTCCGACTGAAGCTAAGTTACCTTCAGCTTAATCTTTTAACTACAGGTGCACTCCTAGTTTGGTACAAAAATACATGAAAATTGAAAGTAAATTGTAGATCATATATCATGTTTCATTTACAGAATAAATGACGTGGGGCTGCCGTAATCATTGGACACTTGTGTTTTCACTGAAAGGCCTTTCTGATGCTGCTCTGTGGGTTTTTGCCATCAATACCACAAGAATGAAGTACTGTAGAAATTGAAATTAGGCCCAACATGCTGCTGAGTACTTGGGGACTAATACTGAAGACTGAAATCAGTTCTAGAATTGCTCTAACTTATAAAATGGAAGCCCTATAAATAGTGAAGCAAGAGGGGCTTGATTTAAGAAATACAAACATGCCTGAGCAGTAAGTAAAGCAGCTTCTTCTTTAGTCATTAGATGGGAAGGCAATTAAAGTGGAACAAGCAACCAAGCCATCCTTTGAAAGTGGTGGTAGGCGTGGGCCACCGCCCCCTCCCCGAAGCAGAGGTCCTCCCAGGGGCCTCAGAGGCGCAAGAGGCGGCAGTGGCGCGAGAGGACCACCTTCAAGAGGGAGTCACTTGGGTATGTATTGACCTCTCTCATTATACACTCCGACAACACAAGACCAGTCCCATTGGAAGATGACAATAATCCTACTGGAAAAAAAAAAAAAGTCAAACACCTGAATAGTGAACTCCTTGTTCTTTATTAAAATGATGAAATACGATCTCGGCAGTTTAGTCAAAGTTTTGATTAGGCAAGTACACCTTAAGAAAAGGCTTTCAGATGTGAAGATTCCTTTCTACAACTAACACTCCACTTGACTTTTGCCTATGAAAGAAAAGCAGACATCCTGCCTTGCACGTGAGAAAGGAAGCTTTCTGGTATTCAAGTTGAAAAAGTGATTCGCTACCACCAGGGAAAGGGAACTGCCTTTCATTCTTTATAGCAAGAGGTCTAAACTGGGAAGATTGTAGGGCTGATCCTTCCAGATCAGAGTGAGAGGGCAGCTAAACCTTTTTTGTTAAGTTGAAGCATTCTAAGGTACATTACTTGATACTGGATATTCATTAAGATACAGCTATTTATTCAGACTTTTCAGTATCAAAACAAAACTCATTTAAGTAGCAAACAGTACCTGAGGTGTAACAGTAAAAGCTGTAAGGTAGGAAAAAACCCCTGGAAATAGTGAAACTTCTGTCTTGAAGAGTCTGTATAGTAGGTTCTGCAAACTCAGTAGTAGTGCCTCTGTTCCCTCTCCATAGGCTCTTCTCTAGTACATCCCCCCAAGTGGCTCTTCTGAGAACAGTAACTTGTTAAGCATTTAAGCTGTGACTGATTACAGGTATCAGCTGTCTTTTTCCTTTGTGTCACACCCTGTAGCTTTTGGATAAGTTCTAAAAGACAGTTCTTGACAGGAATTTAGGCTGTGGGAAGTTTGGCTCTCAATTCTGCCAGTAGCATTTAAAGTGGCTAGAAAACAGGAGAAGGTCTAGCTTTAGAGGTTTAGACAGGAGAGGACTAGTTTTAGAGGTTTACTGTTGATCATGTAGTGGTAATAATGGCACCTTTAGGTTGTCGTAGTTCAGGCTTTAAGAAAATGCAGGTGAGTCTCGCAGAAATAATAATTGGTTTGTGGCTTCTCCTTCTAGGGTCTTCTCGAGGGCCACTTCCCATGAAGAGGGGTCCACCTCCACGAAGTGGAGGCCCTCCACCTAAAAGATCGGCACCTTCAGGACCAGTGCGCAGCAGTAGCATGGGAGGAAGAGGTGAGGACTTCCTGACAATTGAATTAATTGCTTGGTCAGCTCTAGAACCTTAGTGTCTTCCCTTAGGAACTGGTGCAAATCATTGATTCAAACTTCAGTCTGCTGTGGGATGATGTACTGTTCCTCTAACTTTTGGTTCCTTTCAGACCAGTATAATTTTGTAGCTGTTGGGAACAATTTGGTGTAATTTGAATATGTTTTGTGTAGTGCCACTTTAAAATTGTACAAGCAGAAATGTAAAGTGTTCTAAATGTAGGCTCTGGAGATATTATTAAATTGCTTTAAGCTATTTGTTGGCATTTGCCTTGAATGTTGTGCGTAGCTAAATGCTAACTAAATGGGCTGTTTGTTTGAAGCTCCTGTGTCACGTGGGAGAGATGGTTACGGTGGTCCTCCACGCAGAGAGCCAATGCCATCACGGAGAGACGTCTACATGTCTCCAAGAGATGATGGCTACAGCACTAAAGACGGGTAAATTCTTCTACTGTTTTATTTTAGTGAACTGGTTTTTGTTTGGAGAAGGATCTTGATTCCAGACCTTCTGTGGTAGAACATGTGGCTAACATGTCAGTTTTTGTTCTTTGTAGTTATTCAAGCAGAGATTATCCCAGCTCCAGGGATACCCGGGACTACGCACCGCCTCCACGAGACTACGCCTATCGTGATTACGGTCATTCCAGCTCACGTGATGAATACCCCTCCAGGGGATATAGGTACCTACAGTTGGAGTTTCCTCCCTGTCACTTTATTTTTGCTGTAATGTGAGTGATTTGTACTAAGTCTTAGTAGTCTTTCCTCCTATAGCGATCGTGATGGATACGGTGGTGGACGTGACAGAGACTACTCGGATCATCCAAGTGGAGGCTCCTACAGAGATTCATATGAGAGTTACGGTAAGAATCAATTTTGAGGGTCATATAAACGTACAGATGTCATAACATCTGACTTTGACTAGGTTGCTTGTGTTTTAGGGGGAAGTGGCACAATTTTTTTCCCCTACAGTGAAAGTGCAGTTGTTGGTTATCATTTGATCGTCTTTTTAATAAGCTGTAAGCTAAAGAAGCAAAGTCTACAGTTCAGAATGACAGCTGTCTCTGGAAAATATGGCTGAGTTTCTTCTCTAAAATAACAAGCTGTACTGGAATACCCAGTTAAAGAGCCTGCCTGAATAAACAAACACCATCTTCATTTCTTCAAAATCTCTAAATCCACTCACTGCCTGATATGCAATCCCCACTTAAAATGCCATTAGTGTGGCAGATTATATTAAGACCATCTCAATACATATAAAAAGAGTAGCAGTAAACATTTTAATACATCAATTCTGTAAATTCAGATTTGAAATTGTTCTATATAACTTATGGTGTTGCCATATTACCTGACCGTTGACCCTGCAGGTAACTCACGTAGTGCTCCACCTGCTCGAGGGCCCCCGCCATCATATGGTGGAAGCAGTCGCTATGACGATTACGGCAGCACACGAGATGGATATGGAAGCCGAGAAAGTTACTCAAGCAGCAGAAGTGATGTCTACTCAAGTGGCCGAGATCGTGTGGGAAGACAAGACAGGGGTCTTCCCCCGTCCATGGAAAGGGGCTATCCACCTCCTCGGGATTCTTACAGTAGTTCAAGCCGCGGCGCGCCCAGAGGTGGCGGCCGTGGTGGAAGCAGATCCGATAGAGGTGGAGGCAGAAGCAGATACTAAAAACACTCTTAAACTTTTGGACCAAGACACATTATTTCTCAAATGTGGAAGCTGTTCTATCTTTACTACCAGAGGACTACTAAAAAGAAAAGTTGTTTTTAACCTTTTTTTATTGTTGCCTGTTAAGTTTTTCCCTCCATGACTTTTATGCTTTTGTGAGAAACAGTTGAAACAATGTTTAATATCATTTCAAAATTGTTAACATTTCTTTCAGAAAGCAGATGTTAAATGTATAAGCTTGAGCTGTGTACTAGTGTTGTAATTTTCAAAGTAAAGTTTCCCTGAAATGCCACACTTTCATCTGATTTTCGTCATGAATGGAACAAGATGTTCTTAAGATCTTCCGCACAACATCCAACCATCTAACATGGAGATGGATTGCTCTACATGTTCAGCATCTCATTCTGAAAGTATTGCTTGTGATTTGGAGGGTGGTGGGGATGATTCCACATAAAGCTCAGTTATGCCTAGAATTTGAGGTCACAGTATTCCCAGTACAAAATGCCTTCAGATCCTTGTTTAAAGAGAAATAGAGGATTTCATTCACATAAGCCAAAAAAAAGCAAGTGGATAATACTATATTCTGCCTTCCTACTGTTTCATGGGGAGTTTAAAAAGACCTCCCCTGCAAAAAAAACCATGTTCGTGTAAGTCAGCTACAAAATACTGTTAAAAAAACAACAATCTGCAAAACATTGACCAATTCCATCAAAGAAGCTGCAAATCGATGCTTATTCACACTGTTTCAAATTTTTGCAACTCTGTAGTGTTTCACTTTTAAAGGAACATCTTTGATTCCAAAGGAGAAAATAAGATAAGCAAAGAAGTCTTTCTCTCCAACTTCTGAAAGGCTTATGGCTTCCTAAAATAAGTGAATCTTTCAGCATTCCACAGCTGATTAAGAGCATCAAATGCCTGTGAAACAGCAAAGATGGTAAGCAAAGCAAACTAGTTTTTCAGTCTAAGTCAAAATTGAAACAAGTTAACTTCTTCTAGTAAGTAAGACAAACTGCATGTAATGGCAATGGAAGTGCTGTGTAGATTAAAGGAAAAAATGAAATTCCCTAATACATTAGAAATTCTCCAAATTCAACAATCCTTGGATAAAAGCATTTATGGCGCCAGTTTTGAAACCAAAGCTGTAATCCAGCTCACTGTAGGCACAGTATTGCCATGTGGCATGGGGAGGGGGTATTTTGTGACCAGTATCTCTCAGTGAAGATGCTTAAAAAGGCTGTATATGCAGCATATTAACAAAATTTAAACCTTGGGAAGTGAGGAATTGATTTAGGTTGAGACATATCAGCTCAACTATTGGGAGTTGGAAGCAAGAAATGCAGACTTGATGTTTAGTTGGATGCCTAACTGTGTTTAGTGTGACACTGCATTGCAGGGATACCCAGGGATGCATGTGGCAGAGGCTGTGGCAAGTTGTTATAAGTTGGGTGAAGCCATGAAGTTCAAAAGATACTTGAATATAGTAAACATGAAGACCTCCAACTAAAAAACCAAACCACAAACTCAAAACCTTTGTACTACTGTTTAGTCCTCAGTAAATTTTGTTGTTCAACTTATGGATTTAACATGGCAGTGCACCATTGAAAAGGAATGAGAATCCATAAGCCATGCAACCTTTCTCTAAGCCATTCCAGTTCATTCCAAGCCAGTGAGTGAATCCTCCACCATTTAAAGAAGTAGTAAAAACTTGCAACCGAATAATCTGCAAACGAAACTTGTGCCATTGTTTTGAAATGGGGGCAATTACTGTAGGTTAGCTTGGGCTGTAAAACTGTTTTCTCAATTTGTTGTATCTTCTCTTAATTGCAGGGGGATAACTTCTAGAAGATACCACTGAAATAGTGATGGTTCACCTGTTGACAGCAGATATGAGTGGTGCCTGTACCAGTACATAAGGTAAATATTAAACCAGTGCAATAGCTGCAAGGAAGTTCCCTGGTCATTGTGTTCGTAGGTTTGAATGGATGTTCTTCATGGCTAAGTGTTGTTTTGACTTCTGTTCAAGTTTTGGAGGAGGAGGCTTAAGAAGGCTTTATAAACCAGCCAGTTTGGAAATGGCAGCAAGACACTACTTGCCTGCAAAAACAGGGCCAATTTGAGTACAGCTAAAGAAAAGTCATGTGGCAGAAAGTGCTGAGCAGGAGTTTTTATAAGAGCAGACCTTAAAAATCAGAGTTGTAATAATAAATGTTAGTATTGACATTTAATTAGTCTTGTTAAGTGTGCAGGATTTACAATTTTAGTGAGTATAAATCTTGGATTAGGAATTGATCTCTGTAGAGGTCCTGGCATTAAGCTGCAGACTTCAGGTGCCTCCAGAATGGTTTGAGACTGTAGAGCAGCTGTGTTTCTTGGCTCTAAATCCTACCCTATTAAAATAATTTTTCAAGAAGATTGAAGAGCAGCAGTCTTTGGATTTTATGAGAAAGTGTGACTTGCTCCTATTTCTCTGAAAACTCAGAAGGAAAAAAGTGGTAGTGGCTGTCATGTTAATCTAGCTTTCTGGAAAATAAAATTTCTCTACTAAATAATTGCTAGTAAAAAAATGGAAGTAACTTATAATGTGTGCAGAATTTGACAAAATCTAGTACAGATTAAAGGAAAAAGGCAACTACCTTTTCCAAGAGAAGCATTTATGTAAAGAAGCATGTGTACTCCCTTACGTAGTTCTTTATTGAGTCTGTAAATGTAAGAGCCTATTTTGCTGCTAGTTTCAAGTTCTACTTTCAAGAACCAACTTTAAAATGGTAAAAGAGCTGTAGTTTGTATAGTTGGTGTATCTGACAGCTGGTCACTGTTAGCAGGGAGATTCTGTCTTGTGGGAAGGATGGATTCTGCTGTATACTGCACGATGTTTGCAGCCTCGGTTGGGCTGCAATTCATTCTCCCTAGAGCGTGTCAGTAACAGCAGTTCAATAAATGTGCAATGCCCTTGTCAGAAGACACTAATAATGTTTTATAAAGACTCCTGATAAATTGCTGCTCTTACCTTGATAATAAAGGAAAAATATGCTTTGATTTAGGGTACTGGAGTGTGTTTCAGATAAAATACAGTGTCATCACGAGTGCTTTCTGTTCAGGGGATGCATGTAGTTAAGTAAAACAGAAGCTGCTGCCCTACCAGCTTTTTATTTTTCTGATGCTTGATAAAATTTCAACCAGCAAATGCTGTCCTTGTCTTTGTTTTCCTTTTAAGATGTGGGTGTTGAAATATTTAAATTAGAGTCTTACTGAAGGGACCCTTCACAATAGGTGTTTCTAAAGGTTAAGAAAACGGAACCTTTTTCATTCAAAAATCATTGATGTCACTCACTAGTGTGCCACTAAAGTGAATTAGGGAAATAGGTCTAAAAGTAGCATTTCCCCTTCATTTCCCCAACCACCTGCAAAAAACCACGAGGAGTCAGTTTTTAAATTTATAGTTTGACCCAGATGGAGGTCTTAAATTCTCTAATGAAGAGATTAAATGCTGTCTTTAATGCAGCATTCTAAGAGCCTTTAAAAGATACTGACAAATCATCATACAGGCTGTGTCAGAATGTTTTAAACTTCATGTGTATGCACCTCAGTTCTCTCTGTTAGCTGGAAAGCTGAAGCTTAATTATTCTTGACAAATGAAAAAGCTTCCCTTTGTAAAAAAAAAAAGAAATGATACTTTTTTTCTGTTTAGTAAATCTCTTGTGACCATGTTGCAATAAATACTGGTATTAGAGACAAAAGCACACTCTATCAGCCTTGTCTTCAGCTTCTAAACGTTTCCAGATTCTTAGCAAGCATGGTACCAATGTTAAGGGAGCAGTAAATAGATCTCGTGGCAAGGAAGGTAATAATAGCCTTGTGGAAAATCAGGGTGCAAATGGAATTGCCAGCTGTATACCTTCCCTTGATTACAAGTTTGATTTTATTTATAGCACATTATTACCTACAGATTAATACCAGTAGGTATACCAGTGTATTACAGAACTCCTGAGTAGCATGCTGAGGTTATCAAGAGCTGGTGGAATTTTGTGGTGAGTAGAATTTGAAGGGGGAGTTCACCCAGGCATTGTGGTACTTAGTACCTGCCCTGGAGACAGTCTTATACAAGCAGTATGCATTAATATAATATAAGTTGTCCTTGGGCATTTTGATTATTGTAGTTAGCTATTGATGTGCTTTCATACTGTTGGAACAGATCAAATACAATGGAAATGTATTAACTGTATATATAAAATGAATTTAAAGATAACCTAGCATTTTTGTCTGTTGGCTTCTGAGAGGGTACTAACTTGCATTTCCTTTTTCCAGTTACAGTGAAAGGTGAAGGTGGCAGTGCAGCAGTGGATGTGCATTGGAAAATCAAAGGATCACAAATCACAACTGATACAGCCTGGCTTTTGAGTGTAGTGTTGCCCACCATTTTCTAGAGGAATGTGTGGGCATTCTGGAGTTGCCTCTAAAAGCAGCACTACCATTATCTTGGACGTATGTAAAATTGATGGTGGAGGCCAGCTGCTGTCTGCCATAGGCTGCACCTTCCAAAAGTCCAGAGTGAGCTGGTTCATTGCCCATTGCACACACATCCTACAGCAGCGAAATACTGTGGTTGCCTTTTACACGTGTGCTTGCCATTTATGCTGATAAAAAGAGCAGGTTACACAGAAGTAGGTCTTAGTGGACTTGAATACAGAGGACTTCACCAAGAAACCACGGAAAGTTCTGCTATATTACATTAACAGTTTTGTCCCAGCCTTCTGGATGAGAGGAGGGGAGTATTGCTGTGCTGAGACAATGTTAGTGATGAATGGCCAGAATAATTAGTGTTCCTCGATGTACACTGGACGTATTGGTGCTTCCTTCAAAACTTTGTCTTGATTTTGATGCATTTTTCTCTTACATACATGTTGATGGGCCAATGTATGTGAGAGGAATCCTCAGGCACTGGTATTTCATGTAGAAAACTAATAAACAATAATGGATAATAAAATATAAAATAATACTGACTTCTGTGATAGACATAAACTGATCTCATTTAAACAATCCTCAGCTCATGAGTGGCTGAAGAAGAAAAAGCATGCATACCTTGTCTAGAGATTTAAAACTTTATGTTTGGAATGAGGACATCACTTTAAATCTCAGTTAGGGGCTGCAGATTCTAGGAGTAAATCTGTGTAGCAGATTGGTAGAATTGCAGTATTTCCCAGGGCAAATAAATTTACTGTTAACAAGCATTATGGGTTTGGGGTTTTATTGTGTAATTTAAAAGAAAAACACTCTTCTCGGACACACTTGGATGGTGGTCAAGACCACTAGTGTTATGTCTTGGGAGGTTATTGTTACAAAGTGATCTCAGTATCCCTTCTGCAAGGAGGAGTAACATTCTGTGCTATTTTCAGCATTAGCTTAGTGTTGAGCGCTGCTGTTCAGGCCGAACTGGATCATTCTTCCTAAAGTATAATGCCAAAATGGCAGCTACTGTATGATCTGTTCCTGCCTAAAATCCTACTTAATGAGAATGTACCCTCATCTGCAGTATTAGCTCATGCAGAGAGTCAAACTTTTCACTGAAAGCTACCAGCTGAAATGTATGAGTAGATTGTGCAGCAGACAAATACTTGAATGCTGTTCCTTGTGGTATTTTCCCTCTGCTGGAAAAAAAGAGTGAATTACTTCAACGTGTGTGACTTTAAAAAGAACCACTCAAAAATGGTTTCTAAATATGTGACTGCTCATCTTACCTTGCTCCTGTTGCTGTGCTGCTCTGATGTGTATGCTGCCAGAGTCACTTGATTGTTGGGTAAAGGAAACTCACCCCCTTTTAAAATAACACTGTGGTATAAATCAGGCTGTAAATAAGATTTTAAACTAAGTTGACTCTGCAAGAGATGATTGATGATTCACTTGATTTGTTGCTGTCAGCAAATAGACAAAGGTGAAGTCTTTCCAAAGACCAGACCAGACACTGTTCTTTCCTTCGTGGCTCTACCTTCATACCTTGGGTTTGCCACAGGATTCATTTTGGTGTGGAAGTGGGTAAACAAGCTGGAATGTGTTCAGAAAGGACTCTAAAGGATGTGAGGGTGGGATTGAAGTAGCTAATGGAAAACTCCATACATTTTTGGACTTTGTGAATATCTATATCTGCAGATTTTTCAAGCTGTTGGTAAGTGTTCAAGATGTGGGAAGTATTTTCATTTAATTGTAGTTGCAGACATTAATATCTTGGCTGCAGCAGCTGCATGTGAAATAATCATAAAACTAAACCTGCCCATCTATACCAAAGATTTCCTTTAGAGGAGGGCGTGGGTGAAGTACTTGAGTGTTCAGGTTTGTAACACTGACTTCAATGAAGCAGATGTGTGATTCTCCCAGTGTTGGAAGTACTTCTATTTACATCAGAAACTGCTGTGTTCTGATGCGGTGGCTGAGGTGTCTTCTACATCCAAATGCATGTCCCCTTTGATAAATGATCATTAGTAGTTATCTTGGCTACTACAGATTTGAAAAAAGAATTACGAAATTATGGATAATGTATGTATTTCCTTCTGCAAAGCAACAGTGCTCATGATAACTGGAAAAAAAATCCCAAAAGAACTGAATTGCCAATTAGTCATAATTTTGAAATCTTTTGCACACTGCTCAGCAAGTGCAGTGAGCTGTGATAGAGCTGTAGCCCACTTTATTCACAGTGCCTGCAGCCATGTGTTGTGAATATTTCCACACTACAGAGACCTGAAAACTCATCCCAGAGTCCTGAAAAAGGTCAGAATTTGTGTCTAACCCTGAAGGGACAGTTCTTATTTATTGATGGCTCTTAAAATTGGTCCATTGGTAGGTCCCGGTAGCAGTCATAAAACTTGCAAAGTACAGGCAAAACCATGCCCATGTACTGTGCACAATTTTATCATTCTGCTGCTCTGATTTTCCCCAACCCTTTAAATCATTAGTTTGGTAACACTGGGTTCTTGAAAGCTGCTGTAAGTGACAGGGTAGGAATTGGCTCAGAACACTCACCAAGAAATTCTGGTCTCTAGGATACTTTGTTCTTGGTTTTTTCAAGCCATGATGTTCCAGCTTCATCAGCAGCAGAATTGCTTCATTTTCCATCTGTTCTGTTGAAAGGACAGTTACAAAGATGACTGGATAAGTAATGATGGTTAATGCTGCCCGGATGGGTGGAAAGCTGCCTTCAGCAGATCCTGCAGTGGTGTTAGAAAGGGACATCTTAATAAGACAAGTGAAATGGTGGGGAATTTTTCTCTCAGCTTTGGATGACTTAAATTCCTGACCTTTTTGAAGTTATCCAGGTAATTGTTTTGAGAGATTATCATCTCCTAAATAACCGTTTTGGATTATATGTGGACTTGTACACAGCAGTTGAAGAGAGGTATTATTCATGCATAAAGTGCATGATCAGAATTTATTTTCAAAAATGAGACAATAGCAAATGACTGTAAAAGGCAATTTTAACAACTAGGTTTGCCACATAAGGTTGAAAATCTCTATTTAGTCCTACATTCCTCCAAAACATCACCATTACGAATTCTGTTTTAACACTGGAAATAAATTGTTCTTTACAGTATAAAGAAATTTATTTCTTTGGGCAATAACCTTAAGTTCAGACTAAATTTACTAGGTGATAGGGTGCTAGCTGCCACAAGGAGGAAGTCCCTATGTGAGATATTTTGGTGTAATAACTATTCATATAAAATACTTGCATTCTCAATAATTTTGCAGAGATGTAGTTAACAATCTGCTTTCCGTTTTTCCTGCTGAGTGTTAGAAACTGTTTTATTTTGACAACAGTTTTGTACCTTAGGGTAACTTCTTTTAGTTCCTAAGGTTCAGTTTCTGTACTAAGCCAAAAAAAGGTGGTTTCACACTTGCTGCAGCAGGAAGATGCAATCACGGATGTGGTTCCAGTACACTGCTGTGCAGGAGAGCAGCTCTGGCGGCAGAGCTCTCCGCCATGAATCCAGAGGAACAGATTGTAACGTGGCTTATTTCACTGGGAGTCTTAGATTCCCCTAAGAAAACAGTGGATGATCCAGAGGGGTTCCTGAAAACCTCTCTGAAAGATGGAACTGTGCTTTGCAAGC
>JAHXMQ010003489.1:0-122436 GCA_020466415.1 Ammodramus savannarum pratensis | reverse complement strand
GCAGGAAATACTTGGCCTACCAGAGATGAGAATATCTTGATTTTTAATAGAAGGATTTGCAGTGTGTCAGTATTTACATCAATATAATTAATTACAACTGTAAATATAGTCACTCTTTCAAAACTCTTACTGCAAAATGCTTTGTTAGTCGGGAAATGCACTGGAGGAGCAGATTGGAACGGGAATAAGCAAATAACCCTTGCATTTGTGGCATTTGGTCTGTCCCAAGACCAGCAAATGCATTGGTACTGAAGCCATGGGAATGCCTCCTGTTACAGTTTGACAAGGCATGCATTCACAGTCCAGAAGTGTAAGAATCTGAAGGAGAAAAAAAAGGGAAGGAGTCCAATGGGAGATAGGAACTGGCAACACAGAAGCGAAGCTTTTAAGAAAGCAACTCCACAACAGGTTCTCCACCCCCTAAAAAGAGAGCCTTTCATTATGCAGAAATCAGTTTTGCTAGCTCCTTATCTTTTTCTTACTTGTGGTGGTGTGGGGCAGCGTGTTGTTAAAGGTCTTTGATTTCCAGCTGTCGGTTGGGGCACTGTCATATGCTGGCATTCAAAACAAGATGCCGACGGTTTCTGTGTGTGCATCACTTCCTCCCGTGGCTCTCTTCCTGCTCAACAGCTTGCCTGCCTCCCCCACCCGCCCCCTGGAGAAGCTTCCCCAATTCTGTATAAAAGGCACATGTCAATATTCATGCAGGCCTTCTCAGTACAGGCAATGCAATGAGATCAGTGGATTTTCTTTCTTTAGTATTGCCTGGAGCCTAAAAATGAAGCTGATTGCATCAGTAATATTCAAGAGTTCTTGAAAGGCTGCGCACTTCTGAAAGTGGAGGTAAGTCAACTTAGATCCTTTCTTTTATTGTAACATGCCAGTTGGATCAGCCTTCTCAAAGGAAGCCAGATATCAGAGGGGAAAAGTTGGTATCTTTTGTATTAATAACACAAATCAGAGCATGGATGATTCAATATTCAGTCTGGGTAATTTGGAAACAGTGTATTAACTGAGCTTGACAGATTCTCATCTTTTGAGACAAAGCATGCAGCAATAACAGGAGATCTGTCTAAACAGACTTAACCTAGACCTGTTCATAATTTTTTTTTCATTGTTAGAAGGAATTGCACATTTTAGGTCTGCTTTAATGGGAAGGTGAAGTATTCTTAATACTGCACTATTTTTTCATCCCCTGCAACTGTTGTGTAAGATTCTGTGAAACATATTAAATTGTTCCTTACACAAAACCAAAAAACAATCTAATGAAGTCAAAAGATACCTTTCTTGTGGCTGTTCCTGATCCTATCTGTATAGATTCTTATGCTTAACCATAGCTCATATTTGCAAGATCAGAGTCTAAATGAATAATTTCAGAATTAAATTAATTTTGCCATCAAATTTGTTACTATCTGAAGACTTTTGTGTCACACTTAAATTCCTACAGTAAAAAAAACCCCAAAAACCTGTAACTATCTTGTTTGAAATACGCTCAACATTGTGGAAAAAAATTTTCTGAAGATGAGAAAGCAGGGACAGGATCCTTGGGCATTATACAGAATATTCATGCACCACAGTGAGAAAAGTCCAACCCACAATAGCTCTGTTCCTGCATTTTTTCCTTTGAAGGTCTAAACAAGAAAAGGGCCTTTCTACTCTTTAGAGCTTTTTAGCTAAGCAGTATGAAAATGTGCTCATTGCAGAGCTGCCTCCCTGGTCCTTTGTTGCCCAGTGATGCATTTCTTGGAGCCTGCTGCAGCAGCACAGTCTGAAGAGCATTTATATATAGAGAGAGATTTATGATCCCTGAAGGCCTATTGCATCAGAAATGACTTGTTGCTAGTCTTCTGGTACTGACCATGTGATTTCCTCCATTTTTCTGAGAGTTTTGTTTTCTATTTGTAAACTAATAATAAAATGGTTGTGATGGAAGGTATTTTTAAAAATGGGAATCTTAAACACCTGAAAGGCAGGACAGGAGAACAGTCCTCATCTGTTGTGCAGTGCCATCTCAAAGCTTTGAAGCTCATCTGCAATGTTGCAGTCACACTCCACAATTTTCAGATACTCAGAACAGGCAACATGGTGTGTCCATCTCTAGGTGCTCCTCTGATCCTCCAGGTGCCTTTTCTTCCTTGGCTTTAATAAAGTTAAGGTTTCTGGCTTTTTTTTTCTTCTGATTTATAACCCACTTCATCTTTGAAATATTCTGAGCCTTTAGTAGCTTCCCTTATGCTCATGTGTGTCTCTCCTGTTTGCGGTGAGAGGAGACCTCAAAAGCTGGATAAAAACTTGAGCCTCTCTAGCTCGAGTTTAAATTTTGCAGTGAAATGACAACAATTTCTTCTTGGTTTTTTTTCTTTTCCAAAATATTGTCATTTTAGAACACCAAGACATGAATTCTACTTCTTCCTATTTCCTCTGTAGCCTGGTGTAGAAGAAGGCTCGAGGTAGGACAGCTGAGATGGTGGGCAAGGCATGGCACAGGCGGAGTGCTTGTGCTTCCTTCCGTCTCCTCTCCCGTGTTGGCAGCTCTTCTGAGTCCTCTCAGGCAAAGCCTCTGCCATCTGTTCCTTCTGAAAGCCGCTCTGCTTGGAACAGCTTGACAAGGAGACTCTAAGCAGCATTCCCACCAGTGATCCTCCCTCGAGCCTGACCCCACTTTGCCGTGGGACGGGCCATTGCCCTTTAGGAAGGGGTGTACTGTGTCACATTTACTCTGGAACAGTGTCTGGAGCATCAGAACAGGCAGAGAACCTTCTGCTTCCAAGATCTATCAGCATTTCAGTTGCAGTGATCAGGTATTAGGTAAAAGGAAGGTGAGCACAGAATAGGGTTCTGTTCTGCCTCAGCAACACAGCCTGAGGAAAGAGTAACATCACGAAAGGTCTGGGCTTAGGACATGTTAATTCTGTGAGAGCCATCCTGCTGCTTGCCCAGAGCATGGATATGAAAGTCAAACCCCAGTGGCTCTCTCAAATTCTGCCCTTCTCCAAATGCTGCAGTGAACTCTTGCTTCTCAGATGTGATGTACTCTAGAGCTGGACCTGAGCCACCTCTGTCTTGAGACTGACAAGGGTGTGTTAAGGTCAAATATTCTGTTCCTGTTGCAGATGTGAACAAAAGAGGGTATTGTGAGGAAAATGAGAGTTCACAACTTCTTTTCTGGATGCTGACTTGTACAAAAGGGCCTCACCCTGGGGAATCTTAAATATGACATTAGCATGCCATCCTGGCATCCCTTGGCTTCACTGTACTCCACCTTCCATTTGCTTTTGTCATGGGTGTTTGTGCAGCTGCCATGTGATACACCACTTCACTGACATTGCCAGCATGCAGGACAGTGGTCAGTGTGGAAGGCAGGGTTCCCAGCAGCTTTTGGTGCAAACTCCAGTCCCACCTCCCACTGCACAGACACTTCTTGCCAGTCTTTCCCAGTAGGAGGGAATGCATAGAGGTTATCCTTTCAGAACTACGCATACGCACTTCCCTCCTACCCTCTGTTGTCCTGGCAACTCAGGAAGTGGAAGAAAGACACAGTGAGGCAAGCAGCACCTTCTCTTGTTTACAGGTGCAGTGGGACAGAGGGGTAGAAGGACACTGACCTTCCTGCTGTGAGCTGGCTCCATTGAGATGAAGCCATTTTGCAGGCTGGAGGTGTGACCTGGAAGAATCCACCTCATGGCAGAGTATAAATAACAAAACTGCTCCTTAGCTTCAGCCCAGGACTGAAGCCTGAGGTGAAATAATGAGACTGTGTCCTAAACTTTCCAGCAGCTTTTCAGTGCTAGAATTTGATCCAGGTTATAAGAATATCAGTCAGCCCAGCTCTTCTGAGGCAAAGGACTAGTCAATAGACATGGGCACTTCATTGGAGCTCAGGTGTTGTTAGAGGATTCTTTCATGGTCTGGACGGAGGAACAGTGCAGAAATCCTGAATGTGCTTCATTCACACTGTGGCTTCAGCATCTGAGCTGTGTTTCTGACCCAAGAGCTGGCCCAGTGCATGAGTGCTGCTAAGGTAATACCAGCTGGATGCTGGTGGGTTGAGGTGGAGTCTAGTGTAGAAAAGACAGGGAAGAGATCATGACTAAAGAGAAAAATCATGGAAGGCTCCTGGCCTAGCTTGTTCTTGAGGACAAAAATGGGAACTTTGATTTTGCTGTTGACACCAGTGTGCATATAACAACAGTAGATCAACAGCTAAGCACCATTTGCTAGTGAAGAAGAACAACACCTTCATTCAGTAGCCGCATTTTATTGTTATTAACTACAAAACTTTTGACAAGGTCTGAATCTTGTGAACTAAGAACAGTACATGCAAGATAAATCAATAGCTGGATTAACCTGGCTGTCCAGAACAATCGTAGAATATGCAGAGGATAATTACCATCACGGGCAGCACAGAGGTCATTTGTGATATTGGAGGTGCCTGCAACCTCCGACAAACTACCTGGACTGAAGGTGTGGGAGAGCAGGTGAGAGATCATCACCCTTTGAGCTCCCCATCCATGCACTCCCACAACCTGCTCTGCTTTGGCTTCACTCCAAGGTGACATTACCGCTCCTAGCTGGACAACATCAGGAGCAAGAGCTCCTGCCCAGCCCCAACCAGCACAAGCACTGGAGAATGGGTCCGTCTGCAGTCAGAGTGACCCGGTGTAGCAGAGACCCTGGCTCCAGGTGTGTGCTATGTCCCTGCATGGGGCTGGGACAGCCGGGCTTCACCCTGGATGTCAGTGCAGCGCTGCGTTCCCTGCCCACACTGCAGCCTGCCGGTGCGCTAAAGCATCTGAGGATGTTCCTGTTCTCGGTAGGAAGTGTTCCCCAAACAGATGGGCACAGCCAGTACAGGATGCAGGCAGTCTCACTGCCTCAGCTGAACTGTGCCCCATCTATGGGCCCTCCTGCAGCGTTTCTCTCCACAGTGGTGCAAACCTGCTGCAATTACTGTTCCAATAGTGTGGGTATTCCTTTTCTGTTCTATCCTTTCCTGTCCTTTCAATTTTTTTCTTTCCCCTTCCCTTCCCTTTCCCTGTCCCTTTCCCCTAATTCACTTTTCCCCTTTCCCTGCTCCCTTTCCCCTTCCCCTCCCTGATTTACTTTTCCTCCTCCCCTTTCCCTTTCTTTCCTCCTCCCTCCCCCCCACCTCCGGCCTTTCTCTTCCTCCCTTTCCCATCTCTGCGCTTTGCTGTCCCGTTCGTGCTCTCCGGGGGTTCCCCGGTGCCTCCGGCCCGCGGCCGGCGGAGGGAGCTGCGGCAGCGAGCGGCGGGGCGGAGCGGGCGGCGGCGCCGCCTGTCACTTCCCCTTCCCTTCGCTTCCCTTCTCCGCGCCGCGATCCGGCTCCGGGTCAGAGCCGCAGCGGCCGCTCCGCAGCACCGCCCGCGCCGCCGCCATGCCCCGGGGCTGCGCGCCCGCCCGCCCGCCGCCGTGAGTACCGAGCGCCTCCGCGGCCGGGGCCCGCGCGTGTCCCGCCGCTCCGCACGGCTGTCTGCGGCCGGCTCCGCGGTGTCCCCGCCGAACGGGGTGAGGGCACCGCGGCGCCCGAGCGGAGCCCCGCAGGCGGAGCGGTGCTCCCGCCGCCCGCCCGGCTCTGTCTCCCGATGCCGGCGGAGCTGCGGCCGCTCCCGCTGCAGGCAGAGGCGGGTCCGGCGGGAGCAGCGAGCGCCCGAAGCGCCCATCGCGGGGGGACGGGCGGCTCTGGCCCCTGGCCTCGGGTTTGGAGGGGTGGCGGCCGCGCCGGGCTCCGGGCTCGGCACCCGGCTGGGGCTGTCCCGCTGCGGACAGCTCGGGCTCGGAACGCAGCCCGGCTTTCCCGAACTTTGCTGCGCTTCCCGTGGCGGCACGGGGATTTTGGGTGCTGCTGACTTGCCGGCCGCGCCCGGGTTTGCTCTCCTGTTCCCGTCCTTCCCGAGGAGCCGGGTGCTCCTGCTCGTCCATCCCTCGCTGCCCGTGGCCGAGGCTGGCGGTGCGGCAGCGCAGCGCTTCTCCTGCCCGGTGCGATGCTTGGCGCAAACAGCCGGAGCGTTTTACCGAGGGCAGCTGCAGTCTGTGATTCTGGAAGTCAGAATAGCGTTTTAATGGAGATCCTCAGATGGCAGGTGTAGATTTAAATGGGGTTTTAGTTACATCCACCTGATCTTCCATGTGTTAGAACTGAAAAAGCGTTTTCTGCCTCTATTTATCTTCTAGCTGCAGCTTGTCTTTTAGCTATAAATAGAATTATCAGTTAATTGTGCTGGAAAAAGTAAATTTTAGCTCATAAATGAGGACTGTTTTGTATGAGGAATTTATTCTGGAACAAGCTACAGAGTATATTTATTTACATTACAGTAGCTGACCCCACATAGCCACTGTTCCACAGTAGCTGTTCCAGAAAATTTCCCCATGAAGTTCTAAATTTTATTACTTGCTTTTGGGCTAGAATTTTTTGCATATCTTTCTTCCTACCACTTTGATCTGGACTTTGTCATCCTGATGACTCTGAGCTTACAGCATTATTCTCTGCATTGAAGGATTTGGGATGTATTTTTCTACTTTGCTCCTTAGGGAAAAAAAAAAAAAAAGGCGTTAATTCAAGGCAGGACTTAATTTTTCTGGAATTACTGAAGTGGAAGAAAAAGGATACGGATGAAAAAATGACACACCAGAGAGATGCATGCAGACAGCCCAGCCTGGCCGCTGACTTTGCTCTTGTCCCAACGGGGTCAGGCTCGCTGTTACCGGCTCCTTTCACGGGATGGGAGCGGCGCTGCTCAGGGCTCAGGGCTGTGCTGGCACGGAGCTGCAGGGCAGGAACACGGGTTCCATGCTGCCGCTGGCAGAGGGGATGGGACCTGCACGGTCCAAAGGAGCCAACCCAAGTGAGGGCAGGTGATAGATCAGCTCAGAAACAGCCCAAGGGAGGTGGGCATGTCCCTGGAAGGTGCAGAGCAGTAGATGCGATCGGACCTGTGGAGCTACAGGATTAAATATTTGTAATGACAGCAAACTGTCCCCATGCTAAGCATGGATTAAATTTCTTTAGGGTAGAGCATGTCTTCTGTTATTGAATAGCTGAGTCAATCTGCAAACATATTCCTAATAAAGAGCAGCCTTGGTACTGTCCGTGCTGGACGTTGGTGCTGCCCTGGTGTGTCTGTGTGAGAGGAGGAGATGCCGCGAGCATCCAGGGCTGTGAGAGAGGACAGTCCCCTTCCCATTGGAAATGTGCCAAGCGTACTCAAGGAGCTCTGTGGAACGCAAGAAAGGGCTGTTTTAAAGGGCAGTCCTAGCTTAAAGGTAATTCAGACTTGTGTCCTTATTAAGCAAGATACACTCATTAGTGTGTTGGAAGTGTTTGTAATTAGATGGTGTCTGCCAGGAGAGCGTTAAAATAATCTTTCCTGTTCATTGGATTTGTGTATCTGTGGTCTCGATCTGCAAGAAATCATGTATTTGGGGATTAGCAGATGGTGCCGTGGTGGTACCAACAAGAGGAACTTTTTGTAACTCTTATCTTTGCTTCATTAATGGCAAGATTTGTACAGTCTGTATGAAGTTGAGAGCGTTTTTCAGGTGTTTGAGGGGGTTGAAGTGTTTTGGAAACTCAAACTGCCTTCACTGTTCTGGTGGTGATTTCTGAAGAGTACAAGGTTCAGGTTTTTAGTCATGAAAAATAAGCCCTTGCTAATC
The DNA here is from genome assembly GCA_020466415.1 of Ammodramus savannarum pratensis. NCBI lineage: Eukaryota > Metazoa > Chordata > Aves > Passeriformes > Passerellidae > Ammodramus > Ammodramus savannarum. The sequence continues at coordinate 114,762 of JAHXMQ010003489.1, read as the reverse complement.
ATGTATTTCTGTTTCACCATTGAGGATTAGCAGCACCAAATTCCTTAGGGTGATTTTTTTTTTAATATAAGATAACTGGGTTTGTCTTCCTGTAAAAAAGTGTAAATAAACTATATATTGCAATAGCAGAAAATTCCATGTGTGTTAATTCTACTGTGGAAAATGTGTGTGTTTATACATAGATCTGTGCGTACAGCCTCAATCTCTTCAGCTCTCGATAACAAAAATAGGAACAAAATCTTTCTTTCCCTCAAGGCCATCAATAACCTTCCTGGTGATTTTCAGAGGAGTCTCTGCTCTGCAGACAGCGCTGATTCCTGCCCTGTTCGAGCCTTACGCTGCAAATGCTCCCCTGCTATTCCCATTGCAGTGGTGCCGCAGGAGCTCTGTGGCTGTGAAGGAAATGGAGCTGTCAGCCCTGAGCCCTTTCCCTGCAGGGACACGGGGGCTGCCCAGTCCCCCTTCACCCTCCTGCAGCCAGGGTGAGATGTTTGGGCTCCACTGACTGAGTTCGTTTTTCACAGGTGTTTGATCCACATGATTTGTACACTGGAGATCAGTTCTCCAAGGTCCTGAGCACATTAACAGCTGTAAATAAGGCTACTGAAGGTAAGAAAAAAGGGGTTCTTCTGTTGTCCTTTCAAACTATTTCTCGTGTGTATGAAGGGCTGGTTTTTAATTGTTGTTAATTCCTACTTTATGGTGATTTCTGCATGTTTGTCAAATTGTGCTGCTAGCACTGATAGTGGGATTGACATTTCAGGCTTCTGCCAACTCTGGGTTAAAATGTGGTGTTTCAGAGTTGTTGTATGAACTCTGCAGAGCTCAATTATCACTTTACACTGAGGGACCTCTGCTCAGTTTTGAGCATTAAGAATTAAGGGCCCTCAAAGTAGGTCAGCATAAGTGATCCTCAGTGTAAATGAACATGCACCTCCCAAAATGCAAACATATTTTAAAAGAGTTGTGTTTTAAAGCTGAAGAGAAAAACAGCTTCATCTGCATAATACCTTTCCTGAATGTCAAGTTAAATGTTGTTGCTAGCTGCTCAGTCGATTGTATTGATGTTCCTCTCTCTCTCCCCTCCCTGGCTCTGTGGAGTGGGCTCCTGGATCTGAGAAGCAAGCTGATGGCTTGTCCTGTATCCCTGGGAGCAGGAGCAGGCTGCTGAAGCACAACAAATCACCTGATCCTGATTCCATCCCAGACATGTAGCTGTTCCCTACAGATTGCTTTAAATGATGTTCAGTAGCATAGTCTGTGAAGTGTTCAGTGGGGATGGGGATGATGGCACAGGGGTGTTCTGGGGAGGGATGAGGGGATCAGAGTCTCTTCTGAGATGGTGAGGAGCTGGTCTGCCTGTGCTGGGAAGAGTTGACAGCTTCTGGTCATAGAGGTGTGCTAGGACAGACTCCTGCACACCCACCAAAGTCCAGCTCCAGGAGAAGAGTTCCATTTCCCGCTTGCGGGTTACATTTGAGATGGTTTAAAGGAGGAAATTTCAAAATGAGAACTCATTACTTTCCTCTCATGGGAAGGCTTTTCTTCTAGCTTACTGCATTATGCCTATATGTTATACAAACTGGTGTGTTGTTTATTGTGCATGTATCATACATCAACATATATAATAATGCATGTCTAATAATAATATATAATGCATAATGTATAATAATAATAGTATATGTTTGTAAACCTCCTCCCACCCGCTATGATTTGTACATACATATGTGTGCGTGTGTCTGTGTGTACAATGCTGCACTGAAGAAATTGAGGTTCTGAGGCTGCTGTTCTGCAGGCAGGGCTCAGCTCTGCTGGCAGCTCACTCTGTGGAGGTTGGGAATGGGAGCGTGGCCTCAGCCTGCCTCAGTTACCCACAGCACCCGCTGGCCCTGTGCAGGAGCTCTTGCAGTTCAGTGTGATGGGGGATATGAAATGTAGGTTATGGGTAGGTTAAATGACTGGGAGCAGCCTCTGCCAATGCTGCTGTTGTGATTGATATTTGCTTCATTAATCTGAAAGCAAAAGGAGAGAGAAACTCTCTTGCCTCTGTCCTTGCCTGTTGCTGCCCTGGAGGGGTGAGGTGGGGTGTGTGCTGAGGGTGGCAGGGCTGCAGTGCCATTTGCACATCTGTCCCTTTATTTATATTTATATATTTATTTATAGCCCCATACTTGCAGCCACTCATGTGCCAGCTCAGCCCGGGACAGGGCTTTGCTGGGGAATAGTTCCTGTCATATTTTACTGGCGGGGCTATAGAGAAGCTGGGATCCTCTTGATTTCATGGCAAACATCTGTGTGAGCATATGCTTTCTGTGTTTAAATGGTAAAAAGCGCAATGCCTGCGATATAATTAGCTGCTCAGGCAGAGAGCACCCTTGGGAAAAGTACAGGGTAAAATAAATATATGTCTCAAACATTTACTTTTTGGTTGCTTAGTCAAATTCCTGAGGAGCCTGTGTCCTACAAACTGCCCCTGCAGATGGTCCATTTTGTTCTGCCAGAGGCCACAGGCTGAACGGAGCATCTGGGTGAGCCTGGTACCAGCTCCTGCAGCACTGCTGTCACCAGGGCTCTGGCATGCCTGCACATCCCAGCTCCTGCAGCTGCTGCTGTCACCAAGGCTCTGGCATGCCTGCACATCCCAGCACTGCTGTCACCAAGGCCCTGACATGCCTGCACATCCCAGCTCCTGCAGTACTGCTGTCACCAGGGCTCTGGCATGCCTGCACATCCCAGCACTGCAGCACTGCTGCTGTCACCAGGGCTCTGGCATGCCTGCACATCCCAGCACCTGCAGCTGCTGCTGTCACCAGGGCTCTGGCATGCCTGCACATCCCAGCACTGCAGCACTGCTGTCACCAAGGCCCTGACATGCCTGCACATCCCAGCACTGCTAGCACTGCTGCATCCCAACACCCTGACCAGAGGCAGAGGGCAGCAGGTGTCAGCTAAGGAAAGGTTGTGGGAATGTGTTTCTGAGGATCCATTTGAACTCCAATCTTTGTGTCTTCCTTTGTCTTCATGGATCTTTCTATGTAAATAACTTGAGGCATCATTTTGTGGTGGATATACTTGTAGTTCAGCAGCTGTCCATCAAAACACAGCAATACAGATAAGCATCAAATAAGCATCATGATGCTTTTTGTCTGCAAGAGAGGGCAGGGGAGGAAAACCAGCTGTGCTGGATCAGACAAGGCTCATCTGCCAAAAATAGTGTAGGAATGTGAGCAGAAAACTCAGCTATTTTAACCATAGTTTAAGCAACATATGGCAGCAGTGTTCCGTGCTGGACCAGGCATAAAATAGGACACTGTCATGATGCGATATAAATGATACGCTTTCCTGCCAAACTGTCAAAGGCAGTTTTACATTTGTTTCTAGGTTGCTGCAGATATTTATAAAAGCTTTGGAGGATTGGGAGGGGCAGGGAGAGTCATAAAATCCACAGTAATGGAGTAATTTCCGTGGGACTGTGGCTGATGACTTGAATAAGTGAAGTCTGGACTCAGGATTTATGCCCTCCCTTTCAGAAGGAATCAAGGGAAGAATATCTCACACTGGCAGCCAGCCACACCCCTGGCCTGTGAGTCACCAAGAGCAGCCAAAACCACTCTGCTCAAATATCAGGATGCTTCAGAGAGGAAAACCCACTCTGTTGGCCAGATGGGCTTTACATGGGGAGGGGTTTTGCCGTTTCCACAGCCCAGAAAGCTGGGAATTCACTGTGCAGTTTTCAGGCAGTTGTGTGATGAGCAGGACAAGAGAGAAAACCACTGACTGCACACAAGGTTTACCATGGGTGTTGTCCATCTCTGGAGCATGGATGGTGTGGATGGTGTGGATGGTGTGGCTGGGCTTTGTAGGGCAGCAGCACCTGGCAGCCACAGTCAAGGACCTGTCCCCACTGTGCAGGGTTAGCAGAGACACAAAGCAAGGCTCTTCCCCAAGAGCTCACCGTTTGTGTTGTTCCAGGTCCAGTCTAAGGATGAGATATTTTCCTATTGAAATAAAAATCCTCTGAGGAGAATAAGAGCCCAGCTGAGTTCCTGTAACTCCTACCAAACTTCCCCTTCAGAATGAGTTTTCCATGCTGACATTCAGACTGGAGGAGAATGGAGGAAAAGCAGCCTTACAGTTTGTCTTTTCTGATTTCTGCACACGTTTTATGGCTGTATCACCCTCTCCTCTTGCCGTGTTTTCAAGGCAGAATTCCAAACGTGGTCCAGGGACTTGCACACCCAGCACAGGGATTCCTGCAGCCTGCTCTGTTCTGCTTTGAGGTCCATGGAGACATGTGGTCCCCACTGCAGGTGGAAAACTACAACATTGGGATGCAGAAAGGTCCTAAAATCTGAAGAGAAGCTACAAGACCGATCTTAAAAATCCCTCATGTTTACTGAAATGATATCTGCTGTTGTGTCTTTGAGCACCATGGGACACACAAAGGAGGTGATCTGAGTGGTGTCCCACGGTGTGGTGTGGGGCAGAGTAGCAGTGAAGCACTGGGCATTACTGGGTGGCTTGCATCCCATGTTTGTACACCTCTGCAGCATCCAGCAGGATTCTGGGGCTCAGCACTGCCAGGTTCTGCCGGAGCTGGAGCTGCTCTTGGCAACAGGGCCACTGACTCAGTCTCTGCACAGTTGGGACCGGGAAACTTTTTACCCTCTGGCAATTTTTTTGGTATTAATATAGAAACAAATCACTAATTACAAAAACAGATGTGTCAGAGCAGCAGCATTGCCTCCAGCATCAGGTGGGGAGAAAAACAAGCCTAGAGACTGGTTTGCAAAGCAAGGAGCTCTGCGTGTGAAGGAGGCAGCTCCAGCAGCTGCTGGGATGGTCTGAGCCTTTCCATGGGCAGTTCATCTCCTGGGGATGACACTCCTGTCCTTCCTCGGCACGGCTTGAATCCCTCTTTCACATGACTGATGGCAACGGTCCATGAACAGCCATCAAAATAGTGCCTAGCCTCTTTCAGCTGGATAATGAACCCAGAAGGACTCCTGTGAACAGAGGAGCGATTGTGCTGCCCAGCTGTGCAGCATTCCTCCCTGCTCCGTGTGGACAGCCCACGCTGCAGCTGCAGAGGTGACCCGAGAGCATTTGCTGGAGAGGTGAACCTTGGCACACCTCCAACAGTGCTTACCTTGATCCCAGAAACAGCCCAGTGGGAAACACAGCACTGAGTGCTTTTCTACTTTTCTACTGTTTTAAGGGGGGTTTCAAAGAAATACTGCAGTTGGATGTGTGGCTGCAGAGCTGGCACAACCTAGGAGTGCCTTGAGATGCAATTCAACTTCTTCCATGGTGGAAGGGTTATCCCAGCCCAGGAAACCACCCTGACTGCTGACTGAGAGCAGCCACGCTGCAAAAGCCATGCACTTGCTCTCTTGCTCTCACAGATGCTCTTTGAGCTGTTGTGACCTGTTCCTGTTCTCTTCACAGGCTCTTTGCTTTGCTGTGACGTGGAGGGATGGTGGACAGCTGAGCAAATCTCAGATGCTGTTTTGTTTCCCCAGATCAGCTGTCAGAAGGGCCATGTTCACCTCTGTCCTCTGTTAACCCCACGGCTGGAGAGCCCCAGAGTGACTCCAAGAGCACAGCGTCCCAGTCAGCAGGGCTGTTACAGAGGCACTCCAAGCCTGTGGTACCTTTATTTAACGTGCAGTCGTGGGTTTGGGGCCCTGGGGGGAGGTTGTGATTGGTGCCTCTGGGTCTTCTCCCCTGATCCCCATCGTGGGTTTGCTGTCTCAGTTGGAGAGAGTCCTGCAGCTTCCCCAAACTGCAGTGTTTCTCTGTGTGACATGAGAAGAGTGATTCTTGTCTGCCACCCATTGCACTGGAAAACTAAATTAATGCTTGGGAGGGACCTTGTGGTCCTCTGAAGGCAGTGTTTACACAGCAGCAACATATTATTGGTTGTTATACAGAGCAATACTGAGAAAACAGCTGTCACAACAGAGAAGAACAATGGCTTGTCCTAGTTGTTTCTGGTTTTTTTTTGACTATTTACTGATGTTTTTCCACATTTCTTTCCTTAGGAGATGACCGAGAATGGCAGTCACCAGCTGGTGGTAAAGGCCAGGTTCAATTTTAAGCAGACCAATGAAGATGAACTCTCTGTTAACAAAGGAGACATTATTTATGTCACTCGAGTTGAAGAAGGGGGCTGGTGGGAAGGCACCTTGAATGGAAAAACAGGCTGGTTCCCAAGCAACTACGTCAGAGAAATCAAATCTGCTGGTAAGCAAATTGCTTTCAAGGGCCGATTGAATGACAGTGGCATAATGCAGAGGACCCTCGTGCCTTTGGGAAATTGCTGCTATTTGTTAAGGACCGTTTGTGTACTTCAGGCAGCTGGGCTAATGGAAGGATGGAGGGAAGGGTGAAGTGCAGTGTTTCGGATGAATTGCTTGAGAGCTGCTTCACCTTCTTGCCACCACATCGTGCGTTTCTCTTGCTTCCCCCGAGCCCCAGCAGCATGTGAGCAGGGATATTGTCAGAGGCAGAGGACAGAGATGGATGTGAGTCCCCTTTGTCCTGGGGAGCTGTCAGTGTCTGAGCTCAGAACTCGCTCTTTGTTAGAGACCTTGGTCAGGCAATGTATTTGTGTTTGATCCTGGCTTTTCAGGCATCAGTGGGATGGATGCTCACCATCACGATGTGGAGTCTGACAAAAACTGCATGGCCACAGGGCACTGTCAATGTTTTGGTGCAATAGTGATGGTTGATTTCACAGAGTACATTTTTCCCCAGATGCTTCTGCTGCAATGTTGAGAAAGGAAGAGAGAGGGGATTATCTGTCTGATGCCATCTGCCTTTATTGAGCTTTGTCTTGAGTGTCCCTTAACATTTCCTGTGATGTGTTTGTACCCAGATGTAGGGTGGTGATGATGTGAAGCCCCTGCCCAACTGCCCTGGGGCATTACACATCCGTTCAGACAGCTCACCCCTGTCCAGGCCTTTGTGTGAAATTAAACTGCTTTTTTGCAAAATGCAACTTAACTCCTTAGTGCACTTTGAGCACTTACCATAGACAGAGACCGATTGTGTTCTTGGTGCTGGTTCTGTGGCTCAGGATCAGCTCTGGCCTCAAACACTGAGATCCAGCAGGGGTCTGCAAAGCAGCTGCAACATGTGCAGCCCCTGTTTGACATCCTTTCTTCTACTCTTGCAAAAATAAAGCAAAGGAGGGGAAAAAATTCACAATATAGTGCTCAGAATTAGGTCAGTTTTTATTTGATTCTAAATGAAAAAATCATCTCATCTCCCTCTGGGAAATGATGTCTGAGCTGGAGCAGGAAGTTGTAGCAGGGATTGAAGTCTTGTCTGGCACAACTCAGGAATCACTAATTAACTCAGTGAAGGGAGAAGAGAGATGTTTTAAACAAAGGAGAGCAAACTTGAGTCCTAAAGGGAAAATCAGGTGGGAGCTGCATGATGTGCCAATAGCTCACTGAAGCTAAGGGCCAGTCTCCCACAGATCGTGATGGAAGAGCCCATGAGATGTTTCTGCCTGCAGAGTCTTTCCCTCCATTTCATGTGACAGGAGGGTTCGTGGCCCTGTGTGTGCATGCTCAGGAGTTGTGTCTGTATTGCCAGTGAGCAGTGAGGGACCATCATCATCCCTCCAGCCCCAGGAGTGCAGCTGGAGCTGCAGCTGGCAGGGAGCTGCTTTTCCTCACAGTGTAAGACTTCAGACACACTCTGAATGGAGTTACTGGTTTTTCAGCAGTGTCCATACTCTGCTGTGTCCTAGGTGTGCCCTTTGGGTAGAAATACTCTGTGATTCTGTGAGATAACTGTGGAGCTGAGCTCTTCTGAGCCTTTAGCTGGAAGTGACAGGAAGCACTACAAGGGCGATATTTAGACAGTACATAAAGAGAATAAATTTATCAATTCCAAGTTTCTCCCCTGCTATCAGTGTGCAGGTACCTGCCTTGTGTGAGCAGGGAGAGCCTGGCTGTGCTGGGGCTGTCAGTGTGTGCAGCTGGCCAGGGCTGGGCAGCCTGCACTGCCTGTCCCTTCTCCAGGGAAGGAAAACTGGAGCAGGGATTTGTCCATGTGTGTGTGTGCATGTGCAAAGAGCTGGAGGCATCCACAGGGATTCATCAAATGCAGAATGAGAATTGATTTCCAGGGTTTTGTGAGCTTTTCATTTAAATCTGCCTTCATTCAGAGAAGGGTTTTGCATCACAAGTGGCTGTGGGGATAGGAGGTCAGCATATGGATTGGGGTTGGCTTCAAATGCCTTGTGGATCACCTGCTAAAAAAGATAGTATCTGTCATTTCTGACTGAAGCCCAGTTTTAAAACCAAATTTAGTGGGCCAGGTGAAGCAACACTATAGTTCCAAACATTGACAGATACCGGGCTGCTGCCAGGGATTTTGGAGCAAACCTGGACGTTGGTTGGGCAGAGGCTGCACAAAGCTTCTGGTGTGACTCCCTTGGCCACTGTCAGTGTCGTGTGTGCCACTGGCTTTATCCTAGGTTTTTTTTGAAATGGGGAAACAAACCCTGCAATTGAAGTTTTGTGGTCAGAGGGGTGAAGTTATATTTGCTGGATGTAATGTGGCAGTGTCTTTTCCTGGTGGAATAATGAGAGCTGTGCACTGTAATTTATTCATGGGTTTTTTTTGTACAGATAAACCACTCTCTCCCAAAGCATTGAAAGGGCTAGAAAACACTCAGATGACAAAGAATTATTACCCTGTGGTAAGTTTTAAAGTGCTGATCATACATTTTAATAAGTACCATGTTATTAATCGTCTGAAGTAGCTCCTTCCCTTAAAAATCATTGATGCAATTTTAACAACTGGGATGTGACTCTGTGTTTAAATGCAGTTGTTTCCATTCCCTTGATTCAAGGCCATTGAGACAATAAACCACAAATGGAAGTGGCTGCAAGGTGTCAAAAGTAGAGACTTGAAGTAGACAACTGAGATAATTAAGGAGAGGTTGCAGCTTTCAGATCAATGCTAGGGGAGAAGGCACAGTATTTCCTGTTGATAAAGATAGGGAGATAATGTCATGGTGTAGGCAAGCAAAATCAGGGCTCAGGCCCCTTTCTTGGGTTTGGCTGGAGATGTTACACCCACGGTGCCTGTCCTAGGCCTTTGCTGCAGCTGCTGCAGCTCATGGCCTGGCTTTGCACTGGGCTTGGCTTTGGGGCAGCCTGCCAGGCCATGAATTGCTGCTGCAGAAGGGCAGGGAACCATCCCCTCCTTTGCTGCCGAGGCAAGGAGGTCTGGTGGAGCAGGGGCAGCTGGCACAGCCCCTGGGTGCAGGCTGCTGAAAGGGAGTGAAGGTGCCTCATGTGAGCATCGCTGGCTCTCGGTGCTGGAGCTGAACCCTGCCCACCAGTATGTCTGAATACAGATCAGGCAAAGCAGAAGCAGCATGTCCAGGGAGCTGAAATCACCTGCACTGTCTCCAGAGCTTGTCAACACTGAGAAACTGGAGTGCTGACACAGTGTGCAGGCACTGTGTTTGTCTGCTGTGCAGCCAGAGACAAACCAGCTGCTGAGATGGATTAACAGCGCCAGATCCAGATCATTACATCCCTGAAGTGGCACATGAGGGGTGCCCTGCTTGATCTGCCACAGAAGCCATCCTTGGTGCAGCCTTTAACACCTGCGTTCCAGGCCTCCCCACGTTTGCAAAGTAAAATCTCAATATTTGACCACCAGGACTTCCCTGAGTGTTCTGGGTTATGCATTAAGAAATGTAATTTCTGGACTTAAGATACACTTCCATGCTTTGCCAGACTTGGAAGCTGATGTCATGTTCTTTTGACTAGTTTGCTGGAACAAAGATCTTCTCAGCGCTCTGTCTCTCACCCTAGGTGTTGCAAAATATTCTGGAAACAGAACGAGATTATGCAAAGGAACTACAGTCACTTCTGGGAACTTACTTGAGACCCCTCCAGTCTTGTGATAAGTAAGATAAAAGGGCATCTGAGATGGAGAGAACACTGTGGGAGCCTTGGGGTGTCATGGACAGAGGGCACGTGTTTAGACATTGTCTGGTCAGGAGAGATGGGAGAGTTGTATCCTAAGGCCTCTGTATTTCAGTCACTTCTCCCTCCCCAAAATCTTCATCTGGGAAAATTTTTGTGCTCTCAGCCTTGTAGGCCTAAATGAGGGTGTTATGACTCTTAGGATGACAGAAGCAGGCACATTAGCTTTGGAAGCACCCAGCCTCACTCAAGGAGCAAAGAAGCCCCTGCCTGTTGGACCTTCCTCCCATGGCATGAATCCCTGAAGACAAAACTCTGTCTGTGCACACACCTCCCTCCCCAGCTCTGGCTGCAATCCCATCTGTCTGTGTCTATTAGACAGCTAAAGATCTGAGAAGATTAGTGGGATTAAGTGATTTAAATCCAATTAAGATAATCCTTGGCAGCAGACTCCTTCTCTAGGAGACTGTGGTCTGTAGCTCACAGACCATGAATTTTGTGTTCTGTGGGATGCTGTATCTGGGGAAGGAGAATTTTTTGTGTCATTTTGGAAGGTCTGCTGATGAATAAAAATGGGGTGCTCCTGAGACCAACTTCTCTTTGATGGTGACTGGTGATGTGGCTCTTGTAGGCTCAGTACTGGGGACACCGCAGCGTTGCTGGGAAACATGGAAGAAATCTCTGCTTTTCAGCAAACACTGAACCAAGCCTTGGAAGAAGTTGCAAAGTAAGTTTGTGTCATAGCACGGAGGTTGTTAAGCTTTTTAACTGTAGCTAAAAATAATAGAAAGGCATGTTCATTAATATTTCTCCTGACTGCTGTCTTAGACTTGTTAAATATAGAAGAAAATAACAGGACTGAGGAAAGGTTGCAGGCGGTGCTTTGGCAGGAGGAAAGGTAGAAGGAACTCTGAGATTACTGGTGTTAAAGCATGTGCTGCATGAGTGTCACTAGAACTGACACAGAAATCTGCCTAACCCAAAGATGCAGGCACATGCAGGGTGGGAGATGGGGCAGGCATGAAGATGGGAATTGCCAGGGAGCAAAGAGCAAATTGTTAGAGGTGATAATTTCCTGCAGGGAAGCTGACAGACATATTTAGCCTTAGCTGAGGGCTGAAGAGAGATGGGGAAAGACAGAATATAGAGAATATATTCAGGCTGTGGCTTCTCCTTTTCTCCCTGTCTTTCCATATTGGTAGGCAGCCCAGAGAGTGGTGCCCCCACCCTCACACTGCCCTTAGTTCCAGCACATCCTCATCCTCATCATCCCAGCTGTAGCTCCGCTGGTGAGACACATCAGCTTGAGTCACAGGTTGTCTGAGGCTGATAATGGGTTGTGATGCTCACTGTCTGCACCACAGGAGCCCAGACCCACCCGAGGATCCCCTCTTCCTCCTGCCCAGATGGCAGCTGTGGGTGTTTTGCTCAGTGCTGCAGCTGTGAGGTGCCCTGGGACTGTCCCTGAGCAGTGGTGGTTCCTGGGCAGGTCCCTGAGAGTGCTGCAGCTGCAGGGGCAGATCCAGAGGTGTGACACAGCTGTGTGTGGTGTCTGCAGGCTCCCTGAGAACCAGCAGCGTGTGGGAGGCTGTTTCATGAACCTGATGCCCCAGTTCCGCTCCCTGTACCTGACCTACTGTGCTAACCACCCCTCAGCAGTGAATGTCCTCACTCAGCACAGGTAAGTGATGGAGAAGGAGATTCAGACTCCTTTAAAAAGGTAACTTCTGTTATTAATACTTGGCCTGGCATGGCTGTTGACCCATGTTTTGACAAGAGGTTAATGGTATTTCCTGCTGCTGGGACTTTGGGCTTTTCAGCAGGGCCTTTCAGCTTCAGCACGAGGACAACTCACACTGCTCGTGTTCAGAGCTGATCTCACAGGTCCTTTTTTGCACAGGACTCCCACCTTGGGTCAAACAGGCAGCCTCAGCTTTGGCAGTAGCATCTTCTGCAATTTTTACTTGCTAAACAACCCAAGTGCTGTTCCAGGTCTACTGCTCAAGTGCTCACACGCTGACAAATGGGAGAGTGTTCCCCTGTGGCACCACGGTGGGGAGCACATCACTGCAGAAGGACAATGGTCATCGAGTCACCCAGTTACCCAGTTTATTCACTGAGCTTCTGTTCAACCAAAGGGTTGCTTTTCAGGGTCGTTGGTAGAACACATTAATAACTTCTTTCTTCAACATGACCCACATGAGTAGACACTTGAATTTGTGTGATGTCCTGCTCAAGAGTGTGCCAGGCCAAGATGCTACAACTGTGTCATCCCTAATATAGGTTAGCTGTCTTCCCTGCAGTGATGGGAAAGCCAGGTCCAAATGCACGGTGTTTAATCTTCCCATTCTGCAATGGGAACTCACGGTGTATTTACTTACCTGCTGAAATCCAGCTTTAATTCAGTCTAACAACATGCCTGGCTCCAGCAAATGACTCATTCATGATTCCTCAGTCTGACCCCTTTTCCTAAATCAACAAAAGAATCAGCTTTGGCGAATGTGCTGACACACAGAAGCCATGTTCTCTGGAGCAATGTACATGCAAACACCTGCATTACAGTTTCCAGCAGGGTGCCAGTGCATTGCTGCAGCCTCCTCCAGCACAACACCAGCCTGTGTAGCCCCCTTCCCCCTCTCCCCATCCACCAGGTACCTGCCCTTGTGCCACCTTGCTGTGCTGGGGGACCAGCTGCTGCACCAACGTGCCCCAGAGCTGTGCATTCCAGCACCTGCAGCCACACGACTCCTCTCCTGCTTTCCAGAGCAGAAAGGTCTTGCTTGGCTCAGAGCTCCCTGCCTGCTCCGTGGAGTGGGTGGGTGGTGCTCAGAGGGGAGTTTGTGCTGCCTTTAAGGAGCCCAGCTCAGAGCAGAGCCCTGGCCATCAGGAGAGCATGGGCAGAACACAGCCCTCAGCTCTGAGAACCCTCCTTGTTGTGGTTTTTTTTGTTGTCTCTTTTTATAGTGATGAGCTGGAAAAGTTCATGGAGAGCCAAGGTGCGGCCAGCCCAGGCATTCTCATCCTGACCACGAGCCTCAGCAAACCCTTCCTGAGGCTGGACAAATACGTGACGCTGCTGCAGGAGCTGGAGCGGCACATGGAGGTGGGTGTGGGCAGGCTCTGCCTGGGGATCTGCCAGAGCTGCTCCTGGGCTGCAGGGGACACCTCTGCCTCTTGCTATTTGAGCATCGTGTGGCTGAAAGTGCTTACCACATCTCCCGGGAGATGTAATGTAATTTACCCATGACATTTACCCATGACCTACAATCAAGCCAAAGGATTAAATCTTCTATGCTTGAGTCAGGGATGGTCCTGCATAGGAGAGGGCATGAGAGCCTGCAGGATAGGCACACTCCAGACCTACCTTTCCCTCTCCCCTGGCTGAGCTGAGCCTGGCTGCAGCCACCATGCCCATGCAGGGATGACGTGCTCTTTGCAGGATATGCATTGTGCTCTCTGCCTGCTCTTCGCAGGCGGCTCAGCAGTGGGTTTGGGGACACACGTGTCATCTATTTGTCTTGGTTTCTAAGCTGAGTGTGGGAGTTTTGTTGCATGAATCAGTAGGCCTGAGGTTTAAGCTGTGATGCTGTGGGAAGAGGATGGCTGTGTGCAGTGTAGATGTGCACCACAGCATTCCCTGCACGGCTGCAGAGCTGCTGAGGGGGCAGGTATGGTCCCACGTTGCAGATGAGCAATGCCAGGCTGCAGGGCCATGACAACCTTGACACCGTACAATTTGCTTGGCATGAGGGCTTGGTGATGAGAGCAGGGCCTTAGATCCAGGAGAACATTCTGGGAGAGCGCTAGCACACAGCTGGGGTCAGAGATAAGGGGCACCATTCTGCTTTCACCTGGCCCAAGCGCTCTCTGCTTAGACATGCCCTCCCTTAAGGCCAGAGCTGAAGCCCCCTTGGTGGTGGTGGGTTTCCACCCTTGATGGGCAGTGGCTGGAATATCTGGCACTGCAATGGAAGTTTCCTTCCTGAAGGTGCGCCCTGCACCCCTGCCTGTTTTCATTGATTTTTCTTTGCAAGTCAGATTTGTTCTAAGTCCAGTCATACCTACTCTTGCTCTGGCCACTTCACACTCCTTAAATTGGCATCAGTAAACTGCATAGCTGCCTTTTGCCATGCCATGTTGAAGTGGATGGTGGGGAAGGTGCCTGGGAGACTTTGACCCCCTCCTGGGTACCATGGTGCCTGTATCCTCACCCTGAGTGTAGGGGAGCAGGGGGTGATGCTCAGGGTGGGTCGATGCTCAGGGTGGGTCAATGCTCAGGGTGGGTCAGTGCTCAGGGTGGGTCAGTGCTCAGGGTGGGTGCTGCTGCTGCTGACGGCTGAGGAATTTGCTCTTCCTTCACTAGGAGGCGCATGCAGATCATGAAGATGTTTTGAAAGCCATCACATCCTTCAAGTCCCTTGTGGTAGGTGGCAATTCTTAAAATAGAGCCCTCCATTTCAGGTCTGCATTTCATGAAGAATGAGTCAAGCCTGACATTTGTCTCCTCATTAGGAAAAAAGGTCTTTTGGAATGGAAAAGATGGGTTACAAAGAAACTTCATTTCACATTTCAAATCTAGAGCTGCTCCTCTGGCTGTGGCAATACATGCTGGCTCTGTGGTGCCAGAGCAGAGATGGTGGATCTCCAAGTTTCTTTCTCCTCTATTACTGAAAGCCACGTGTGGACCGTGGTGGCAGCAGGCTCCCTTTCGTGTCCTGTTGCCTTCAATCTCTAATCATTTTCCACCTGAAACTGGACCACTCCTTGCTCATTGAGAGAGAGGTTAGCACAGCTGTGACTGACCCAAGTGCTGGCACCAGTGGGAAATTTTGCTGAGGTTTGCTCCACAGGCATCAGGAGGCTTGGACCACATTCCATAATCTGTGGCTCCAGGTGGTAATTTGTGGCCATCGGTGGGGAGCAGAGAGAATGGGTGAGTCAGAGATAACAAACCCATTTCTGTGAACTCTGTAGCCTGCACCCCTCCAAGTCCTGCTGCACTGAGATGAAATAGAAGGGGAAAAGCCATCCATATGCACAAAGGTTTTACCTGGAAAAGCTTTTTATGGAAAAAAAACTCTAGTCTCTCTTGCTTTGTAGCCACAGAGGACCTTTCACTATAATCACTCCAGATATGGTCCAGTTTCCTTCCTTTAGCATAACAGATGTCACCTGTTTGTGACAAATGCAAGTGTTTAGCAGTGCAGATAAAAGATGGGGAGGAGAAAATTCATAGAAAACAGGAAAGGGCGATCATGTTACATTTACTTAGAAACTCAGAACCCTTTCCATTTATTCTGGAAGCTGATAGGGGAATAACTCATTTAAATTACAAGGTGTCCTTAATCTTTAGGAAATCTCGTAAGCGCTGGATGGTTTTACTTGAAATGTCTATTGGGTGATGAGTAATTTAATGTCATTATGACACAACTAAAGAGGTTCAGTGTGAATTTGAGGTTAGACAGGCGGAGATGCCCCTTGTGATGGGCATGTGGTCCTGTTACAGGACCAGGAAGGCTCCCAAGCAAAGGAGCTGCTGTGAGTCACAGCGGCGCCTCTGCAGAGGCTGTGATGAACTCCTGTGGATTTTATTTGGATTTTTATCCTGGGAACGTTGGATTCGGACACTTGGGGAGCCATCAAAACATACGATCCAATGTGTGTGGTTTCAGTCTAGACCCAGTGCAGCCTCCCTCTTTGCAGAGCTGGACAGTCAGTGGATTGGAAAGGAGGAAAATCTCTGTCAGATAAAGGGCTTTGGAAAAACCAAGCAGTTGGAGAAAATAGCCTTGGGTTACCTTTGCGACAGTTTTCCCCGCTGACAGAGGGGTCAGTTAAAGAAAGTATTGCTTGGGTTTGCAGGACTCTGTCCAGTCAGCATTGTCCTCCCTTGCTGAGAGCTGATGAGATACTGGTCCCTCCCTGGAGCTTCTCCAGTCCCCAGCTGCCCAGCAGTGGTGCAGTCTTTTCAATAACAGCACTTCCAGAAGATTCTTTTTTGTGCTAATCCACAGCACCACCTAGTCCTGCTTTTGGGTTCCCAGATTTTGGTTGGAAAGTATCCACCCATCTGACTTGTTGGGGACCTTGCAGTGCTACAAGTTCAACTCTGCTGTTTGGACCAAACCGGCAAAATCCCTCTAAGCAATAGCAAAATTAGAGACATTTAATTGTGCAGCCTGAACTCTTAGAGGTAGGGCTGGTTGGGAAAGAAAAGTTTGCTCAGAGCAGTTTGCAATTTCCTTGACATTTGAATGTAATCATTACTTCATAAATCACTGGGATGTGATTTTTTAACAGACTTCATGTAATGGAGCCAAAATAGGCTTTTCTGATCCCTGACATGACCGTCTCTGAGCCCACAGGGCTGTGTGAGTTGTTGCTGGTGAAACTGGGATGGTTTGGGTTGGCTCCTGCCCTTCAGCTAACTAAGCTCTGCTGTGATTCCCAGTCACAATGCCAGGAGCTGAGGAAGAGGAAACAACTTGAGCTGCAAATCCTTTCTGAATCCATCCAGCGCTGGGAAGGAGAGGACATAAAAATGATGGGAAATGTCATCTACATGTCCCAGGTTATGGTGCAGTCTGGGGGAAGTGAGGTGAGTGTGGTGGTGTTCTGCTGGCTGTAGACTTCATGTCTGAATACCCACTTGCTCCCAGGGTCAGTGATGTGAGGTGGTAGTTCCTCTCCTTCCAAGCCACAAACTGATGACAAATAATGCTGGTAAATAATTTTACCTTGGGAAGAGCTGTGCAATGGGACTGTGTATGTCTTTGGAGTGAATCAGGTACCCTATAGGCTTAGTTTCAGAACTTTGTTGACCCACTTTTCAAGAGAAGAAGTATCTCAGTGTCATATAGCACATTAATTTCCCTCTTTCTCCCCTGTGACTTACTCTGAGAAAGGAGAGTGACTAGAACATGTCCTATGTGCATCACAGGGGCTGCTCTGACACCCATCCCAGAGCTGGCTGTGTTTTGGAAGTAGCTGGGGTGATTCTGGTCCTGCCAGTGCTGATGCATCGCACCAGTGCCTGACACAGACCTTGCACAGCGGGGCTAAAGCCACGTGTGCTGCAGGCTCAGGGTGGGACAGCACCTGTCAGCACTGAGGTTTTGCTGCTGCAGCTTTTCCCTGGGAAGGGAAGACCTGTAAAACAAACCCATGCAGTATCTAGGCCCAAAAGTCTTTCTTGCTTGGGATGTGAGCTGCTGGGGAACATAAGGCCTTCTGAGGCACTCTGCAATGATTGCAAGGGGATTAGCAGGATGCAGACAAAAATCTCTGCAGGGAAAATTGGTACGTAAATGAGATGCTGTAAAGAAAAAAAAGCCAGATTAGTTGGTTTGGGGGTGATCTCACAGGCTGTGATTCCAGCGGCAGCAGGTTCAGTTTGCTAGAGGCAGGTGCTTGTGATGCATTGCAGACTGGACTAACTTAAATTCTTATCCCCCCAGGAGAAAGAGGAGCGGTATTTCTTGTTATTTTCTAATGTTTTGCTGATGCTGTCTGCAAGCCCACGGATGAGTGGGTTCATCTATCAGGTAGGCCTGCTTAGTTTGAAGTTGCAAGGTGTTCGGTGTAAAAGTGCAAAACAGATAGTTCTTATCAAATTTGAGTCCTCTGCATGCTTTGAGCTCTCTGTTGTGATGCAAACACCCCAGGCTGGGAACCAGGGCTTGGCTTTACCAATGCAGTCAATGTCTTTGTCCTGATCTTTGGTTAAGCAGCGTTTGGTAAGTGAATGCTGTGAAATTAAAAAAAAAAAACAAACAAAAAACCAAAAACCTCAAAACCTTGTTGTTGTTGTTGTTCTACCTGCTGTTTTTGAGAGTAGGGTCTGTGTCTAAGGTGTCCTGATCCAGCTGTGGGGTTTCGACCAGCCAGCTGGCTCTCAGTTTTGTGCCATCTCTGGAAAATACTTATAAAGCCCACTGCAGAGTGCATGAAAATTCCAGTCCATGAGGTACTACTAAATATAACTCTGCATTTCTTGTGTTTTACCATTTGACATACCCTCCAATGGCTGTTGAGAGCTTGGCTTTTCTCCAGCTGTCTGAAACCATCAATACTGCCAGGAAAAGGATGCTCTTGTTTTGGTGTGACATTTGTCGTAGCAAGGAAGATGAGAAAGATTTGGGAAATATTTGGCTGGGTTTTCTGGCTTGACCCACTGGTGGGAGTAAGGTGAGCAGGCAGTTCAGCATGCAAATGAGAGGGATGGGGAAGGCTTTCAGAAAAAGCCAGGGGAAATTGATCCTTCTGACTTGACTGTAAAAAAGGTTTGCGCTGAATGAAGGGAAAGGGTGGCAGATGAGCCAGGGATGACTCAGTTGTCATGGGAGCCTCATCTCTGGGGTTTGACCTAGTTGTGCAGGGAAATCTAGTTCCATACATTAAAGGAGACTCTTCATGCAGTCCGAAGCCTTCACAAATTAATTTTAAATGGCAATTTCCAAAGAGAAAGGAATCAGCAGAAACAAGCAGAACAACACCTGCTGACACTGACTGCTCTTCAATCCTCCCAGGGAAAGCTGCCTTTGACAGGAATGATGCTGACAAAGCTGGAAGATGCCGAGGGGAATGAGCACATGTTTGAAATCACAGGTCAGTGGGGCCCTCTGCCTGGGGCAGTCCTCCCAGTGCAAGCAGCAGTTGCCTCCGGAAGTGCTGGTCTGCCTTCCACTAACCCCCTGCCATGATCTTTCTCCTGCTCTTTCACCATGTGTTGTCTGAGTTTCTGAGCAGCTCTGTCCTGCTCGAGGCAGTCTCCTCCAAGTGCCCTGCAGCTCTGCCTCTGGCTGCCTTTGAGGCCATGGTGCTTGCTATGGGACAGCAGCACTGCTCTGCGCTGGTGCGCCCTGTCTGCAGCCAGCAGCCATGCCTTGCAGCTCTGAGTACCTCATTTATTGACAGATACATGGTTCTGGCCATGAGGGAGCTTCCATCCCATTTCCCATTCAGTGTATCTCATTACTTGTGGGTATGCACAGGGCATTCCATGCTCAGTGCCTGGGCTGCAGTGCAGCTCTTTGTGCTGGTGGTGTTTAGTGTCAGGGTCCTGTTCATCACGGAAGTATTGTGTTTAATGACCTTCAACATTAAATAATCCTCACACATTCATCTTACTTGTTCCCTTAGCATTTCTTTCAGCTCCCACACTGTCGGTGGTTGCCTGCAGCAGGATGGGCAGTCTCATCATCATTGTAGATGAGGTGCTTCGGGATGTGGTTTAGTGGTGCACCTTGCAGTGCTGGTTTAATGGTTGGACTTGATGATCTTAGATGTCTTTTCCAACCTTAATGATTCTTGATGATTAATGCTTCTATCTTTGCCCTAACCTTGTTGGAGCCACCGGACTGTGCAAACTGAGGAGCCGTTTCCTGCTGTGCTGAGCTGATCTCACCCTGTGTTTCCTCCTGAGTCTCTGCCACTTGCTAAAGACAGTTATTTAACCCTCTGCCACAGGGAACACGATGGAGCGGATCACTGTGTCCTGCAGCACCAGCCAGGACTTGCACGAATGGCTTGACCACTTGCAAAGGCTGACCAAAGGGACATGCAGCACCGTCTCCAAAACACAGTCCTGGAGTCCTCATTCAGTAAGTGTCACCTCCTGTTCCTCACTGCTGCCTGAGCGCTCTGTCTCAGCAGCACCCTGACTCTGAGGTAACACACAGCTGTGAGACGCATCCTGCCTTTTGCTTTGTAACCATGTTGTGCTTGTACCATTTTACATCTATCCTGCCCTATTTTTGTTGCAACTTAGGTGTCTCAGTATCTTAATGCCTGTCCATCCCCCTCCACTTCTCTCCCTTGTTTGGTGGTTAACAGTCTTGATTTGCTTCTCATCTATTTTCTCAGACATTTAGTTCAGCTGGGCAGATCCGTGGGCCTCTGGAACCCCCCAAAATCCTCAAGCCCTGGAGCTTGAGCTGCCTCCGTCCTGCTCCTCCACTCAGACCTTCAGCAGCACTGAGTTACAAAGAGGTAATAATCCCACCTCCCTGTCCAGCACCCTGATTTCACACAGTCCCTAGACCGTGTGTACAGGTTTGGTATCCCACAGCAAGGACACAGAAATGTGGGTTCTTGGGGATGTTGAGAGAAATCACTGTGCCACTTTGGCCCTAGTCCTGTGATGGGTGTAGGTTGCTGTGCTGGGCTTTGTGCTGCACGGGCCTCACGAGTACCTGTGTTTGCAGGCTGGGTGTTAGCTGTTGGCTGCCATAGCCAGCACTCTCAGCTGCTGGATTTTCACCAGTCCCACATCTGGGTGTCCCATTGAGCCCTGTTTTTTGGAAGTGCCATGGTGGAGCTGCCTTCTCGCCTCCTTCCTGCCTTGGTCTGAGATGTGCACAGGGGCCTGCTCCTTGCTGGAATGTGTTCCAGCTCCAGCTGTGGCAGCAGCTCAGTGGTTCAGGACTGAGAAGCAATAGTGCACCGTGCGGAAGAGGCAAAATGCCTGGCCACGCTTCTTGTGTCTTCCATGCTGTTTTGGTGGCTGGAGCAGCACGTGGGGCTTGACCCTCCTTTGCCACCCACCCAAGTGTTACACAGCAGGGTCCTGCTGGGAGGCAGCATTGAGGGATTGCTTCATCTGCAGGAATCCCAGCCTGGGAGCTGGGAGTTGGTGTGGGAAAACCCAAAATACAGCCTAGCGCTGTTGTCACCCTGCACCACAACTGTAGTGCTCTCCTTCCCTACCTCATGTTAAATTTTTGGAATTACTCACCAGTATCTCAGGTAACTTTCCTCTTATTGAGCGAGCACTCTGGGTCTGAGTCAGCTGCCTTTCTTGGTACAGCAGCCCTGGGAGTGTTTCTGCCCCAGTGGGGATGGGGACAGGGACAGGGCTTGGGTCCCCTCAGCCCTCCCAGCACTTAGGGATGGCACAACTGTGGCTCTGCTGCTCCAGGTAGAGGTTTTATGTAGCCTCATTGCATCTTGTTGCAATTATTTCTTAGAATTTGTAAAGTAACACATTTCAGTTTGGGAATTAAATTGGTTAAATACTAACTGAGCAGACTGAAAATTACCCATAATCTTTGCATGTTCCAAATTCCTAATGGAGGCTAAACCCTTTCTTGCTCGTGTGGTCAATTAAAAATATTGGCTTGAGGTAAAAGAGAATTTTTTCTGTGAGAAAAATGACAGATTGAGGGATACAATACTACAGTCCTTTGCAGTTTCTTGTCCCCTGCCACTTATAGTAGGAATTAAACTCTCTGTGTCAAAAGCAGGGGAGAGGTTTTTGCCACAGGGGCCCATCCCAGAGTGAGTCCCAAGGGATAGGATGCTGGATGGTATCCTGCAAAATGTCATAGGACCAAAAAATGTGGCTTCTATGGGAACAAGCTGACCGTGTCAGCAGAAACCCAAAGGCCAGCGTGTCCAGCAGAGCTGGGCAGGCACAGCCTGGTACCCAGTCCTGCCTGAGCCTGCACGGACACAAGCCTGTGATGACAGATGGGGAATAAGTTTGGTTGCTGGCCCAGGCAGATCCACATCTGTCTCATGTCTTCCTCTGGGAGGCTTAATCCCTAAACAGAATCCCTATCTCACTGTATTTTAGGTTTTTTAATTTAAAGCTGAGCACAAAATAAGCAATGCTGACAGCTCCATGCAAGCACCTTCCTATAATGAAGATATAATGAAGGAATACAGATTTCAAAGGTTACTTGCAGGGAAATGAGTAGGACAGTTTGATTAAATGAGCTGAGATTTTTAGACATCCAGTGTTATTTATTTGTCTTCTCATAGCGTAAGATAGGATGGCATAGTCTTGTACACTTCCTTGTACCCAGCTCAGGAAACCTCAGACCCTGCTTATGTATGGCACCTCACTCTTGTTATTTCCATTGAAATTGGGTATTTTTCCTGTTCTGTTTCCAGTAATCATTTGAAATGACAGAACAGGTAAGTTCTGTGGGTGTCTGGATTCAGTTTAGCAAAGGGAAAATTATTTATAGATCATTTATTCTACTACTTTTTTTTTTTTTTAACTGGCTGCTTTCCATTAGGTGAAGACTTTATAACATCAGGGTTCAGGACTTTGCTGGGCAGATCTCGTGGCCCCCTGGTTCATGCATCCCAGGGATGGGATCCAGGGATGGGATCCTCCACTGTCCCTGCCAGTGAGGCAGGGAGGTGTTGCAGTGCTGAGGCCTGACATGGTCAGGGCTCCAGTCCGGTTGGAAGGTCCCCTTTGAGAAGATGAAGTCCCCAGGGTGGGCAGAGTGTCCTGACATGCTGCCTAGGCTGGGTTGAGGCCCTGGGCATTGGTGCTGAGGGCAGGCCCTGGGGCTGGGATGGAGCCAGGCACTGGGGGCTCCTGCGGTCCAGTAGGCACCAGTTCAGGCAACCAACATCTACAGACACCCACTGCTAACCAGGAAAGCATGTTCTCTGTGTTTAGAGTATATTAATGCCCAGTCATCCTGTGTCTCACATGTAAATTTTCAGTTTTGCATGACGCGGTGCTCCTTTGCATGTTGATAGTGCTTTAAAACCAGGACAGAGGGGATGCTGCATTAATCTCAGGACTAACACTGAAATGTGGTTCAGAATTGTGGATTTAATTGACTTGGTGATAAAAATCATCAGTCTCTCACACTCATCTTCTCTTTCTTTGCATATTCATTGTAGAGGATGTCTTATATCTTAAAGGTAAGGGTAGATACATCTCTTTGGCTCGTTGTGGCACAGAATGCTTGTTTCTGTTAATGCTTCTTGTGCTTGCATGACCCTAATTTTGCCTCATTGTATCAGTAAGTTATTGTCAGAGTCAGCAGCAGCTGGCAAATATATTTTAAGATAACTCTCAGAAAGGATTTAGTGTTATGGTACTTAAACCTCCTGGCATGCCTCTTCTCCTTTACATCCCTATCGCATGTAACCTACTAATACTCTAATTCTTTCCAAATCAGCAAGGCTTTTAACTGAGTGAAGGAGATAAAAACTTGTGTTTCTTACTCATGGAGTCATAGCAAACACTAACTTCATGTGTGTTTGTTCTCTTCTCTGTGTATATTTGTGTATGGGATTTATACTCTTAAACTGTGGGCATTTAGAAGCAGAGCTATTTGCCAACTCTTTTATATTAATAATTAAGTCAATGGAATAAGCAACATTTTAGGGTTTTCTAGCACAGACCACAGAGTTTGTAAGCAACTAAAAGGGCTATGAATGCATTTGATTTCTTTGGCTAAAGGATTTTAGAGAAGAGCTGCATTTAGTAGAGGAGCCTGTCCTGACCCAAACCTGCAGGTGCAATCCCCACTGCTGTTCCAGGGAGCAGTGGGTACATATGAAGGGAAAAAACTATAATTGTCCCCAACTTTGTCACTGTCGGCTTTGTAGCTTTCTAAAGTGTTGTGTGTAGCATGGGTAGCTGCATCCATCTGTGCTGCTCCACTGTTCCAACTGCCTTTGGTTCTGGTTAAACACAAGAGCCTATTTCTCTGTAGGATTCTAGCAAAAGTCCAAAAACAATGAAGAAGTTTCTTCCAAAAAGGAAAACTGAGAGAAAACCATCTGATGAAGAGTTTGTTATTCGGAAAAGTAAGTGTTGCCCAGAGGTGCTTTGGCTGCCCCATGCCTGGAAGTGTTCAAGGCCAGGTTGGATGGGGCTTGGAGCAATGTGGTCGAGTGGAAAGTGTCCCTGCCCATGGCAGGGATTGGGACTAGGTGATCTTTAACCCCGACCATTCTGTGATGCTATTTTCCTTTCACTTCTGGAGATTTCTGTGTTCTCAGTGATCTCCATGGGACTTTGAAAACACCCTTTCTTGCAGTGCAGGATGTGACAGGATGCTCTCACTCTGAGCCTACATGCTCCTGAGCATGGGAGACTTCTGGAAGTGCACGGGTCCTCAGCCTCTGACAGATTTCTCCTCCCCTCCCAGTTAGACATGCCACCACCCTCTTTGTGATTGCTAGCACAAGGTCCTGGGTTGTGGGTGGTCTTATTCTGAGTATGAAGCCAAGGAAGTACTTCCAAGTAGTTAAAAACTGCATTAAACTGCACATCAAGAGTCACCAAAATATGTCTGACAGCTGGGACGAACCCTTACCTGGCCATGCCAGCCTGTCCTAGAACAGTGTCCATGGGGAATTAGGAAACAGAAAGGTCCCCATCCCAATAGGGATGTTCACCTGCAAAGAGGGGTGTCCTGAGAACTCCCTAGAGCCCACTTGGGGCCCACCCTGGTGGCTTTACACGAAATGCCATGGTCACCGTGGTCAAGCCGTGGTCACCGTGGTCAGGCCGTGGTCACAGTGGTCAGGCCGTGGTCATGCTGCCATGCACAGCTCCAGGATCAGCTCTCTCCCTTGAGGAGATGGCACTGAGCAGAGGCTGGAGATGAACACTTCATGTTTCCGAGTCCTGCTCTGGTGCTGCTGTACCAGAACTCCCACACTGGGGTTGCTTTGCCTGCCCCTCTCCTGGTGCTGCCTGCACCCAAAGTAGGGCATCACCGCCTGAGTTTTGCCAAGATGAGCAGCTAGAGAGAAGTTTTCACACCATTTGTTCATGGTACTTGATGCCAGAAAATGTAAAGGACCACAAAACAGATTGGCCAAAGTCCCAGAGGCAGTAAGCCAAAGAAACAGCATGATCTCTTGAGGGGCTTGGGAGCAAAGACTGGGAGAGACAAGGCCAGAGTCCCTTGGTTTTTGTGCCTGTTATTGTTTGCAATGTTTCACAGGTACTGCTGCGCTGGAGGAGGATGCTCAGATCCTGAAGGTGATTGAGGCATACTGTACTGGAGCAGGCTTCCAGCAAGCTCTCAGCTCAGGTGGGCACACAAGCACATTATTTAGCTCCTACTCTGCCCACAACACCGATAACCCCTTTGGGAAAAAAAAAAGATGTTGCATCATAGAGCAACGAGACTCGTGCTAGGAAACTGTAGTGTTCAGTCTTTGAGATAAGGAAGCTTCATCTGCCTGGTGGTTTAGTTGCCATTGTTTTTCTCCTAAACACAGAGAATGAAGCAGGTGGGAGGGCAGATGAGACACTGCTATTTCGCCAGTGATTACCTGATGATAATCTCAGGTTGCTTATAGCTTTAGAAAGGAAGCATGAGTATTATCTCTCAATCAGCTGTGTGTTTAAGAACAACCTGCTTTATAAGAACCTGTCTAACATTTTCACCTCTGGAAATATAACTATTTATCATTGCTGGTGAGATGTCAGCCAATTAAATCTCTGACATTTCAAATAATGGTACATATAAAAAAGGGAGGCCATGGTTCTTTGGGGAGCTCTTGACCCTATTCAGATGGTTTCAATTATAAGTCATGATGTAACTTTAGATGCAATAAGTACTCTTGAAAATTTTCCAGTTGCTGCTGTAGCTCTGGGTTAGTGGGATGTAGCTGACATCTCCAGTCTGCCCCAGGCTGATGGTGGAGCAGGAAGAATGAGAGCTTCTGTCTCTGATGTAGCATGGGCACCAGGGAAGATTACCCCTTTTTCTCCCTCATGAGTATTTCTTGTACACAGGCTCCCGTAAAGACTCCATCCCCCAAGTCCTTCTTCCTGAGGAAGAGAAAATCATCATAGAGGAGACAC
Organism: Ammodramus savannarum pratensis; assembly: GCA_020466415.1. Taxonomy (NCBI): domain Eukaryota; kingdom Metazoa; phylum Chordata; class Aves; order Passeriformes; family Passerellidae; genus Ammodramus; species Ammodramus savannarum. The sequence continues at coordinate 89,220 of JAHXMQ010003489.1, read as the reverse complement.
GAAGCAATGGCCAGACAGTCACAGAGGAAAAGTGAGTGTGACTGCTCTCCACTTGCAGATAGATCCCTGTGTCACTTTTTGGAATGATGCCCTCTCCTTCTGTGCCTCCACAGAGGAGCAGGCCTGGTGTCATTGACTGCTGCCTTCGTTCTAGCAAAGAACCACCAGACAATTTCAGCGGCTGCTTTGTCCCTTTTACGGACAGGGCCACCCTCCCAGCTGTCCTGACATGGCTGTGTTCCTCTGGGGGTCTGGATCCCCATTTTATGGCTTATCCAGATGTAGGATAATGGGGTCAGTGAGGACAGAACCAAACAAGTGGCTCTAATTTTTTTAACTACTGATGTACTGGGCTGTTGCTGCCCCTTGGGAGCCTGCCTGGCTCATGCCTGTGAGTGCTCCCAGCCTGTTCTGTAACTTGCACATCTGGGTGACTGTTCAGCCTCTCCCTTTCCAACCCAGTCAGTGTGTTCCTTTCACATTGGATTTTTTGCAGCACAGCCTCAAGGAATCAAGGCTGCTTTACAAAAGATACTCAGGCATTTCCACCTTTAAAGTAATTGTTATTTATTGCCATAGCATAAACAAGGAAGCTAAAGCCACAGACCTTTGTTATAACTCAAAGCAGAACAAGGTATCAAGGTTTGAGAAGAGAGCCCTGAGTTCTGGACCAGTGGCATATAAATGCTCCTAGGCTGTGTTTCCAGAGTCCCCTTGGGAAGCAGAATCTGGCTGCAACTTCCCTGTCAGCACCTCCCATGCTGTCACTGTTTTCCTGCACACCAACTCTAATTTCTTTTTTCTTTAATTTATTTTTTCAGAAGCCTTGTTGATACAGTTTATGCACTGAAAGATGAAGTCAAAGAGCTGAAGCAGGTAATTTGGGTGGGATTGTTTGTGCTGGGAGTTTAGTGAAAGCCAGCCAATCTGTGCCGGATCATTTTCAGCTGCTCCATGCCAGGGAAAATCCTGCTGGTGCTGGTCCAATCCTGCAAATTCCGGAATGAGCATTAGTGTTTTTGTGGTTTACCTTCCTGAGTCACAGAATCACAGAATCTGTAAGGTTGGAAAAGACCTCTGGGATCATGGAGTCCAACCATCAACCCAGCACCACCGCTATGTTCACGACTAAAGCATGTCCTCAAGTGCCATACCTACACATTCTGTGAGCACTCTCAGGAATGGTGACTCTACTGCTTCCCTGGGCAGACTGTTCCAGTGTTTGTCAACCCCTTCCATGAAGAAACTTTTCCTAATATCCAACATAAACCTTCCCTGCTGCAGCTGGAGACCACTTCCTCTCATCCTCCATGCTTGAGTGCTAGAGAAAGCAAGAGGGAAGGAGGAGCTGGTCTTTGTGGTAACATGAAAAACTTTCCCCCTATTCCAAAAGCTCTCTCAACTTGACCATTCATTTTATAGGGGTCTGGTGGACACTAGTTCTTATAGACTCAAAGGAAATATGTCCTCTTCCCTCCAGTCCCAAGTCTGGGGTGGGAGAAGCCATCAGAGGGGAAAAGGGTTCTTCAACCCAAGATAAAATTAGGTTTCAGGGAGGATGTTTCTGTCTGCCCAAAGTCAGGGAACTTCTGTGCAGGTCTGTGAGGTAGTAAGACTCTGTTTGGGTTATTCATGGTCTGATCCACTTACGTTCATCATCCTCACAAACTCCCATCAAATGTCTCTGTTTTTTCATCACCTCTGAGGCGTCAGGCAGCAGATGCATGGAAGTACTTCATTGCATAAAGTGCATGGGCATAACTGCATCTCTGTTCCCTTGGTTTTCACCTTGCAGGAAAACAAAAGGATGAAACAGTGTTTGGAGGAAGAGCTTAAATCCAGGAAGGACTTGGAGAAGCTGGTGAGAAGGCTGCTGAAACAGACAGATGAGTGTGGCAGGGAGGACAGCGGGCGCAAGTCATCCCTGATCGCTTGAATTCATGGAGAAGCTGCTGCCAGTGGTGTGTGACCTCAGGTGTATTTTTGGGAAGTCGAACTGGATCCTTTGCCTCTTCTTGCTCCTTATTTTGTTGGTTTGGGGTATTTTGTTACCAAAAAAAAAAAAACCTCAACAAAAAAGTCATAGAGAAAAAATAGTTTTTCTTCCATCCAGTAAGGAAATAAAGCAGAAACAATCAATCACAACTGAACCAGTAAGCAAGCAGTCCATGATTCACAATTCATCTGCAGCAACTAATACCTCATTGTACCTGCTACTGGGAGCAAATACAAACTCTGCTAGTGATTGTTGCTCACAAAGGCTTGGGCAGCATTTTCCTAGAAGAAGCTTAAGCACTTTTTAATACTTTCATTCTTTCCAAAAGCACCAGTACCTATTTATTGAATGAAAACATTACTGAGGTGGTATTGAGCAGAAACCAAAAAAGCACCATGCTTCTCTTTTCAGATAATCACAACTGGGGAAGCTTTTCCCATCCGTCTTCTTTTCCCCCATTAGTTGACTGTAGCGAACTAGAGCCCAGCAATACTGTGGTTCCTGTGTGGCCTTGATACTGATTAAAATGTGCAATTAACATGAAGATGTTTGAACTCCTTGGGGGAAGTCAGATCTGGAGCACCTGTCAGAGCGCATAGGAAGGTATTTTGCACAGTGTTGCCTCCTTACAGCTCATGCTTAGCACAACAGGTAACTGCTGTTCTGCCCCCATCCCTTTTCTTATGCATGATGTAGAATTCCTGCCCCCTGCTTTATTTTCACATTGAGTGTCCAGGTAGCCTAGGAGATGATAATTTTGCTGTGCTTCCTCTTGCAGGACATGCTTTTCTCCATATGAAGTGTAAACACTGCTTGACAAAAAAAGCAACCCTAAGTGTGCTGGTCCCCTGCTCCCTTCTGCCCACTTCATGCTTTCCATCGCTCCTTCCCAAAGGGTGGGAATGTTGCCAGTGGCCACTTCTCCCCACATCGCCCCACAGGGACTTTCTGCTAGGGAAAAGGAACTTTCTCTTGAGATAGGGAAGGTATTTATGCTTTGACAAGAGCTGGAACGCTCCTGAGGCAAGGATGTGCAACACCAGGTCCCTGCACAGCTCCTTGAACACAGCATACAGGCAACATGCATATGTATCAGCTCTCCTTATCTTATTTGGTGTTATACCCTAGTTTAGAAACGGTGTTTTCCTTCCTTCCTTCCTTAACAGTATTATAAAAATAACCTTCTGTTAATTATGTCTTATTTATCTCACAGGGCAGCATGGTCCCAGGGTGTGCAGAGGCACCACAGCTCATTACAATCACACTATTATGTTGGTTGTGAAGGACATAACACAGGCAATAATTACAACTCTCTCCTTGCCATTAAAATTCAGCCAGGACATTGCAAGTGGTGTTTTGGGAGATACAGACTCCAGAACATCTCAAGGAGTGTAATAAGAAACCCTCTTTAAAGAGTTTCTAGAGCAGATTCTATTTCTAGAGCAAAACAGAGGTCTGGTTACCTTTGCCATCCCCAGAGCATCCCAGCCATGGAGCAGCTCCCCACATCCCTCCCTGGGCACACAGCTGAGTGATTTGGTCAGCAGCCAGGCCCTGCTGTGCATTGTTTTCCAGGAGCAGGACCCTTGCTGCCCTTGGTGCTGCTCAGGGGGAGTGCCCAGAGCCCTGGGTGCTGCCTGGCCCTGCTGCCTGCTCCAGGCTGCTGAATGCAGAGCACACCAAGGGACACTGACCATGCAGGCAGAGGTGGAGATGTGCCCTCGCTGCCCCCAGGCTCACTTGAAACCCGTGCTGTGTACATATGCATGTTTGTGAGATGTAATGTGATGGAGGGCACACTGGGACTTTTTGGATCAAGCGTTTGTCAAGAGCTAGAAGCCAAAAAAAGACAAGAAAATAAAATAAAAAGGAAAAGAAGCCATGCCAGATGGACAGCAATGTTTCCATATTTACTTTGTTTACAGTGCTTTGTAAATAGGTTCCAGTGAGTCTGTCTTTAGATGGATGTTGTGTCAGCTGCCTTCCAGTGTATCTTTGTCATGTAGGTTTATTTACTGTAAACTACTTATGCAAGTTCAACTTTTCTAACATGTTTTTATTTTGAACAGTTTTTTAATTGACATTTTCAACAAATAAAGGATAAAAGTCACTTCTTAGCCCTTGGAGCTGCTTCCTGTGTTTCTGCCATGAAAGCAAAGCCAGTGCTTGCTCTGGGCATCACTGATTTCCTCAAAATGCCGTGGCAGCATCATACATCTCTGATTTACTGGTAGGAATGCTGGTGTGAAAGGTGATGCTGGCACTTGGACTGTTGCTCCCATCGCCATCCATCTCTGCAGTAGGCCAGGAGCACCTGTCTCAGGGCAAGAGATGCATTTCCATCCCTCAGGCCCCACGTGCCCTCTGTTCACAAGGATGCTTTATGGAAAACAGACTGCTCTGCTGCACCAGGCACTTGCTGTAGATAAGTGACTTCCTGCCTGTTTGAGATTTTATTTTTTTTTAGTTAGTGTGTGTTTTTTTCTGGCAATTAGGTGTGGTGACAGGATTTCCTTTGGTCTACCACCACTTGGACAAGACGTCTCCTGCAGGCTGGGAGATTTTTAACTCTTTGGTGGAGATGTGCCATGGTCTGTGTTCTCAGCCCACAGCAGAAGTGGGAGATCGAGGGCAGGAGGGCTGGACCCTCCTCTCCTTCCCCAAACACAGTCTTGAGAGTAGGAAAAAGAACAAGGGAAAAAAGAAACACTAGCCTTGGGTGCATCATGGAAAAACACTGAAGTCCGAAACTTCCAGAGGGCAGGCTTAAATGGGATATTAGAAAGCCTTATTCTTCCCTATGAGAGGGGTGAGGCCCTAGAACAGGTTACCCAGAGAAGCTGTGGCTGCCCCATCCCTGGAAGGGTTCCAGGCCAGGTTGGATGTGGCTTGGAGCAACCTTGTGTGTGTGTATATATATATACATACATACATATATATATATATATATATATATATATATATATAACATGTATATATCTATCTATATATCTATATACTTTTTATTTTAGTGAGATCAGTGTGTATTGAACCATACAAACACCTCTCCCAGCAGATGTCCATGCTGCTGCTTGGGCAGCACTGCTCATCCATCACCCGCTGTGCCAGTCCTGCTGATGTGCCCTGCAAACTCATTACCCTCTCAACCCCTTAACTCAGAACAAAAATCAGTTTGGAAATGGTAAAATCCACAGCCTGAGGACTTGCATAGAGGCCTCACATCAAGGAAAAAAAATCAATGTATTGACAACCTTTAAACTTTCCATGGGGAGAGCAAACAGTGCCAGCTATGGCAACAGACAGGGCTGGGGGAGAAGGACACAGCGGAATGGCAGCAATTGCCTCTCGTCCTCTCTCACACACTACCTCACATCTGAATCCCACGGGCTGTTTTTGGCAAGTGGAGAAACAGAGGCAAGAAACAAAAGCCCTGAGAAAGGCAGCCGTGGGAGCAGGGCCTGGAGTTGGTCAGGCAACCCACAGGCAGCAGAGATGACAGCTGGCATCTGCTGCCCTTGCTGCAGAATTTATGGGCTTCTTTAATGACTGTTTTTCTCCTCCCCTCTTTGTTTTCCTCAGCCATGCAATTTGCAGCTCCTGGATCCGGGCTCAGTGACCAGCCCAAGGTCTCTGGCAGGTGCTCCTGGCCATCAAGGCTGGGGGCTGCAGGAGGCTTCAAAGTGTGCACTGATCACAGTTTTTCTGCCTGTGATGAGCACGTTTTCTAGCCCTCGTTTTTGGCCACACACACACTCCTCACAGATCTCTCCTCCCCATTCACTTGCTCCAAGCTTCTCCCCCCGTCTCAGACCACGCTAATTTGCACTGTTTTCAGTTTCTCCTGTGGCTCCCACCCACACTCCCACCATGACCGAGCACCTCCACCTCCCCTGAGGAGGTTTGTGGTTCTTCAGGCAGCCCAGCACTGCCTCCAGGAGCCTGGCCCACAGGGCTGGCTGTGTTTCAGTAGGAGCAGGTGGTGGGACCCACACCACCACAGGGCACCGCATCCCTCCCTCTGCTCTGAAGCAGAGACATCCCTGCAGGCTCCATGACCTCAGGACAGGCAGGGATTGTCCTCTTTCAGTCAGGTGTCGTAAATCCCATTAAAACTAGTCCCCACCCCTCTGTTTGATTGCTGTGCTAGGGGCTTCAGCCTTGGTGTTTCACTGCCCTCCCAGGACAGGGGCTCCCTGTTTCCTTCTGCTGCCAAAACGTCCCTGGTGTTGCCTGGCCCTGGCACCTCAACGTGCCCAAGGAGCATGGAATGGCTGCCCCTGGAGGCTTCTGGGACTGGCTGTCCCCACGGTGACCCCCCAGTGCCACCCCACTGCCCTCTTGGTCCCCAGACCCCCAGGCAGGACCCTGTGAAATCTCAGCCTGGATTAGGGAAGCGTGAGCAGCGTTCAAAACACACAGTGTGCGAAAGAATAAAAACTAAAAGCAAATAATAATAACAGCTTCAAACTTTGTTCCATTTGTGTTCTCAGGGCCCCTTGGCCCTCATTAATAAATAACAAAATATACAAATTAAGAAACAAGAAAAACAGAGAGGCAGAGGAACATAAATAAGGGGAAAAGGGAAAGGCACTTTGTTCAAGAAGGTTGGACTGAATTCCCAGCTCAGGACAGCCCTTTCCTCACTACAGCTTGAAGATGCCAAAGTAGGTGTTGCCGTGGCTATACCTCACTTTTGTGGAGTCTGTGACATTGACAAAGACCATGTCATCTTCCCTGAGGTTGAAGACACCTCCCACACGGACGGACTGGAGTGCACAGACAGTCTTCAAGTGTTTTTCTTCTTCATGTGTCTTCAAGGAGGTCTGTGTCTTTTGTCCTTTGAGCAAGAGCCGGTCCTCTTCTTTGGGGATATGTAAATAAATGTAGAGGGTGAAGGGTGCCAAAGACACTTCTGGGGTGCAGAAGCTGACTTGGGAGTAGATGTAGTAGAGCCCTGCTTCCTCCACCTTCAGTTTCCCCTCTTTGTTGGATATCAAGCTGTTTGTGGGGCCATACATGGTCTCCCTCCACTCCAGCACTGTAGGGAGAGAGCATGGCAGGTGAGCTCAGAGAAGGAGACTTCTAGTTTGGCAGGCTGATTTGGGGGGACACCCACAGACATCTGGCCTCACAGCCTGTCTGTGAGGTGCAGTTAGGGGAGTACCCAGCCCAGGACACCATCCCCAGCCCAGGGGCCCAAGGCCAGAGCAGATTAAACCCTTGTTTGCTGATCACTGGCTTTGTCAGCCTTGACTGGATACGTGAGTGGAGGTGCATGCAGCTTCCTTCACCCAGCCAAGTGGAATTGCTTGGGGAGGAGGATTGCCTGTCTTTACTACAACAGACCAAATAGTGCCACTTCCATTTGCTGCCCTCATGGACTTCAGTGGGACACCCTCCAAACCCTCAGAGCACTACCAAAATATGCTGCAACTCTGCTCTTCAGAGCCTCCCATGCCAGTTTTTTTCCATCTGGGGGCTGCCTTTCATCGAGAGTCCTTCCTGCTTTAGGCCTCTGGAGATGGCAAGGCTTTCCCAAGGAAGTACAAAAATTAACAGTGCACAGTTGCTGTCCCTACCTAAGTGCAGAGCTGCAAGGGCGTAGCACAGTGAGTGCTGTTTCCCATTGCCAGGACCACGGCCCACGCAGGCCAGGTGATGCCATGGATTTTGGGACACTTTTGGTGCCATCACAGCAGCTCATGTGGTTAGTGCAGATAAGCCTATACAGAGAGCTGGAAGCCAAGGCTGCAGGGCTGAGCTCAGCTATGACCTCTGGAATTTGGACGTCTGCTCTCCCCAGCCTACAGAGACACCTAGAAGAACAGCCAGGGGGAGCAACTTGGCTCCAAGGGGAATAATGGGTTTGACTACCCCAGCCCAGAGACAGCGTGCCATGGGCAGTCCTGGAGGAGCCACGAAGCCCATGGGCTCTGACCAAGCATCCCACAGGAATTTCCCCACACAGAGTTGAGCTCCAGGCAACTGCTGCTCTCTGGACTCTGCTTTATATGCTCAAGTGTTTGAGCAGGGAGTTTTAAAATACAGCGAGTCTCTCACTTCTCTGATCTTATCTAGCACTAAGCTTTCCACAGGTAGACTGAGCACTGGTGAAATGTTGCATCAGAGACGGAAAGAGCAGTTGCCGATTACTGTCAGTTACTCCAGAATTAAATCAGAAGTGCTTAGATTGTGAAATCCTTGCCAGATGGAGTGACTGACCGTGCAAGCGCATACACACTTTGGTGAGCCTTGCTGTTGTGGGAAGTCCCTAAGCCAAAGCTAAGCTGAGGGATAGAGCAGCAAGAGCAACCACAACCGATACAGTGGATGCACAAATGCAAAAGGACTCAGGTGTTTCTCTCAAACCTGATGTGGCCATGGCTGTGAATAACTGCACCTTGACCAAACCAGTTTGGAGCCCTATGTTGCGACTTAAGACCTCAGCCCTCTCATCTTACTACCAGGAGCACTACGGGTGAGAAGAGGATTAAATCAGCAGATGCAAATACAAGCAGAGCCCTCCAGCAGCAGCCACCATAGCAAGAGATGGCCAGGAGAGCAAAAAGATCTATGTTAAGAACAAAAGAAAAGTGGGAGGTTACTTTCCTTAAATACAAAGCTAAAAAGTTTTCCACTCATAAAAACACTGGAAAGATTGAGCCCTTGTGGTGCATTTCTAGGAAGGCACACATAGGGCTACTGAGGACAACTGGGATGTGTGAACCCCACGTGGCACAGGTGCACGTGGCGACGTGACCACTGGGAGGTTTGCTGTGTTTTGGGGACACATTTGTGTGCTGGAGTTGCTCTGTCCCATTCCCCACCCTTAGAGAGCCACAGGGCAGGACTGGGAATGCACACTGCTGTGTCCCTCTGGCTCCCTGGTCAAGGTAGCACCAAGTGAGTCTGTCTTACCTGAGCCTGCCTTGTTGCTCTGCTGACCTGCCAGGTGAACTGCAATTGGCTCCCTCTTCTCTGCTGCAATTGAGAAAGGCCAGTGTTATTGATGCCTCGGCACTCACTGTTTCCCCAGCGCTCCTCTGCAGCGACTGCAGCACCTTCCGCCCTTAACGTTCCTTTACAGGCAAAGTCCTCATCTCCAGATTCCACCCCCAGCCCAGAGCGAGGCAGGACTCCACTCAGCAAAGACCTGCAGGTGCCTCTGAGGTGAAGCCTCTGATGGATGAAGCCTGCGGAGGAGATGGTGCCACCTTGCCCGCCGCTGGAACAGGACCTGGATGTGCCCTCACCTGCCACAGATGTTTCATTCTTGTGTGTCACACGGGGATGCTCGTGGTGCTCAGGACCTGCCGCGTGAAAAGGCCACAGATTTAATTTTGAGCTCAATTTCAACAACTTCCGACTGTCTTCTCTGACAGCCAGAACCGCCTGCCCTGGGGAGACAGCCACGGCCAGTGTCCCCCTTTGCAGCTCACACTGAGCTCAGTCCTGCACCCACGGGGATGCCCCAAACCCCAACCCATCCCCTGCCTCCACACCGTGCTCTGAGAAGCTCATGGGCTGTGGAAGGAAACCCCTTCCCAGGCCAAGGAACCTGCCCTGCCCCAGCAAGTCATGAGTGCACTGGCTGCACCAGAAACTCACCTCTCTGCATTTCAAACTTGGGCTGCTCCTCGGGGGGTCCGTCCTGTTACAACAGCAAAAATTTATGGCTTTTTTTCAAAATCAATGATTTTGAAAGTTTCTATATAAAAGATGCTCTGGTCATTGCTAAGGTTTGGTGATATTTAGCTCCAACAGCCCGGTCAGTTAGTGACAGAGCATATCTGAAGCCAGAGAGCCCCTCTTGCATCTTCCCCAGCTTCACATATGACCATGGGCTGTTTGCAGCAAGGAGTTTATAGGTTTTATGGTCTTAGGTTTTATTCAATTAAAATGATGGGTAAAGTTTATTGAAAACACTAAGATAAACAAACAAGAAAAATTTCCTTTTGATGTGGGAGAGCCATGATGTATGTGCTGCCAATGTACACCCCTGCCCTGCAGTTGGGGTTTTCAGGACTGCTGACCACAGCCTACCTCAGACACAATTTTTGGTGGTCTGTTGGGTACTGTTGCAAACCTGAAGATTTAGCTGAGGCAGGTTTAGCTGAGGCATTTGTTGTCATCAGGCAGTGACAATCAAGAAGCACAGCCACTCCTGAGCAGTGAATTCAGGGCTGAGCAGGATGAGAGCACCTCATTGCAATGCACGTTGCAATGCAAATTGGCTCTTCTGCATCCAAATGTGAGGAGCCTGATCCAACTAGAGATGCCATCCCTGAGTCCACGGGGTGGCAATTTGCACAGCACCCTCATGCTCCTTCTCACTGGTTGCCAGGTGCTGTTTCCTGGCCCAGGCCTTGCACTGCCATTGACGCCTGGCAAAGTGGGCAGAAATGTGTTCCCAGTGGCAGGTGGCCACAAGCACCCTCACAGCCACCCAGCACAGGACTGCAGCAAGGTGCCAGACAGCAGAAAATCAATTATTGTCAGACAGGAATCAGGGAGAAGTGCCTAGGTGGCTGTAGCTCCATCCTGCCCACCACAAGGCACAAACACACCATGGCATGTTGCAGCTAGATGTACTCTGATCAAGAGCATTTTAGAAAAAAATCAATGAGATTTCTCAACAATATCAAAATAGTGTAAAACGGATACAGCATAAAAAGGGCATGTGCTACACAGCCTAAAAGTAAAGAGCACCCACGGTTTTAAAAAAAGCTTGGGGTGAAGCTCTGTGTGTGATTGGGAGCCTCTCTCCTTCTTCAGTGGGATCTTTATCCACCCAATTGCATTTACCTTGCACTGGATGTTCTGGAAGCCCTTTATAACCTTTTCACAGTCCAATAATGTCGACTTCTGACCTTCTGCTGTCTGACATTTCTGAACTTTCTTCAGGAAGATGTAATCTTCATTTAAGCTCAACACCTCTTCCATCTGCCAACAGAGGAGAGAAGGGAGGGTCAATGGGATGTTAGCAGGAAACCTGCAACACCTGGGAGCAGTGCCATGCTGCATTCCTACCAGCAACAAATCCAGCCTGGGAAGCTCAGGGTCAGATGTTCAGCACTGGGATGAGATGGGCAGACAAACCGTGGGCAGCAAGAGCTCCCACCAGACACCCAACACAGCATCTGTGCCCTCATCCACTGGGAACTGAACCCGTGGAGCTCACCCTGAATGGCAATGCTGGGTGACAGGAGGATTGCTAAGGATCTGTGGGATTCACATTCTCTGAACCTGAGAGAATCCATGAGAGAAGCAGAGAAAAGAAAGAAAATAAACAATTCTTATCTCAATTTCTACTCCTCTTGTTGCTCACAAGTGGAATGCACTGTGGAAGATTGTTTACCTGAAGGAAATTGGTAATTGGATTCTGTGTGAGTGTTTTGATTCATTGACCAATTGAATCCATGTGTGTGTGTCGGGACTGTTGGCAGACAGTCAAAAGATTCTGTGCAGTCGAGTTGAGTGCTTTGTGCAGATTTGGTTAATTAGCCTTCTGATAAGATGGAGTCCTCCTCGTCATTTCTTGCCTTCATTAGGCTTGCCCTGCTTTTTCAATAAGGATCTATCTTCTATCACCTTGATAATTAACTTAAAAGTCCATCTCTAACTTTTCCTAAAGAAACAGAAATCCCACTGGGTGGCTCAGGAGTTTTGCAGGTCCTTCCCCAATGGCCTTAGCAGGCAGCTGGGATGCTCACTCAGCCCCTCACTGCCCTGGCCACTCAGAGGGGTTTAAAACTTTTTCTACTGACTTCTTGACTAAAAGCATTGCCAGCAAAACAAAACAACATGTAGGTTGGGGCTGAATTGTGCCAAGATCTTCAGATTAAAAAAAAAATAAATCAGAAAGCCAATAAGAAAATAATTAAATGCATCCAAATACTGATATTTACACCTGTTTGGGGTTTTTTGTTGGTTTTTTGTTCCTTGTAAAAACCTAGCATGCAGTTAAGTGGTAAAGAGGTAGTGCAGCTGGACATGAAGACACACAGCTGGGCAGAGAGCTCAGCACAGGCAGCACTAAGATATGGAGGATCATATTTGAAGCCCTGCCACAAGCTCTGAAGGCAACTGAAATCTTCTTGCCACCTGCGACTGCATTTCAGCTGCCTCTGAGCCTCGGCCATGTCCCCCTGTAGTCACATTTCCCTCTGCCAGAGACCCTCTGCTCATTCCTTCACGACAGCCTGCAACCTCCATGCAGTGAAGTCCCCTTCAACACCTCTAATACTAAAGCCCCTCTAGCTCAACATTGTTCTCCACCCTTGTAGATCAGAAACCACACATCTAAATTTCAATTTAAATTGAAACAACACATGTAAAAATCAGTAACATCCACCGTATCAGTGTATCAGGTAAGAAAAATGCATGCTGGGTTTTAGGCACATGTTTTTTAGCAGGCAGTCATTTCTGGCTTGGAGTAAAGTAGCTTTAGATTGGTGATTTTAGGCATCATGCAGTGCAGCTGCAGCCATACCAACCTACCAACCTCAAAAACGTCTTTCTGGACTTTAACTTTTTGGTAGATATTGTCTCAAGTATGGGACAGGATCACTAGCACTGTGTTCCTTCAAAAACAGAGGAAGTACTTGGGTCTAGTCTTTTCTTCCCTAACCTACATGACAGCACCTGAAGTGAGATGTTGATAAAATCAACATGAAAAAAAAAATATATTTCTGGACCTTTCATTCTCTCAGTTAAAGTCACAGTGCTAATGAGTGCTACAAAATCAGAAAAAGCCATCACCAGCCTAAAACAGCCACTTGCATGCCTAAACCACACCCTCCTGTCCTCAGACTAGCCACCAGCTAGCAGATTTATTCCAGGTGTCTCTTGGCAATTGGTCATTCTCTTTTTGTTAGCAAGGGGAATAGATCTCCCACCTATTCTCATGGCAAATTAAAGCAGAAATGAGAACATGGGTGAGATAAATGATACTGCTGCCTCCATCCAGTGGTCAGCACCATTTTCCACCATGTTCATCCTCCTGGTGAGCAGATCTCACCAGACCTGAAGTCAAAGCGTACCAGCAATCCAGCAGGGACAGAGACAACTTTCTCTCTCTGCTTACCTTATCCATCTTCATGTGGAGATACAAACAGAAGAGCACGGTCCCAATGGTCTGCACTACAATAAATACACTGAGGAAGCCCATGAACACTTTCATGGTGGCAGGAGATGTGCTGCTGATAGGACGGGGTGCCTCAGGACCATAGGGCTCGTTCATGCTCCGTGCACGTTGCTGGGGCTCCTCCAAATGCACTGCTTGCAAGCAGCATGAGAACTGTTGTGCGGGCGCCTGCTGCTCAGGGGATACAGGCTGCAGCAGCCTACACTTCCTGGAAAAAGCCCTTCATAGTGGGTAGGGTTGTTCACTACCATCTCCCATAACAAACAGCAACAAAAAAGTTGCTTAGACTTTCTTCTCTGTTGCACTTCCATGCTTTTTCCTACTGTTCTACCAGAAACAGAGAAAGGTTCTTATTTTGTATATTCATATCTGCCCTTGAATCACTCAAAAATATTCCCCGGTGGATTGTTTTTACTGTTGTGAATGAAAGTTCTGTGGCAAGTTGCCGTAAAAGAAATGGACACTGAATACAAATACAGAGATTCTGAGCAGTACTGTGGGCTGCCAGGGGCTGGGAAGCACTCAGAGATTTGGTTGTTTCTCAAAAGGGGAAGAATAGCTTTTTCCTTTTGATTTCCTCTAAGTGAAGGATGATTTCTGCAGTGAAGATGCTTGGCTGAGGCAGGTGGGTTGTGCTGGTTTCTGCTTTCCCTTGTGCTATCCCTGGATGATGTCTCTGCCTGGTTCTGGGTAGGCTGGATGATCTGGGAGAAAGGATCATCTGTACAGACAGTGTAACCCTGGTGTGGGCACAGCTTTCATGCTCCTTAGCAGACAATGGGACTTTGAGCTTGGTGCTTGGCTCTTAGTTTGCAGAGACAAGTTCTAAGTCACTTTCTTGGTACCCTAGTGAGGTGCTCACCCTGTATCCAAGAGCACAAGCCATCCCATACCCTGCCGCACTTATTTCTGTTACCTGTCTCTATGCACCTAGGCATGAAAAGGGGTGTTGGGAATGCCAGATACTCTGGCCAGCTTCTGACCTCCCATCATCATTGCCATGCAACTTTGAGAAACCCATGTCCCGTCTACACCCTGACGCCTCTCGGGCTGGCTGCAGGGAGGTGAGGTCCTGCCCCCCAGCTCTTCAGGAATCCAACATTCATGAGTACATGCAATGCTGCTAAAATAACACACCAAGTAAATACCAGGGGGTCCTCGTTGCTTGCAACAGGGGACAGGCCTCATTTACTCCATGTAAAGAGAATAAATGTGGGGGTTTGTTGGGATGCAGAGGAGGAGGGGCTGCAAGAATGTGTTGAGGAAGACTGGAGGGCTGGTTTGAAGGCTTCGTCAACCACCATGTAGAGTTGTTTTGAAAGTGGTATGCTAGAGGAGATTTTCTTCTCAGATGTGCACACAGCTAATACAGGGTTGGATCCTGTTGTGGGGGTGCTGAAAAGGTCCTGCTTGCCAGCAGCCCCAGGAGAGGAGGGTACACAGTGCCTTTTGGGGCTGCTCAGAGCACTGCAGGATGGAGTCCAGCATCTGCTTTTCCTATCTGCCTTCTTTCCCGCATCCTGCCCTGTGTGGTTAAAGTGTCATGAGCTGCAAATGCAAATGCTGGTAACAAAGTACAAACACCTCAGCAACTGAATCAGGGTTTGACCTTAGGAGGTCATGCGCTCCTAAATATAACATCCTAGTCACAAGAGTGGGATGGCTCCAGGGTCTTTGTGGGCAGCATTTGATAACGGGGCAGAGGATGCCTTGGGGTTGAGGCCCTGGCTGGTGCTTTGGAGTCATGAAACCCTTCAGCTTGCCAGGACTGCCACACCTCTGCAGTGAGGGGCAGGGCTCATCCTGAGGGAAGAGACTGCCAGCTCCGAGGTCAGCTCCCCTTTTGCCTCCTAGAGGAGAGAGCAGCTGCTGACGTCCATCCCCCTGAATGCCCGTACTCTGAGGGCTGCCCACACACCCTGACCATCCAAGGGCTGCCTTGCTGCTCAGCTCACCACGGCTTTCCAGTCTCCTCAGGAGTGTCCTCCCAGTGGCAACAGTGTGCCATAAACAGTACTGGGAATGCATTAGTTGTGTCCCCAAAGAGGGTCTCCTCAGTATCACTGAGCTTTGGGCCTGGTCCCTCAGGCTTGCAGCTCTGCTGCGCAGAGGAACAAGCCCACACACAGCCTGGGGCCACTGCCAAGTGCCTGATTTTATTTCTTTTTGTCTTAAAATTGCCATAATCTTTGGAAAGGCCCAGCCTGGTGTCCTCTCAGGCATCTGGTCTGACATCAAGCTCCTGCATACTTGTCCCTATCATGGCAAGTTTTGAAAATCCCCAATAATACTCCAGAGAGCTGAGGGCCATGAGGCCACAGTGGGGAGCAGTATCAGCTCCCGAAGTTCTCATGCTTTACCTTAGCCCCACCACACTCAGCAGCATTTTCCAGGACTCTTTAGCGTTTCCTCTAAATTTAACACATCTGGGGGAAGTCATTACATGTGAAACTAAATTACATGACAAGTCATCATTTAATACTGTTCCCCAATGTGTTGGGACAGAGGCAGCCAACAACGTGTGAAACCACAGTGCAGAGTGTTGCAGAGAGGTTTTGCACAGCTTTTCCTGAGCCCTGGCTTTCCCCAGTGGACAAAACCTTTTCAAAGACATTTCTGTAGAGCCACCTGCTTCACTGAAATGAGAAGAGCCTGTAGGAAATGTTGAAAAGACCAAGCATGTCACTGGTCCTGTTGCATGCTCCTTGATGGAGGCTGGAGCCTTAGATGGGCTGACAAATTTGGTGAGGAGGATGGGGAAGAGCTCCAGTTTTGAGTACCCAGCACAGAACACCACCGTTGGCCACCGGTGCTGCAAACCAGGAAACTAAGTTGCTCCTTGGCAGCACCCCGATAGGGGAAACCAGGTGGAAAATGTGACAGTGGGGATCCTGGCAGAGGTTCAGCAGCAGCAGATCCTCTTCAGGAAACCATGGCTCCACACCAGCAATCCAGCCCCTTGCTGCTGCAACTGGCAGGGAGCATCGCCATCCCTTGTGAGCTGTCCACTCCACAGCACCTGCTCCTGGGGCTTCTACGGCCCAGCCTGGAGCGCCACAGCTGCAGAGCAGGGGTGCTGGATCAGACAGGAGGGGCTGGCCAAGCCTGTGGCAGGCAGACCCCAATGGGCCCTTCTGGCACCGTGACTGCTCAGAGCCAGGCAACCCAGGGACCTGCTGCAGGGTACGTGGAGCTGTCGGCCCCTTGGGACACCCTCTATTGCTGCCTGAAATGGATAGTAGGGATGGAGGGGGATGCATATCCCTGACTGTTTGGCTGCTGTCATACCTTCACCTGGTGATAAGCCCATCACCAAGAAACCAATCGGGTTTTCTTTCACGTCCCAAACTCTCTGCACGTAACCATACCCACCCACTTGTGAACGCAAACTGGTACAGTTCCTCCAGCCAGATAACCCCTGGGTGAGACAATGGGAAAATGTGATCCGCTGCTTGCATTCCTATTGCCCGCGTTGTGGTATTTCCGCTGATCAGCAAATTGTCTCCATTCGTATTCGGAGTTCTGAGTTTTGTTTACTGAGAAAATATCCGGTTGCCTGCCCCTGTGATCTGTCAAAGGCTGGGAGCATCTCTGAAGGCAGCAAGGTGAAAGCTGCTGAGAAGAGAGTGATTTTTTGGGGTTTTCTGGGTGCACACTGTGGTTTCTTGACTAGCTTTTTAAAATGTGATGCTTGCCCCACATGCTCTTTATAATTAACAAAAGCTGGGTGTTGTGCAGTGCTAAAAGCAATACACTCGAAAAGAAGATTTTCTTCTGAGTCAGAAAAGAAGTTTGCCTGCAATGTCATGGGAATGATACAGAAATGAATCTATGAGAGAAACCAAAATTAAGTCCCTTCAGCCCAGGGCCAGGGGCAGAAGGGAAATTTGAATTTTTCTGCCATTTGCTTTTTCATTTCTTTAGATTTTTCACTCTCCTGTACCTTCTGAGCTCTCATGTCTCCAGGACAACCCTGCCATCAGAGAGGAAGAGGGAACAGATATAGCCAGAGCACCACAGAAAACATCACCAGCATCCAGAGAAGGAAAGGTTGCATTACGGTTTCTGTTCACTATCTACCTCAGTCAAATAAGATAAAATTCTTGGGAGTCCAGAGCAGCAAGAAGCAGTTTCAGGGAGAGAAAAACATGTCAATCCTTGTGAAAGCTACATCCCCCTGTGGAAGAGAAGAGCAGAGTATGCTGGCTGTAGCCACCGTGGTGGCAATGGCAGGCTGCAGCCCCATTGCTTGCCATGGTCCTCAGCCATAGAGAAACCCATGTGGAGATGAGCAAAAGTTCCAAGCTCCAGCAGATGTTAACACAGCAGGTAGATCAGATCAGATGAACAGTGTCATCTCCACTGCATTTTCCCTGCAGATGTGAGAGAACATCTGCCCCTCCAGATATCTTCTCTGCTACCATCCAGAGCAGCAATAGAAAAAGAGCAACAGGGGCTGGCACTGGGGTACTGCTGTCCCTCTGAGCAGCCCTGTTTCAAGGGTCACTGTCCCCTGTGCCCCCTTCCCTCCTTACCCCCTCTCCTCCCTGCCCTTCTGTACAATCCACAGTTGCACCCGAGCCAGACTTTTCCCGGGGAGCTGAGGTGGGTGGAGAGCAGGGAACAGCAAAGAAACAAGCCCCAGTGATGCCACAGAGGACGGAGGGCCCTGGAGGGCGTGTGGCTTTCACGCCACATCTGGGTGACAATGCCAGCCTTGCTGTGCTGAGCCACAAAGAGCACCTGGCCTCGGAACTGCTGAGCTTCGCAGTAGCTGCAAAACCACAAATGGCACTAGAAACTTCTTGCTGTGAAGACTGCACCTACTCCTCCCAACTTCCTAAAAATAGAGCCCAGTGTGGGGAGGCCCACGGCCCTGGCCCTGCCAAACAAGCCCCTCTTGCCTGAGTCACGGCGGAAGGGAGCAGAACATCCCATGCCTTCCCCCACTCTCGGTGAAAGCTGCTCTCCCTGCATGGGGTGCGGGGGCCTGCACCCATCAAAACCACAGAGAAACGTCCCGGTGAGGCTCTGCCTTTTCATGTTGTGAAAGGAGAAGGGAGGAGTGGGGGAAAACAAAACCCGGGGTGGCTGCAGGGCTGGCAGCAGCAGTGCTGCCTCCCACAGCATGGCACGATGGGTGGGTGGGGAGGGTCCGAGCAGCACCTTTGCATCTCTCCTTCCTCTCTGCCTGTCCCGTTGGGACAAAAAGGCAGACACGACTGCCTCTTCAGCATCCATGTGGGACGCACAAACGAAACAAAAGCCTCAGAAGGAGAGGGAGGATGCTGCCATTCCTCTCCCCATTGTGGGGCTTAGACCAGTCCAGCCACAACTGTAACTGGCCCCAAGCACTTGCTGGGCTCCACAAACAAACCTTGCCACTACCCAGACTTGCCACAGCAGAGCCATCTCAGCTCCCACCACCCCACAAGGGTCCCTGGCCACTGGCTGGGACATTCCAATGGATCGAGGCATTGAGTCTCAGGGACAGCTTCACAGCTCTTGACCAAAGTCCAGGAGGAGATGTCATGTGCAGCTCTGGGATGGATGGGATTCCAAGGATTTCTAGGGGGTTCGTGTCCTGGGAGGTGGGTAAGGCACAACCTGAATCAGCTGTTGTTCCACTCAGTCTTTCTCTCCTTTCCCTCCCTCCATAGGTCGAGGTTTGCAGTGAGCCTTCACCATGGCTGAGTCCAGGGCTGGCCATGCCTGGTTATTCCACTGGGGCTGCACAGCGACACATCCTGCATGTGGACACATCTGGATCCTGATTGAAACTTACCAAGACGTCAGCAATCTCCCAAGGCAGACTTGGTAGCTACTTGTTCAATCTTCTCCCTGTTTTTTCTCCATTACACCACAATCCCCCTGCCATGGCAATATTAATGTAAATCACCTGTCTTTTCCCAAACCCTTCACACATCAAGCTCCACAAGGCTCTCATCACAGGGCTTTCTTCACTGCTACGGGAATCACATCTGGGGCTCTTCACTCCTCCCCTTTTAGTCTTGGCTATCATTTAGCCTCTCTCCTCGTGGATTTTGGATCCCTGGGGGGCTTGTGCTCCAACCTCTAGATAACTAGGATCCCATTGGGATGACACACAGCCCCAAGATGAGCAAGAGAGGGTAACACTGCTGTCAGTGGCAGGAGATGAGCCAGGAAGGGTGAGTGGCCAAAGATGTGAGGGGCAGACTCAGGAACACTGCTCTGACCTAAGAGCTTAGGGGAGGAAATCCTCAGCCCCTACTTGGGACTAACCAAGCCCATGGAGAAGGCAGCATCAGGGGCAGGCGGAAATTCACATGCAGCCATCTGAGCAGGGAGCCCAACCAAGACACAGCGTGTATGGTCAGAAGCAGCAAAGCCAGTCTTTAATCTCTTGCAAAGCAATGCGAAGGCAGAGCAGTGCTGCCTTCCATGCATGTTTAGGCACTGCAGTGGTGTCACACAGCCCCTTTGCCTCAGAGCCGTAAGCCAGGGTGCTCTGAGCAGGTCGTGTTGGCATCACATGGAGCCCTTTCCCTACATGCTTCCAGTCCTGTCTCAGCTGTGGCACGATGATGGGAATGCTCAACCCAGCTCCAGCCTGAGCTTGCTCCTTGGCCAGGCTGAACACTCGCGTCTCTGGGGCAGCGTCTTGGTAACAAATCCCCCATAAAATCCCTGTGAACCTGTGAGAGACAAGAGAACAACTCTGCCATCTACTGATTCCTCCAGCTCCTCTCCCTGCCTGATCCACATTTCCATTGCTGCCTCACACAGCCATCTGGAAAACTGTGGCTAAAAATGAAGGGTCTCCATGCTGCAATGTGATGCCACAGGAGACGCCAGAGAAGCCCTGCAGTCAAGCCCACACCCTGCCTCACTGCCCAGTGGCCCAGGGATGTAGCCACAGTTCAGGCTGCAGAGGCGAAAAGCGCAAAGTAAAGTTGCAAAAGCTGCTGCTGACATAACAATGTACTTTGTTCTCATGCCAGGGACAAAACCTGCTCAGAGAAAATAAAAAGTCTGGTTTCCATAAAACATGGATGTTTCAGGAGTTCCTCCATCTGAAGAGACCTCAGATGCAGGTTTCCTTTGCAAGGAAGTGGCACCTCATGATTGGTGAGTGCATTGTCAAGGTTTACAATGGCTTTCCCCACAGCTGATGGGAGCAGGGCTGGCTCAGCGTGTGCTCAGCCCAAACACTGGCAGCCACAGTGGGGACGAGTGGGTGAGAGCCTCAAGCCGGCCTGGCAGCCCTGACACCCTGACCAGAGGCGGTGCAAAGCCTGGGCTTGGGCTGAGCACTGACCCTGCTCTGCTGGTTCTGCTGGTGGCCAAAGGAATACAGACAGCCCTCAGACAGAAGTGAATGTCCTCCCTTTTGTAGAAACTCCTGACTGTGGGCTGCGTACAGACATCTGAGCAGCACAATACCCTACAGAACCATCAGAGGTGGCTCCAGCCTGGGTGGATCACAGCCAGCAAGGCTCTGACACGAAAGCAGGTCATCTCCAGGAGGATGCTGCAGCCCCAGCTCCTGCATCCCGCTGACGCTGGGAGCAAGGCTGCTACAATTCCTAGGTACCAGAGGCTCTTACTGGCAGACAGAGGGTGCTTCTTGGAGCTCACTGTCTATTTACAGAGGCTTGGAGACCTCAGCTCATCTCATATTTACCACAGGGGCCAGAGGTGCATCCAGGTAGCATCTGCAGAACACCAGCCTTCTTGTATCCCCACGCCCAGCCTCTCTCCCACCACACTCAGGCTGTGACAGGCTGGTGGCTGGAAACCCTTGAATGCATCAGCTGCTTCATCCTTGCTAGAAAAAACAGAGAAACATAGCTTGTTCAAGCACTCTGTTTCAGGGGATGATGGTGCTAAAAAAGCCCCAAACCAGAGATGATTATCCACATGCAGGTCCCCCCGGGATGAAGCCACACCAGAAGAACAAGTTTCTCATGGAGAAGATTTCTGCAAACATAATTCATGCACAATAAATCAGACACAGGTCTATATGCCTCATGAGCAGATGCTACTTATGGGTCCAGATCACCACATCAAATTGCAGGGCCATGGGATTGCAGCTTCTTTGCTGGGGCCCAGGCTCATCCAGAGTCCCCAGCAGCAGACAAGACCTGGCCTGGGGACACACTGATGCTTTTCAGGACCCACGTTTTCTTTCCAGAGGAGCTCCCCAATAAACCCAAGCTGTTGGACATATTTATTCTCACTCACTTGAATGAGTCACCAAACTCCAGAGGCTCTAATTCTCTTTTAGCAGAAAAGCAACCTTATTTCAAAGTGGAAAATCTTTGGCCTGAAGCACCCTGCACAGCTGGAGGGAAGCATTATGCAGAGATGATGCAGTCAGGGAGGCATGAATGCTGGAATGGCCACTTCACTGTAAAATACAGTGAAAGGAAAACCCCAGACGCCCTGTTCAAGGAAAACACTACTGGCACTAAGCCTAAGGACAGGGAAAAAAGGACCATTTCTGCCCACTGTTCAGGGAGGGGAAGATGAACATGCAACAATCACCATTTTGCTGAGCCACAAGGAAATCTACCTACGTAAGAATTGTGCTGTCATCTCTATGACAGTAACTGGGGGAATCATACCGGAAACTGGGTTCAGCGGTTGGACAGGAAGGAAAGCAAACCTAGAGCACATCCCAATTTGTGCCCTCAGCATCAGCCTCCTTGCATCTCCTTGCAGGCCATGGGCCAGCCAGGATGTGGATCCCGTTTGCCTTTGGGATCTGGGCATATGGATGGAGAGATCTGGAAGGCAGGACACTCACTTTCTCTTGCTACCTGTGTCTGGTTGCTTATGATATCTTAGATAAGTCACCTGGTCTCAGTTTCATCACTGGTGAAATGAGGCATCTCTGTTTCTGGGTAAAGATCCAGAGATATAAACAGCCAAATAGATTCAGCCTATATAGAAAATAATCACTATGCCAGCTCTAATCTGCAGAGCAATATAATTTCAAAATGCATTGTATCTTGAAGTGAGGATGCAGGATAAGCAAAATCTTCCCCCCGCCCCCCATGCTGAGTCTGTTTTGGACATGATGGTAATTTCAGAGTCATATCCAAGCCCTTATGTGAAAATTTTTTCACCTTCCTCCCCTGTCTTGTTGAGTGGCTGGGTGGGCATCTGGCAGCAAGGTCAACCCACCACAAGGTCTCAGCCCTCCCATGAGCTGCCCTTGAGTTCCTACTCTGCAATGCAGGTCCTGAGGACATCACTGCTCTTCCTGGCTTCCTTTCCCAAGAATTCATCCTAATTTTCCAAGAACTGAGCTGAATCACTACAGCTATTACTGACGTAGTGCAATGCTGGGTCGTAGTGCTGCCACAAGCACACAGCTGTGAAGCTCTGCTGCACTGACACATGATGCACAGAGACTAAGTCACAGCCTGGATTTGGTGCAGGACGCCAAATTTATCCCAAATTTCCTTCATAACAGCAGAGCATGCAACCCCTGGAGTGCTTGTTGGAGGTCTTTGAAAAGAGGAGCCAGGTGGGGTTTTTTTAAGTTTTGCGGGGCAAAAAAATCAATGGAACCGAAAGTAGGTTCACACCACAGTGCCCACCCATGCAAAACTATCACGAACCACAAAACCAGGTAATTACACAATCTCCTTCCAATGTTTACTAGGTTCATTTTCTCAGCACTGGCTTCTGCTTACAGCAGCCTCAGAAGACTTTAGGTAGAAAGGACCTCTTGGTCTGCAATAGCCAGAAAACTCATTGAGCTTGTCCTAGAGAGTAGAAGCATATGATTCAGGTTTCTGAGAATGAGCCCCAGTTTTCAAATAATCTTGAAAGAGATTTTCACAAACTCAGAGCTCTCACAGCACCTTCATTCACATACCTGAGATCACAGGGAGAAGACGTAAAGCAAAATTTCCACCCTGTGTGGTGAGGAAGGTCAGGCATCTCCCAGGAGAACAGAGCTGAAGTCCAAGATGCCCCGGAAAGAACTGTTTGGAAGGGTCAGATCTGATTGACAGCAGGCAACGGGTATCTCTCAGACAAACTATGTCCTGTAAGCCCATTTCAGGAGCTGCCAAACACTGTCCCCACTGATATCCACACCAGGTTCCCCAGGTTCTCTCTGGTCATGGCCAAAGGCACTATCACAAAGAAAAGAACTGGATAATCACTCCTTGCTCTAAGCAGATTTACCAAAACCCTGATATATATCTCTCCAGACTTGACAAGAAGCACAATTTACAGTCCCTTTGCACAGGTGGGGGCATGCCACCCTGCTTGCATGGCACAGGAGAAGCAATATTCCCTGGAAACCTCCACTGCAATGTCCTCTGCATAGCCTGTGGATAATCTGTGTTCAGAGGATGGGGCAGCTTTCTGCTCCACCCCAGAATGAAGAGGAAATTTCTTCCCTAACAGCCACCACTACAACCCTTTGCAATGAGGTGGCTCTGCTGGGTGGCCACGTGGCAGTGAGTCCTTCATAGAATTATGCCTCAGGTAGGAAAAAGGCCAGAACTCTGCATGGGAAATTAAAAGCTCTTGAAATTCCATAGCTGTCTTGGGGATATTAATGTACAAAATTAATGAGGAACCCTTCAGGGTTTCATATATCTGTCCAATATGCAGCCTTGGTGAGTATGAAACCTCAGCATTTGCAGCTTTGGGATGTGATTAAGGCCAAGGAAGAACTGACCAGACACAATTCCTGAATTTCTGTGTTCCTGCAGGGTGTGGTGGTGGCAGGAGCTCTCACACGGATGGGCAGCACATTGCCCAGTGGTTTTGGTCCACACACACAACATCAGAGGATGTGAAATGGGGTTGCATGATGCTCAGTACACACCATCACGTGGAGCAAGGGCTGGATTATGACTCCAGCCCAGCCCAGTCTCCTGAGCTGGAGGCTCAGGAGACACAAGGCACAAAACCTATCCTACATTAGGATCAAAGATGCAATTCTGATCTCCAAGAGCAGCTGATAACCAAGGAAATTAAGCATCTGTGCACAAAGTTTGCTTGTAATTTCCCTACACTGGGGGTTACATCCAGAGAGCTGCATTTCAGACAGACCTGCACTTCCTGCTGTCCCCCACAGCAGCCCTGAGCTGCAAGCATCACACTTTGGTCACACACTGCAACAGAAACACCTCTTTCTCCTTGCTTCACCTAGTCTGATCCTAATCACACACAGCACAATCACCAATACTATTATTTTTTCCAACGAGACCAGCTAAGAATACACCACATTTTTTTGAAGTGAGATTTAGGGAGGTCAAAGCTCTAAAAACAAACAAAAAATAATGGATCATATTTATCCCTGAATATTCAGTTATACAGCAGCACTGAGCATTCAGAAAAAATGCAAGACCAGATTAATTGCCTAAATGGGCAATAACAGTATCTTCTTTCATGGCATAAAGACTATACACTCTCAGTATTTTTCCTGTATGCTAGATGAATTAAGTAGAGCATTTCAATTTTAGAGCCACCAGGGAACTAGTGAGTGAAGCCATTGCTTCCAAAGGGGTTTAAGAGAAGTTCAGAAACAAACCAGATCTGAATGCAGGCTAGCAAAAAGGTCTCTTAGTTTTACATCCGACCACATTTGATCAGTGAAAACCCAAAAACTGGTTCTTACCTGAATAATTCATCCAAACCTACTTCTGAATAATCATAAATCTCTAAAGTTTAATTGTCAGCTGAGACAGCATCAAGAATACATCAAGAGCCAATGTAACAGCTTTAAAAAATCCTGTAAATGCTTAGAATGGTTTGACTCATATAGTTGCTTAAATCAAGCCAAAATCCAATGTAATGACACCCTTATATACAAGAATATGTCACAAGTAATGCATCAATAGAAATGCATGTTTTACACAAAGAAGTAAAACTGGTCCTGTGGCAGATGCTTATTTACATATGTATTGATTTAATTATAGATTTCTGTCCCTCCTTTCAAGATTGCTAAAAAAGACGAACACAATCCCAGAAATGCACAAACTGAGCCAGAGACACTAGGGACAGTAATTCCTTCCTTTGATAATTCCTCCAGAGATGTGCAACATTCCTGCTCTTATTGACTCAAACAAAGTCAGAGGCACGGGCAGGACTGCCGCAGCTGCAGCTCCTGATGCTGCACTGCATCTGAGGGAGCCTGTGTCTGCCCTCATAAGGATCAAAGGCAGAATCAGGCCAGGAGATCCCGGGCTTTTCAGTATGTATTAAAGCAGATTTTTGTGTCTGCTGCAGCTGTGCGTATGAGAGACCTGGGGCTGGATTTGCACAGGGGTATAAACCTGGCTCTTGTGCTCCCCAGTTTGTAAAACCACAGAAAGCATTTTTCCCAGTCAAGGAGGAGCAATAGAGAAGGCTCTCATTTCCCTGAAACCCCTCCCTTCCCAAGCTCCTTCACAAAAACAGGCAGCCATTCTCATTAGTCACTGTTCCAGGGTTGTTTTGTGCCCTGCAGCCTGCCAGTGTGGGAACACTGCCTGCCATCAGAGCAGCCTGGCAGCCTGCTGCAGCACCAGCACCAGCAGGATGACTCCAGAGCTGCTTCCCAAACTGACATTTCTCAGCAGGAGTTGCGGGCTGCTTTCCTGTGAAGCAAGAAAAAAACCAAGAAACGCCAAACAAAGGCAACTGCTTTTTGCTTCCACAGTGTGTGGGCAGACGAGAGGTTTCTGTGCAGGCAGGGGGCTCTCGTTAGCGCCTGTGCCAGGAGGGTGCTGCCCAGGATGCCTCACAGGGACGAGGCACATCCCTGACTCGCTGCCTGCCCCTGTCTGTGAGCTCCACCGTGGCTCTGCCTCCTGCCCTTCCCCACTGTCCCACCATCCCAGGGTGCTCCTGCAAGACAAGCCCCACAGCAGCGTGCTGTGAAGGGCAGACTTGGAAGCCTCCTCTCCAGACCCAGCCCATCCTCCAGCCGTGTCCTGCCTCATGCCCTGCCAGCAGCTCGGCCCCGGCCTGGGGAGGGCAGCGGGAAGGAGTCCCACAGACCAGCTCTGCTCACACAGCTCTGACACAGCCTGCGATGCTGAAACCCCTCCCAGACACCAAGGCACCAAAACCACCCGTCTGCACCAGTTTTCTGCCGAAATCCTCCAAGCGTAATGATATATGCTAGCAAAAAGGAGTACCAAACCAAATTCTCAGTGCGTCAGTGGCTAAATGGAATAGAGCCCTGAGCCCAAAACATGCAATGTTTTAAACCAGGCACTGCAGGAAAACAGAACACAGAACAAAGTCGTGCAACAATGCCTTTAGCCTGGATCATACTTGGTAAAGCCTGCAAGGAAAGGGGATTAAACACCACAAGACAGTAAAAAATTCCAGTGACGAGTGAGTGTTTGCCAAAGGCTACATGCCACATGGGTACATGACGTGTCCCTTGCTCACCTGGGATGAAACAAATTAATTGACGCCTGAACAGAAATGAAAGCAAATGAAAGATCACATTCCCTTTGAAAGTGATGAGCATTCCTATTTTTTTAAAAATATATGTAACACTTTAGGTTATTCTTTCACAGCAAAAGAATCTCTCTTGTTTGTCACCACAGTCTGGGGCTATTTTTAACACTGCTAATGAGTGACTAAAGCAGGGTGGAGTAGCTAAACCAGCTTGCTGCTCCCAGCCACCTACAAGGTTTTTCTGATCATCAGAGGTGGACCAGAGCCAGCTCATGCGAGGAGTCAGAGCAAGGCACCTCTCAAGTGTCTGTGTCCTCGGACACAGAGGGTGGAATAAATGTACACCTGTTCCTGCAGCTGAGTGAAAAAAGGCCTCGACTCCACACAGGGCAGGTATGTCCAGGGCTTGACTTCAATCTCTGAGACTAATTCATCTCAGAGATGCATTCATCTCTGAACAGAGCTCATAAAGCATGTAGTTGACACCTCATCTGTCCATCAGAAAAAGACAGGAGAAAAGCTACCTGTGCAAACAAGTTATTGCTGGATTAGAGGACACCCAATTCAAGGAAAATAGCATTTTTTCACAGGGTCAGTAAATTAATAGAAAATCATAAAATCATTATGGTTGGAAAGACCTCCCAGATCATCAAATCCAACCATTAACCAGCATCACTGTGTTCACCATTAAACCACAGCCCCGAGAGCCCCATCCAAACACTTTTTGAACACTTACAAGGATGTAACCCCTGGCTGCTGTCTGTTCTTAGGAATGGTCTGGGCAGAGGTCCATTGGCATTCAGGGGATCAGAAGCTCTTCAAAGGGGAACATCCAGCATCCCTTCTCCCATCACCTCCAGGACTGCTGCACTCAGAGGAGGGACCAAAGATAACTGGAAAGTACCCGATTAAAAATGCGGGTGTTACAGTGGTAAGCGCTGCTGCCCGTCTCTTGTCCCCAGCAAGCCTCTCTCGTTGAAAGACAGGCTGAGTTAACACTCAGGCAATGCAGGCAAACCTCCACTCACCACTCACCGCAGCTGCCTCAACCACAGAGGCAGGAAAGGCTCTTTTGCAAGGTTTTATTCCAGCAGAGTAACACGGTTGCTAAGGGACAAGCCCGGGGAAAAGAGGATGAACGCCGTGGAGCAGGAGCTAATGAAGAGGAAGGGGTGGGGAGCGGGGCTAAGGGCTGGCCAGAGGGGGCTGGCCTCCAGGGGAAGGGAGGGGGCCACCGGGGATGCCAAGGCAGTGACCGGGAAGGAGGAACCCGAGGAAGTGGGAACACCGAGTCCATGGGGGAGATTGTTTTTCCCCTTGGGAGGGATAACTCTATGGTAAGTGGCTAATGTTCCCAGGGCTGAGGGGATTGACCAAGGGGGGAGAGCTCATGGGATGCTACACCAGGTGGCAGCTGCTGGATGCAGCATCCCAGCTGCCAAGTCCTGGCCAGCAAGGAGAGTACGTGCCAAACGGGAGTGTGGACAGTCATTGGAGCATGACAGCAGCAGGGCAGCACAGCAACACAGCAACATGCTGGGCTTGAACATCCTGAAAGCAAGAAACACTCCACTCCAGACAAACAATATTCTAGAGGAGCCTGTATGTGTATCTATATTGTTTTAATCTATACCTGTATAAAGAGAAGCCTGCCTGGTGTAGGAAACTGCTGTGAAATGTTCAAAACTCTCTTATACTAAATCATTAAAGGTAAATTGCAGTGATGGGTTAGTTATGTTTATTGCAGAAGAGCAGTGAGATGCCATAAACCCGGGCACACTCTGGTGCGTGGTGGTGTGATGTATTAGACAAAATGCCAGAGCAGCAGAGCCTGTGGGCCACAGCCCTCCATTCCATCCTCCTTCCTCTAAAGGGCAGGGAAGAGAGCAAGCCCCTGTGTGCCTGCACTGGCAAGGGGTCCAGGGCCCTTTGGGCTGTTTGGACACTGGTTCCCTTCCCCGGGTCTGCCAGCTGCACAATGAGGACACAAACCCTGCAGCAATGGCTCAGCGTGACCCTGTCCATCGATGCCTCCCTGTTCTTGCAATAAGGGACATACATTTAAAACCAAGGGTTCCCCCCCCACACTGTCCAACTCCACTTGTCTGATTCACCAGAAACACGGGTTTTATAATACTCTTGAATATTCCCAGCCCCCCAAGGGAAGCACTACATTTAAGACCATTTAAATAGACTATTTTTTCAGACCCTGCAGGGAAATTAAATAAGCATTTTCCTTTGGAAGGGATGGAAGAGGGAGGAAAAAAATTTCAATATTTTTAAGTAATAGAATTATAATTCAATAGAATTATAGCATATGCCAGTATGACAGATTTACACAATACAGGTAGGAAATCTTTGCTATGGTTCATAGAGGAAGTCAAATTATATTACCATGTAGCCTTAAAATCAGGTAATTAAAGGAGTTGGGATAACAAAGCTACTTGGACAAATATTTTTAAACTTAAAAGAGAAGAAAGGGATTTTTTGTAGAAATATTAAAAAGGTGTGGGGTTTTTTCAGTGCTTATCTATAGCGAGACAGGACATTGGTGTATCTTTTATTAGTTTAGTTAAAACAGTTCCCCTTGTGATCTCAGACTGATGTAGAACATGTAACTGCTAGAGCAAACTTGTAAAATTAAAAAAATAAATCCTTTAAAAAAGTCTCAGTTTGTGAATTAGTACCATAAACTCCTGATGTTGTTAAACTCATATCATTTATAAAATTACACAAGGTGTTATAACTGGAGCTGTGGTAGCAGAGATATCTGATATAACAGTCATAAACATTTATACCAGTTCAGGATTTGTTCTATAAAAATCACAAGCTCTGCCATCTCAAAGGTCAAATTAACTTCAGCAACTACATAGAGCTGTCAGAAAAAGCTAATCATGCTCTATTATATTGTATTATATTAATGTATAACCAATGGAGAAGGAAAAGTTAAACCCACAGAGCTTGTTTACAAAAGGAATCTCTTACATCTGCAGAGAGGCTGGGAAAATAGAACACTCCTAACCCGCAGATTTTTGCTGAATGGTATTTTAATTGCACCCAATGAGAACCAAGGTTTCCTCTCAGAGCTACTATGAATTCACTGCTTTCTAGAGGATGATGATACATTAGTGCGAGGACAAAACAGAGCCTTCAGGCATAAGTGTATTATATACTTCTGAAGAGTATCCCTAGGAACTGCAACTATGGTCATAAATTGCAGCACTTTCGCAGCATAAATAATGTGCTTTGCTGGCTTGTGGCTAAAGTCTCTTGCCAGTGGCCTAAGACTGTTTTAAACAGTATGGAGATATCAAATAAAGCTAAGAAGGTCCAGCATTGAAATTATGCTAACTGCATCCCTGCATTTACGGGTTATCAACTGCATTGATAAGAATTGTACTTCTTATCAGGAGGTGGTAAATTAATAAACTTAGAAAGATTAAAAAGGGCAGGAGTCCTTTCAAGAGGACTACATGAAAAATCTTAAATAGACAATATATGGCCACAACAAACTTACTGCCAGGTTAATACCTCAAACATTAGAAATTATTGTATAGAAATTACTGTATAGAAAAGGATTATTTTGTCATTCCCCGAACAGTAAATAGTAAATGTATTCTTCCAGCTGAGAGAAAAAACACAGGATAGCTGCAGTTCATTTCCTCTTGATTCACAGTTGCAAATAATAAAAGTTCACAGAAATAACTTTCTCTTTCAGGATAAAGTAGAAACATTCAGTTGCTAGAAGTACAAATCTCGTCTTGTGTCATGAGTCTGAATACCTGAAAGACACAGCAGCATCAGGACAGTCAGACAGCGCAGTCCTTGCAATCTCTTGAGAGGCTGTGCAAATAAACTCGCACCTTTGGGGTTGGTGTAAAAGAACCCTTACTAGAATAACCAGAATGACCTATTCAAAGTATGCCCAAAACATTGCACATCAAAGAACCAACAACGGTTGGTTGTACCAAGAGACTAATAAAAATAAGAAAGCCTGAACGCTTCGGGAATAATTTCTTGGAGCCCAGCAGTATGGTGGGTTTGTTGGTGCAAACTGCAGCAGTGCTACCACATGCGTGCTTGAGGTATAAAACAAGGGCTGTTCTGTCTTTCTGGGATCTGAAACTTGGACAGCGAGTGCAAAACAGGCATTGTGAAATGGCGGCCTGAAGGTATAAGCACAAAAACTAAGGTGAAAGGGGTAAAAAAACCCCCATGTATCTCATTTTAATATAATGTCGTGGGGTTTTTTCCTTCTTTATTAATGTAGCTCTGGGAGGTGGTGGTTCTATCTGGGGAGAAAATGAGCTTTTGAAATACAAAAGCAAACAAGGAAGATCTTCAGTACTACATGCATAAGCAAGACTGCTGTCTGATTTGTTCTAAACCTGCTGGTTTCTTTACTCACCTGCAGTGGCATGGCTTACACTGGGATTTTCTGAGCCTTGGTAAGAGCTTCCTTTCCTCTCTTAAAAAAAAACACAAAACAAAACAAAAACTACTGGGGATGAGCAGAGATTCAGCACAGAGCTAAAAGTAGACCTTAGTTACTAAAGAAACCTTGTGCTTTTGCAGCCCAGCCTATAGCACAGGTGCTGAGGAGCTCTGTGCTGTCTGGCACAGCAACATACACTTCCATAAATATAAATATCAGCTGTTCTTAAAGATGACACAGAGCAAGAAGTAGTATATTTAACAGATAGAGCCAGGAAACAAGGACTGCTGCAGCTGAACTAAATGTACACATCCTAGGGATTTGCCAAAGACTCCCTGTGAATATGAATCAGCCATTTCTTATTGATCCTTGTTGTGTTGTTTGAGAATCGCAAGGATGACATTACATGTGTGGTGCTTAGAGGCTCCCGAATATTCAGAAAGGCCCTGTATACATCCTGAAAGAAACAGCTTCAATTGGTAATGATTGGAAAATACTGGGCTGTTTAATTTCATTTTCAATTTTTTCCTCACTCATTTTCTTTCTGAATTATTGGGAAAAGAAGTCCACTGTTAGTAGTGCTTCCCTGTTATCAGCACAAGACTAATTTAATGAAATAGCTCTTTTTCTGGAGGAGTCAATTCCTGGGGCTCTCAGGATAGGGATAGGCTTGCATTGCCCCCTTGGGGGAAGAGGGCACCTTAGCTTGTTCTTAAATGAGATCCCAGTTCAGACGGTGTCTTTAAAGAAATTAAACTGTCATTCACAACCTACACAAAGTCTGGGCTGAGTGCCTATGCAACACATACAGAAAACCTCTGCTCATATACCACAAGCAGACAGTTTGCATTCCAGCTGAAGATACAGACACTCTCCCTTTAACATGAACAGACAGGCATTAGCCATTCTAGCAGGAATGAGTTAGCAAAGCACATACGGTCAGGTCCTCATAACAACATAGATCTGTTGTATCCTCAAAAGAGGAACTGTAGATAAACTCCTGCTTGTATCTGCAGGCAGTCTTTAGCCCACATTCTGCCAAATTCCTGCTGATGCAGTTTCGAAACTTGGTAACTAGGAGATATTTCACAGCTGCTTATTTTTCAAAACTAAGCCTCAGGATTGCTTATTCACATGCCCAATGATTTTTGTTTAGAAGAACCAGGAAGGACACACTGTATTTTTCCAGCAGACTCCCTAAACAATTTCACAACCCTTTTCCTTGCAGAGCAGCGTCAAGCTACCTGACTGGGGAATGCCCAGGAACAGCAATGCAGATGTACCCCAACAGGCATCAGCACTTTGGCCAGGAAGCCTGACCCCAGAGACCTTCTCAAAGGCAGAATTACTCACAAGAGAACATTTTATCCAGCAGATCTAGATGCTGTGGGGACATAAATGAACTTCAGGCATCTTTCTGCCGTGCACTGGTAGTACCTCGGATTGGGATTCCTAGTAATTGTGGATAATAAGCAACAATCATCACTGTGTGAATTGCATTAGCTCTGGGAGATCTGCAGAGAGCAGACACAGCCTTCCTTGGGCAGCCAGGGCAGCAGCTCGTGGCAAGGAGCTCTTAGCCAGGGGACAAGGCAAGGCTGCTCCCCCAGCCCCTGCACCCTCACATTCCAGCTACAGACAGGGACTGGGAGGGAGAAAACCCCTGGCCATGCTGGCAAGGGCTGCAGCTTCCCAGCCTGTACTTGGAACATCATTAACAGCCTGCACAGTGAGAGAGGCCGCGCTGGGATCTTTCCTGGCCACCCCTTTCTGGTCCCAGTGAGGGAGCATCTGATACACACCACACCTAATACCCATGCTTATTAGAGATTAAGATAGCACTGTGAATAATGCTTATAGTCACTTAAAATGTCTCTCCAATGTAAGCCAGAGGTGAAATATTGTGTGAGTAGGCACATTTTTTTGCACATTTTTTGATTAACCCATACTATATGGCTGATTCCAAGTACCACAGTACATATCAGGGTTATCTAGTGTAAAAGATTTCTGTGAGTTTGCCAGAAGTTGGATCCGACTTGAAAAGCTTAGGAACACATGGCATTATTCTGTCACTTTACATCAGATGTCATCAAAGAATAAAGTGATAGTATTTTCTTACCTCCCCCAGGAGCTGAACTTTGACTCATATTTTGTAACCTCACAGGTCCAGTCATACAAGCAGAACTTGAGTGTTGCTTCATGGTGCATTCTTGCATGGATGTTAAGCACCTTTCCTGTTGCAGAAGGCCAAGAAGAGAACTGTATTTCCTGTCAGAGATCAGCTCATGGGCTGCGTGCAGCTCAGGGAGGGCGTGAGGATGCACGGAACCGGTGACACTGGCAGTCCCAGGTGGAGAGAAGGGCCATAAATCTGCAGGCTGAGCTGGACGGCCCCGCAGAGGCGATGGCTGGCACTGGCCCACCCCACCAGCCGCAGGAAAATTCAGAGCAGAAGTTGCCATGCTTGTTGAAGAAGATGATGGATATGGCTTGTAGCAATGCGAAGAGAAATTCCACTGATGGGGAGACATGTTGTCTACTTAAAAAGAGAAAAAAAAGCATCTGAAGTCTCATCAATTCTTACTTTCTTCCCAAGGCAAATTCCAGCGGACTTCTAAGGGAATGCTACCAGATTGCATATTCATTTTTACAGAAACACAAAATCACTTCAATACTGTTTATCTTAAAAATCAACCACAAATTCATAATAAAAGCAGATTAAACCACCACCATCAATCTTTCTACTAAGTATTTCTACTGTAGTATGTGTACTACACAACCACCAACTTAGGCAGGGTTTTGACAGCTGCAAGCTTAGACAAATATATTTTTGTGAAGATGACAACTTAAGTCATAACGCACTTATTGCATTCAGCAGTGATGGGGACACTTGGCTGGAAAATGATGACCTAGTCCTGCCAAAAGGACCATGGAAAGCTCAGGAATCACTCCACTAATCACAGGGATTTACCCAGGAATTCCCAGCTACATATCCTAGGGCTTTACAAGCATGATCCTCTTGCTTTCTGTTTGCACACAATTTCAAATTTAAGATAAGGGATCTTAAATTCCTTAGTAAAAGCCAGTCAACCCATCCGACACCAGGCCCACACAGGGAAAGGAGCTCACCGTTTCTCAGGACAACAGTCTCACCTCTGTGCTTTGTGCTCAGGTCTTGGGGGTTCTTGACATTGCTGAGAGCTCTGGAAAAATGTTCATCTACCATGCTGTTAATGTCCCCTTGGAAATAGGTGAACACCACGCTCTGAGATCCCCATTCTGTTTTCACAGGCTCTTTGCTTTTACTCAGCTTTGGGGAAAGCTTCCTTGTTTCTTCCATTTTCAATGACCAACAGTCCCTGCAAAAAAAAAACCAAACAACCAAAAACAAACAACAAAACCCAAAAACACAAACCAAAAAGGCCAGACAGGGCAAAGAGACAATATTCAACTTCAAGTGCCTAGTGAGTGGTGAGCCCAGCTTCCTCCCAGAAATGGTAGGGGCCAGAAAAACACTTAGTAGGAATAGATTCTCTGTTTTTCTGGTTTTTTCATGCACCTCTTTACTTCTAAAATGAAATACTTGGGCAGAATGGGCATATCTATCCACCAGCTTTCATTTCTCACCCTGACTTTGTAAGTCTGGGCTTAGGATGTAGTACTGTGTGAATGTGCCCTCTGAAAGAACTGAAACACTTAAAAAATTAATTCAGAGGTGGCACTATCCCTGAATGAATTTGGGGGGTGAAGTTATCAAAATGCTTTGTCCAAATTAGGTTTTTGTGTTGTTCAAAAAAACAATGACAAAGTGAAAAAAAAAACAAAAACCCAAACTCCACTATACTACATTAGAGCTGAAATTAATAATTTTTAGATAAGGTAAAGTCTGAAGTACCTTAATCACTGTCAGCACAGATCTCCAAAACAAAAAGACTTCTAAGAGCAATTAGTTGCTTCACCTGTTGAAAAACAACATTCTGATTAAATTATTGGAAATTCAAATCCTGGCTAATTCAAATAAAAAACCACCACAAAATGACAACAAAACAAGTAACCTTTTCTTGTTTGAAAGAATTTACCTAGGAACATGGTGGTTCTGCCAGCTGCTTAAAATTTTGGAGCAAGACTGCTAAAACACACGCTGTGGGTCAACCAGAATGTAAGGTTGACAATCCAGAATTTAAGGTAAGACAACAGGTTTAAGGCAGGAACACCACTAAAATAGTTTGCAGGAAGTCAACAGAGGCTCTCTTTTATTCTCTTTAAACATCTCTGCGGCCAGGTATGGTAAGAGTAGGACAAGGAATGTCACTACTTGCCCTGGAGAAGTATAATTTTCATGCATTTGTACAGTTTCTGGCCACAAGGGAGCAACTTCCCAGCCAGAGCTCACAAGTCCTGCTCTAATCAAAATCATATTTAGCAAGACTCAGGCTACAAATGCAGTGAGTGCCTGTTGTTTCTATTCAATTTTCCAGTCTCATTGTCAGGTTGTGTAATTGATTTAGGTAGCAAAAGGAAGGCTGTTATTTTTCAGAGATCAGGGCAACCTTTAGCTAATAGCCAGCCGTACTGCATAAAACCTCATGAATCATTAGATATGTGTTTCCATCCAACTAACTCTGTAATGCACACCACTGCTTAACCCAGTTCAACACATTCATCTGATTTCTTTCCTAGTCATACATCCCCCAATCCTCAGAAGCTTCCCAATAAACACCACACTCGTCTGTGTCTCAAAGGAAGTGCCTGTGAAGTCTGCCTTCAAATGGTTTCTCAGAATTTTCTTGTACATGAAAAAAACTGCTCAGGCTGCAAGACAAATAGTCAGAAAGTATTAGGAAACATGAGGATTAAGGTTGTCAAGCCATAATCTATTCCCATTCTGATGCTTAAGCCTTCACCTAAAAACTTCTTGTCCTTGTTTATCATTTGCTTACGTATTTAGTTTTGCTTGTTTACCTCCATCTCTCACCACCATGTGCTCTGTTCAGTTCTCCCTGACTCATGGTCACCTGCTCAGCCAGCCCTAAATCTCCTGTCACCAACTGCTAACTCATGTCCAAACTCAGGAGCTCCTTAGTCCTTATTTTAAAATTTCTATTGCTTTACCCCATCCTTGCAGATTCACCTAAACACAGCAGTGGGAGCTGGACTGCAAGGTCACTGATTCAGAAGACAATGTTTCACGACTTTAAAACTGGCCCAGCTTTCCCAGACATAGAAAACTTTAAGAAACACTTCCTCCCAATTTACAGGCACCTTTCCAAGGCCCATGAGGGGAAGCAGGAACTAGCACAACCCAGCCACACAACTGGAAGGACTTTGAGCACAGGAACAGATGCTGTTTTTTCCCAGTCTTGTTTTAGAAAGCATCCTGCAATTTGGGTTAAGGAACTTTACGATTGCTCAGCCAGGAGCCAACACTTGCCATTGAAAATTCCAATCCAAGAATTGGCAAAGACATGAGCAAACAGATGGCCTGAGAAAGGACAAGAAGTCATCTCGACAGCAATAAGCAAGCAGCTTTTCCTACTCTGCACCAGCACTACACATCAACATACAATTTAGGAAGCATTAGTGCTGGCCCAGAGGATCACTTTTCCCATTCTTCACTCAGTACAAGCCATTATGTCTTTGTACCACTTTATTAACATGCTTAACTAGCTCCTGACACTTATTCTGGGCTCCTTATCATCATTTATTTGTGTGCAGCAGCTTGTGTGATTGTGACCAGTTAAAATGCTGGAAAAAATAAAGTATTTTAAAGGAAAAAAGGTCATTTATCTCTTTTTTTCCCAGTGTTTCCCTTAAAAATCTCTTGCACTTTCCAACAAGTAGGCAAAGGAAGGCTAGGTATAACCTAGGTTACATCTCAGTCCTCTCAGTGATTGTATGGGCATAAAGAT
Source organism: Ammodramus savannarum pratensis (assembly GCA_020466415.1). NCBI lineage: Eukaryota > Metazoa > Chordata > Aves > Passeriformes > Passerellidae > Ammodramus > Ammodramus savannarum. The sequence goes on along the minus strand of JAHXMQ010003489.1, from coordinate 52,327 downwards.
TCTAACGTCCCAGGAGACGGGACCTGAATTTGCAGCACTATTATTCCTATTATTCCATCACCCAGCACAAGGTCTGCAAATGGCAGAAATCCTTCTAACTTGTGACTGACACAAACCATTGGCCAAAATAGAGCAGAAGCGGAACTCAGGATGAAATGGACTCAGCTCATATCTCACTACTCTTAGAATGGGTTAATAAGGGCAAAATAGTGCAAGTATTTGTCCAAGTTATTTCTCCTTCAAGTGGACAAGGACCTATGGTCAACACAGGCTTAAGAGTGGTGGCTGTTGACAGCTCACCACAAGACCTAATACTTTACAATATTTTCCACATCCCCACACTTGCCAGCAGTACTCCTTTAGCAGCACTGGAGCATCTGACAGGGAACTCTTCATTCTTGATTTCATGTAGCTCAAAACAGTTTTAAAAACAAAAAACTCCCACTTCTCAAGTATTAAACCACAATTTAACAAGTAGGCATTCCCTGTCAAATAAGGGAATAAATAAGGGAACATTTGAGGAAGTCAGCGAATTGTCCTACCTTAACTCACTGTCGGTCGGATTTTCCAGATGGGGGACGCTCATGTTGTGTCCCGCAGGTCGGGATCCTCCCTGGGCCCGGCCAGCTCTGCGTGCACTGCAGCAGACAAGCCACGTTCATCAGCTCCCCACACTTTCTAGCCTCCAGCTGCACTGAATGAGGCGTTTCCTTCAGCCTATCTGCTAAGAATGCATGAAATGCACTCCAACGAGTCAACCAGGTTAGGAGGTTTCAGGAATGAGGAAAATAGGATTGTAAGTAGGTTTAGGTTTGTTTGGTTTTTTTTTTTTTTAATGACAATGTGTATACAATAAAGAAGATACTGTGGACTTTGGAAAAGTTTGGAGTAAGATGATAAATGAGATATGGCAATGAACCAAACTTGCGCAGGATGATAAAGGATTTTTCCTATGTTACAGAATATTCACTCTTAAATTGGTAACAACAAACACCTATGAGAGAAAGACCTGTTTCCAATCCAGATAAACTTGATAATCAATTTTCTCACTTTTCTTTGCTGGATCTGTTTTAGTAACTGCAGGGAAGAAAAAAAAAACAAACAAAAACTGTTCTGTAAGGGCTGTAGCAGGAAAGAGGTTTTTTTTGTAGCAAGTTTACCAAAATTAGCACATTTCAACCATTCCAGAAATGCTGAAACAGGGTCAAACTTGCCAGTCTCAGCTGGAAAAAACACACTGAGGAAGTAGTCACCAAACTGGTGACATTATGTCTTCTATAGAGTAGCTTAGGAGTTTGTTTACTCACCCAGAAAGCTGGAGAACACAATCCCATTCCCTCTGCCTAAATACATCTGAATCCACCCTCTGCCCTTCCCAGAACAACTTAACTACCGGGCTGGGAGAGTTCCCGTGACGGTGCTCGGTCTTTTATTGACACACTGTTTGCGCAAACACCTTTTCATTGTGAGACAGACAGGATCCCAGTCCACCAGCAGGGCAAGAGCCTTCAACATCTCCACTGCTCTGACTCCCTGTTCTAAACTGTCTCATGTGGCAGAGATTTCCTTTCGCTAAAGCTTTTCAAGACCTTATTTGAGATCTTCCTCTCGTGCTGACAGTTAAAGCTCTCCTCAGGTTAAGATGGCATCAGTTTAAAGCTCCTATAAAGAACTACCAGGTAAAATGGGATTTTCATCCCTATTCTTCAGTACAGGAATGGAATGACTGATTTCCAGTGCTTTTGAAGCATTCAAAGTGTCAAAACGCTGAAGAAAAAAAATTAAAAACTTTTGAGAATAAAAATTAAAATTCTACTTGTCCTTATTAAAAACTTCTTCACAATCTCAATTTTAACTGCAGTGTCTGCAGTGATCCCTCCTGCTCCTTTTCTCTTCACGCAGGTCCATTGACATCCCAAGCCAGGAAGAAGGCTGAGACCAAATCCATAAATAGGGAACAAATACCATATTCCCACTCACAGTTCCAGCAACTTGTCTAGTGGGTCCAGCTGGAAGCTCTGGCACATTAATAGATGTGGCTTATAAACTGAAGCTCCAAATGCTATGGTACCTTTTACTGAGGAAAAAAAGACAAATACGTCACCTTGAAACTAATCAGCAGAAACTCGTTCTGTTCATGAGTTTGTTTATTAAAAAGGCAGTATAAAACACACCCCTTTAAGAAACAAATCAAACGAAGGGTATTTTCAGATGCTGTCACAAGTCTAGACATTATTCAAATAGCACTTTGCTTTGTAATGTTGCCTTTTTAAAGGATAAATGAAAATGATTAATTTATTGAAAGAAAATCACCCGTCAGAAAAAATTCTGAGTTTAGTTACTGAAAAGTTTAATCTAACAATATACTTTTCGTATTACAGAATGAGCAAAAAACCAGCTTGCAGCAAAAGATTTCATAATTCTATAAATATTTTACAGAACTTTCAGAGTATTCTGACAGTAAGATGTCAAGCTATAATGAGCATTACAATACACACAAGTCAAATCAACACAAATACACAACTCACAGAATTAATTTACCATACTGCAGTATGTTTTCTCAAATGCAGAAATAAAAATAAGAATTTTAAAATCCAATTAAAATCCATAGGAATACATGGGGTTTTTTTGCAAATTTGGTTTGGTTTAGTTTCAAGAATTCCAGGTATGAATATTGATGAAAGACAAATTTGGGTTTCTATGAAGTATCCAACACCTTCAATTTTTTTAAGTGAATGAAGATAATTATTTTTAACTGGTAATAGGTTAACCTTAACTGAATAATGTGTAGGACATGTTTAAGCTAAAATGCACTGCATTTAACATATTAAAGATTTTAAGTGAATTGCAATCCTTATACAAAACCTAAGCTGTACAAGGGACTGAAATTCAATTAAAAAAATTTTAAAAGCCAGCAGGAGAAACAGATAAACATTTTGATGCAAAATGAAACTAATTCTCTCTTTACACCAGTATACAAACATTTGAGAACCTGCAAAAAAAAGAGAAAACCTTCTAAAAAGCCTTTTATTTTGAGGCTTTTTGTCTCCAGGTGTCTACCTTGGCCATGCTCCTCCAACCATGTCATGTCTGGTGAATATCTGTAACTCCATAAAAACTCCTTCCTGCAGCCCAATGAACAGCATTTGATTTTAAAGCAAACTACCAATTTATCCTGAAGCTCAGCAATTATTCTGGATGGCTCAGAAAGTGGTTCTGCAAAATTATGGTGAAGGATTAGTTAATACTCTGTCATATTGTATTTAAGTGGCTTTACATCCATATTATTACATTGAAAACTGGTAGAAACATCTATTTCTCTAGTTCAAAACTGAGCAAAAATAATTATCTACAAATTGTTTCAGTCTGCTGCTAGTTATTGTTTCTGTCATATACAGAGGAAAGGAGACAGATTCTCTCAAAATGAACCTCTCACCAAAAGCACAGGGATGGAGGAACACGCAGCACACACTGGAATGGGACCTAAAAAAATAACCTTAGAAACTGAGCAAAATGGTTGTTGTTTCACTTCTAATAAGCAAGGAAAGTAAACAGAAAACACTTTTAATTAAAGAAAAAATAAAGTGAGAATTCCTTTAGGGTTTTCATTTCTTACAAATTTATGTATGATGCTGATTATTAAGAAAAATATGTAAGTTTAAAAAGGAACTCCGCTTGTTCGGATTTGTTAAAATTTCTGATTAAACATTACTGCTCTATACTCTAAGAACTTCCTAATCATAATTCAAAATAGCAATTTTAACTTCTGTGAAAATTCTTGATTTTTGTTCAGACTGATTTATACAAATTTCATAAATTCAAAATAACTTCATAAATAATTTCAAAAAGGAAAATATCTAAAGAATTTGGTTTTAATGAAAATCTGCTGAAGAGTCACAGCTGCATTAACCTCTCCCTGGACTACTAAATGCCTCAATAACTTAATGAATAGTTTATAAAAATATATTTTTACATTTTACTGGTGAAAATGGAGGTAGACAAAAGGAAAACATAAGTTTGAGTATAATTCCACACTTGAGAACAACAGATTTGCATGGAAAAAGAGCTTTTATTACTTAAGAATCCTAGTTAATAGGAAAGCCAGTAAAGCATTTGGTCTCAGTCTTTGTTGGTGCTCTACTTTAGCGTGAGGTCTAAAGGAGAAGATGAAAGGACTAAGAGCACACTGAACTTCTGCACCAAGCCAGTCAAATTTGCACATCAATTGGAGAGAGGAACATACAGCACATACAGCAATTCCTTATTTTTCAACGTCTTATTTCAAATACTAACATTATCCTTGTTCTCCATATCTGATACCATGATAAGGCTTCATAGAACTTTACAAGTTTACACATATTTCCACAAGTTTCCTTGTATCAGCTGTAACTCCACTGTAAAACAAGTGATTTCACTATGTAGTGTTACACAACTGGGCTCCCTTAAAAAAAAAAGCAAACAAAACACAAGAGAAAGATCTAAAGCCTGGAGTCCAGAAGCTGGAAGAAAAAAGGAGCACTGAAAGCAATACTCACCACACTAAACTACACTCATATGCAAACACTTCCAGCTCTCAAAGGTCTGTGGTGCTTCTCACCAATAAAAATAACTAAGGCAGAACCAACACAACCCAGGAACGTGTTTGAATACACCACTATGTGCAGCTACTAACCAGACAGCGTTCCAGATTCCCTGAATTCTTCAAACACCTGCTTTACTGAAACACACAATCCACACACTTGGAAAGATGAGAAAATTGACTTTTTTTAGCTGGCAAGAGCTACAGCTCTTCTTTATAATAAATTCAAAATGGGAAATTTGTCATATCAGCATATGATGAGCCTTGGACTTTTAACCCCTAAATTCAATTATGACAGCTATTTTTGTCACAAAAGAAGTAATTTATAACCAGAATGGCAGTGTTAACTTAGATGGTCTTGTTGGCATAGCCACCCACACATACTGACTATATATTAAAAAAATCCCAACAAAATCAACTTAGACAACCATCTAGAATTCAGGAAAAAAATCTGAATGGTAATCTATGAGCACAAGGTTTGAAAATAACACTTTCTGAGTATTCTGATTACCTCATGATGGAAACACAGCATCTATAGTTTCTTGCAATCCAATATGAATTTAAAAAGTTAAAAGGATCCTCCTTGCAAATATGTACTGGTGATCATCCATATAAACAGCATGCTATGAATTTTGAATTGTTTAGTGCCTAAATCCATGTTCTTCTATCCGTACTTATCAAAACAGTGGAATTCTAAATTAAGAATGACTATGCCCAAAACAGTTTCCCCCAGTTATTTTTGAAAGTCTGCCACTTACTAAAATATCTTAAGTTAGAAGATATTCTAAGTCCTTGCTTTTGGAAATATTTTGAAGAGGAGTACCACTTGCTTTTTCCATATAAGAGCATTATTTGAAAGCATATTTTAAGGTATTCTAACTTTTGCACAATAAACTAGAGTTTGAGCTGCCAAAGCATTTAAATTTTATGAAAGATGTGAAGAGCATACAGAGCTAAATGAAAATGTTGAGGAGAACTCACATTCAACATGCTAATGAAGTTTACAAAAAACCCTTACATTAATATAAAAGTAAGAACTAATAAAGCCACCAAAAAATCAAAAGCCTATTTTGATACCTACTACATACAGACCATGAAGAGTGTAAAAACAATGTTATTATGTCCCAGAATATGTGTGTTCCTGCACTTCTAGTCTCCTTGAGACAATTCCAGCCTCTAATATCACGAGAAGATCTAAACAGGGGAAGGAAAACTTCATTTGTTGAATGCTCTGATTAAATAACCTCTCTTCACTCAATTTGCCTTAGGGTTGCTGTGGCAACACTGTCTGCCACTTTAAGCTTATGACCTGAGACTACTTGTCTGCCACCTAATACACAGCAATGCATCCAATGCATTCACCCTATCTGGATCATGGCACATGTTCCATAAAATTATCCAACATACCAGGACACAAGTTATTGAAATACTGAGTTCCAAGGGAACTTAACAGAAAACTTAACAGTAAAATCCACAAATCTTGTGAAAGCTTTGCATTACATAAGTTACATACAGTTACATAAACTTAAAGGCTGGAACATATTTCACACTCACATCATGAAACACTGACAAGCATAGTTAGAACAAAAGAAGCCTGATGAGTTTTACTGTGCTCTTGAAAACTTGAGTTACTTCACCTGAACAGCCAATTAATACAAAATTTTAGAACCCCATTAAATGAAAACTTCAAAGCATACAGTTGATGACATTCTAATACACCTATATTCATATGCATATTGCCTGAAGTCACCCTGAAGAAAGGGATACACTCAAACATCACCCTAAAAATCATGCTTTCATAAAGCATTAAAGATGTTATGTATCAGCTTCACCATCACTGCCTGCAAGGCTGCTGTCTGTGGATGGAGCTCCATCTTCATTAATACCCCCACCATTATTCTCCCTTTTATGAGTTTCATCATTTGCATCCTCCTCAGGTGTGTCATTAACCTCTGGAGGCTGTTTCCCTTCAGGCAGTGTAACACTACTTGATGCAGAATGCGAATCAGATGTCGTTTGCTGCTCCTTGGCATCAGGATCCCCTAAAAATGACTCCCACACCTTGAGCCTTTCTTCCCTTTCTCTTGCAGTCTCCTCCACCTGTTAAAGAAGTGTTTATACACATCATCAGAGTCACACTTGTTAAAATGAGTATTTACACAGATGAAAATAAACAAATATTTATATTACAGAAATATCTCAATGCTGACTGTGAACTAATGATCTGTATATCCAGTGGCTAATCCTCTAAGATGACATTTTCAGTACTCAAACAGGTCCTCTAATTTTTTGCTAAGTTGAATAATTGAGAATGATTTTTGGAGACATTCTACAGCTTTTGAAGAAAAGCAAGATAATGCAGGCAGGGGAAGGGTACGGGGACAGGAATGCCAAGGACTCCTAGAACTCAAGGAGGTTTACTGTTTGGAAGACATATTGGATAAAATGGAACCACAAAAAGCTACCTGATAATCCGTTACACCGTCCCATGTTTCAGCACTGAGCTGACGGCCACCAAACCACCTTCCATTTAGAGTCAGCTTGCACAAATCAGCTTCTGTTGCTTCTTTAAATGACACAGAAGCAACACCATCAGGGTGCCTCTGTAAGGACAGGCAACTTGCATTAAATAATATTCTAACTAATGCATTCATTGCAATACCCTTTATATTGTCTTATAAAATCCATCGGGATATAGCTCCATTCTGATCATACATAATCATGTTTGAAAAGTTCAGTTTTCAAGTTACCATACCTTGCTCTACTGGCACACACAACACAATTTTTGAACACAAAACAAAAGTTATTTCAGCTCGCTTAGCTACAAATAATGTATCTATACACTTTCAAACTTGTAACATATATCCAAGCTCCTAGGAAGAGCTAGCTGCCTTTACATAGGCTGAAGTATACAGGTGCTTAGACATTAAGTTCTGAAATTTTTAAAGTACTAAAAGATTAAGTCAAGTTTCCATGAAGTAAACACACCCAAATGAATGCTCCACTCATATTTACAGCAGCCTAAACATTTTGCATCTTTGCACATTACATCAATTCTGCCAACGCAATATATAGAAATACCTACATCAAATATGAGAACCTTCTTTACTTGACCAAACTTTTCACACTCCGTCCGCAGATCTTCTCTTATCTCATTTAGCACTAGAGGGTCCTCCTACAAAGGAATTACACAGCTTTAATTAAAGACAAGCATTCATTTCCCTCAGCTCTAGTTTAGATCCATCACAGCGGTACACCTGTCGATCTGTTAAAAGTCCATAAATTAAGTGCTATTATTCTACATTTTCAAAGCTACTTAGGAGTTGGCAGACAGCTCTCATTCGCATTTAATAAATACTACTTGTAAATAAAGCTACTCTGTGCTCATTTCTCCATTCTAACTATTACTGTTGTTTACTCCTCTTTCCATCCCAGAAAAAGAGTATTGTCAGATATACAGGTTTTTCAGACAGTGAAAAATCCCGACTTGAAAAATACATTCTTATCAACATTTCTCCTTGCTTTTGGAGATGAATGAATTTAAAGCAGATATTTGGCACAGGAGAACATTCTTCCCAAACAGCAATTTAATTTTGCTTAATTTTGTTTTCATGCGCTTAGAATTTTGCTACAATCTGTATGGCAGAAAGTTGAGACATGTTAACTTCTAACAGCATAATCTACAGAAGCAAACTGCATTTTCCTACCTCAAAGTCCTTGGGGTGAAACATGTTCCTGATAATAACGATGCGTTCATGCCGCATTCGAGTTGCCCCATCTTTCTTCTCCGGCCTCCAATCCAGCTGTCTAATGAAATGAAGCAACAGTAAGAAGATATTGTTGCGGCTCTCTTCAGTTTCTACAAGTATTTGTTGAAAAAAAAAAAAAATCATTAATTCTGCATTTCTTACGCTATATTAACATATATTTTGACAAAAAGAGTTAAGTTATTCTTCTAAAAAATACAGTAATTACCCAGGTTTACTACTGCTACAAAGCATTTGAGGCTGTAAGGTACTTAAAGGCTCACAGAAGGAATACAAATAATTTTTGAAAGTATTTTTTAAAACACTGAGAAGGTATTTATGAAGTATTAATTCCTTCCTAATATCAACTCAGATAAAGGAACCAGCTGTTTTCAAGTGCAATTAAAATGTCGATATTTTACCATTTTTTCCTAACTTATTCTGGAAAAAAGGAGATCCTATTCCCCTAGGTAAAATCTAACTGCTTTTATTTAAAAGAACATGTAAGAACACATCAACTCTTACACTGGTATTACCAAAAGATGTATTTTGTTCCCCAGTATAGAGCCACTAACACAAACTAGTCACATAACCCACATTTTCTCACAGCAAATCTTACTTCTTGTAGAAATGCCTATGTCATATCCTATTACAAAAACCCCCACACGTTTACTTACACTTTTAAATCTCAAGATCATACACTGGGGTGGGGAAATCTTAAGTTTCTTCTTGAACCTGCTACTTTAGCTGAAGGAAACTTGAATTTCCAATGAGAGTAGTTATACCAGTAAATTCAACTCAAAAGGAACACAGTCCTTTTATTCAAACAAATTGCTGTCAAATGCAAATTCATAATTTTCATACACCTGCCTACACACTGGAGACTTCTTACTGCAAGAATCATCAGTGTATTTTTGGGGCAGATATACTTCTGGCTTTAATTGATAAGATATCAAGCAGCCTTGCTCCCCTTAACTATTTCTGCAGTACTATTGACAATGCTTAGTGACTGTCACTTTCACTGAAATACCAAAAATATTCAATGTTTTTTCTTCTTTAATCTGCATCTTCTTGGTTCCAAAAGGCAGAAGAACAATTTTTAAGAGACAAAATGAATCAAGGTACAACTCAAAACCCAGTATATTTTATAATAGAGAGAGACGTCTGGGGAAACTTACAGATAATTTAGTATTTCCTCCTACCAGCAGGCATTTCTTGCCCTGTGCAACTACTGCAATATGGCACTAGAGAGATGTGAGCAGCCAGAGCATTATGACCGATATTGCGGCAGATATTGCACACTCTCATGCACTGAAGAGCAAGAGAGTCTTACTTCCCCAGAGTTGTAGGATTTTCTTCTACATCTGAAGGCATCATTGCTCCCTGTGCATTAATTTAATGCGTGAATCGCCAAGAAGTTCATCTTATAAACATTTAATTGAGGAGTTAGCCTCGTTCAAACGTGCAATAGTTAAGCTATTTCATTGTCAGACAAGACTTAAACCTTTGCAAAAGTTAGCACTGTATTTGAAAGAAAGCATCGCTTTACTAATAGCACTTAGAAGTCAAGCAATATTTTACTGAAATAAAAAATACAAACTTCTGCTGCTGTGACAACTTCTTCTTGTAGTCTTTACATTTCTTCTTCTTTTTGCTTGCATCATACTCCCCCTTCAGTTGGAACTTTGCAACTTCCACATGCAATTTATAGCCTCGGATTTCTGCTTCATCCAGAAGCCTCAAAGCAAGTTGAACTGATTCTCTCTATTTGAAGATAAAGCACAGTACAAACTTTAAAGCACATGGCAAAATCAAACTGTATTCCAAAAAGTTGTCATTAAGTATATTGTGCTAAGAATCAAGTCCCTGTCACTGAAAACCATAATGCTGTCTTCTGACACACAGCTGGCACTGTTTTCTTGATCAAAACCCAGTATTTCTTCACTCCTGTTGTAACTGATTACTTCTTCAAAAAACAGCTGCATATTTCATTCAAATACGTCATAGACATGAATCTGCAATGTCTAAGCAAGCTGATGAACTTAAAAGCAAGAATAAAAAGGTTTCACGGAATTGATTTCCTATAAAACTTGTATCACTTTTTCAAGAACAGCAGATGTTGAGACTCTTAAATAATTTTTAATGTTTTCCTAAAAGTCCTTTAGAGTGAAGACAGCATTTATGCTTGTGCACTCCACGGTCCTAACTACTACAATTGCAAAAATAGTACAGACTACAAGCCATTTGATTTAGTACTGCCTTGTACTTCTTGCAGAACTAAAGCCAGCTGCACTTGCCATCACCAACTTTCCAAATTATTCACAAGTGCAGCACATAAGGAAATAGTACTGTGGCCTAAACTTTTAAGGCTTAATAAAGAATGAAAGCACAGTTCTGAACCAAGCCAGTTCTCAATTAAAAGTTGTAAATACAGGACTGCAGTATGTTTCTTCCTGGCTCATTATTTTTCTATTTTTGGTTACACAGTGGCATATTTTCAAAGTAAAAGGTGAAAATCCTCCCATTTCGGTCCATCATCTCTGGCACCCAAGACAGCAGCATGTAGAGACATGTTCAGCAAGTACTATGGCCATTTCCAGGCCAAGGATGAGGTTAGCTAAGAGGAAACAAATGAGCTTAACGGGCATTTCTGTGTAAATCTTTAAACCAGACACCTATATTCCAAACTGTGCTTTAGATTATCAAGAGTCTTCTGAATGTGATTCTGATATAATGGCCATATGTGCCTTCAGCATGATGGAAAACTTCATTTCAGTGCACCCTGACCTTCAGATAACAACAGAGGCCATCTCCTTTAAGATTTCCTTCCTTATCTTTGTACAGTTTGATCTTGTGTTCTTCTGTCTGAGGATCTCGCATGATGATACCACATTTTGACATGACTTGTACAAATTCATCTTTCGTAATGTCTGGAGGTAAACCTGCAAAATAAGTTCAAACAGAAGGTTGAAGGATGGTCTATTTTTAAAAAAAGCCTCATTAGAATAAATCTTCCTGTAGCATTTATTTAAACTAAAGATATCAAAAAGGACAACAATTTACATACACTGCAAGAAACTACTGCCCTTGGGCCTTACCTTCTAAGCACTACTTCATACTAGTATTCTGCAAATCCTTGTACTTTATAATAGGTGTAATGCACAGAAAAATCTCTGTGCTCCCTAACATGCACACCTAGAGACTTCTTGTCACACATCATCCACACGGCAGCGGACACAAGACCTCTGCAAATGTAACTCTCCTACCCAATCTTCAAGTCCCACTGCACTTCTAGGTATCAGAGACAAAAAAAACCCCAGAAGAACACAACCTATAAACAGACAACTGTTTCCTTCACTCAAAACTCAATAAAAAGAGTAGCTGATAATGCATAAAGATTTTAAGAACTGAACTCTGAATTGAGGATAAGAAAAAATCAGAACAGATGAGAAAATTATGCGGATGTCCCATGCTAGTTTGGCCTGCATGAAGATTTCTGAATCTTTTTGAAAATGATTGTGAAGATGCAAGTATGTGCACTCCTGTGACTGCTCACAACCACCAAGTGTACCTAAGTATATGCATCTAAAGAAAGCACCCCACCATCCAAAAGAACTAGAAAAACACTGTAATAAATAAATGCAGATAATTTCATTTGAGCTTTCACGTTACTTTCTCATTCTCTTCCCAACATTTTTTACTCTTTACTCCTTGTTACCTTATATTTATTAGAGCAAATAAAAACTATAGATTAAGTGATGCATATAGTTGATCCGCTGTTTCATCATAAACTTGTCATTATCCTATCTCTTAAAAGCCTGCAGAAACTGTTTTTCCACAGAAGAATAAATTAGTGACTAGGCTGACACAGCTCAGAGAATACCCCATTTAACAGATAAAAGCATGGAATCTGTCCATTCTACTTCTTTCCCATATCTGCAATTTAAAGGTCACAAAGACATTACTCAGTCATGAATATAACATCAAGCAGCTTGCAGTGACAGATTAAATAGATAATATTAGAGACATATATGACTCTCTTTTACCATCTTTAGCTCAAAGTATATAAATAAACACTCTTACCTGTCACATAAACATTTGTGTTCCTATCTTCTTCAACGTGAAACCACCCTAAATACAAGAATCTAATTCAGTCATGCTAATACATTAAACACAGGAGCATAAACATTTATATTCCAACAGATTTATGAGAATTTTTGCTTGCTCACAGAGAAGTTCTGAAAATGCCTTGCTTTTTTTCCTTTTATATACAGATTCAGGAGGATACTTATGAAGCACCTCACAATTTTAGAACCATTCTGCAAATTACCAGCACAACCTTATCTTTGCTGTACCAGACAACAATTAACTGCCAGTTTTCCATCAGTACAATACGGGTCACAGCCTATGCAGAGGGAAGTGCTTTGTCACTTACCTGGCTCTAGCTTCCTTTTTTCCAATTTTTGTTTTGGATCTGTTTGTTTTTGTCTTGTCTCATTGGCTGATGGTTGTGTTCCTGATTTCTTAGAACTTACTGGTTGCTTACTTTCAGTGGCTGCACCAGAAGCAGATGAAGTATCTGTCTCATCTGCATGGAAACCATAGTTGGCATGATAGGTTGCCAGGAAATCTTCTGTTATCTGAAAAGAAATAAGGAAAATTAATATAAAATTTCAAAGAAGTATAAATACAGGTTTGTATTTTAAAGTTAGTTAGGTGATGGTCCTTTTCTGATCTGGCAACATAGAAAATAACAATATTTTAAAATGATCTTTGCAAAGCCATACACACAACAAGAACAATCAGTTCAGGCATTACCTGAACTAGATGAAAACACAAATTCCATACATATGCATATGTAATTTTTACACAAACACTTCACAGGTTCTGCCATTTTTCAAACAAAACTTTCTGCTTTCCACGTGAGTTGGATCTGCCTGAAGAACCCTCTTACAAATTACTGTTGTTACTGGATATAGCATCCCACAGGGAGCCAGAAATACTCATTTCTCCACTGCTCCACTTTCTGAGTCTGGATTTTTCACATTTTTACCCCTCCATAAGCCATCTGCTCCACAGACACCTTCCTAGGTTTACACGCATTCAAACTTGGCACTACAGGCTTCACTCTCACTCAGATTCTATGGATTGCAATGAATTCACAGTCACAAACCAGAATTGGCACATTACATCCATCAAGTAGATGCCATAAAACGTCTTAATATTAAATTAAGTAATTGCTCTCATTCATTGATATATAAGAAAACTACTATTTCACTCGCAAATCAGTAGATTGGCTCAACATATTAAATCTATGTCCACTCGCCCCTTGAGGAACCATGTTATTACAGCAAGACCATATTTCATAGTTAAAACATTTAACAAAATTTTAAATAACTAAAAACTGTAATGTATTTCCATGCTGTGGAATGCCACTAAGACAAACACGCTTATTTTTCAAGTGTACTTCTAAAACTGGAGAAGATGGAAAAACACATCTCTTACTTGAAATAATTCTCAGGTAACAATAAAAGAGACATAGTACTACTCTGTTTCCATCTAGACTTCATAACATACTAATTAATTTCTACACTGCCCACAAAGAGATCACCACAGCTACTGTGGTGAGCTACAGAGACCTAAGCACATCCCAGGCACCTCTGATCAACATGCACAAATATAACCGTGACTTCATCTCAGGCCCGAACAATTCTACAGATTCTCCGCCCAGGCAAACAGCCAACACGCAGCTCCTCTCGACAGCGCAGCCGGTCAAAGACGGAGACGACACCGTGGTTTTGCCTTTAAAAAGGTTTGTTTTGGTGCTGCTGAGACTCGCAGCAGACACGATGTGGGTGAATGCAGACACCTGCGTACCGACGAGATCCGGCATCAACCGCTCCTTCTTCTCCCCCTTCCTCGGAGCTCCCCCGTACCTACCTTGGGGAACCAGGCCTTCTTCTCCAAGTCCCACTCGTAGGCAGCCCCGTCCGCCGGGTCCACGTAGGTAAAGGGGTCGGACTCGCCTTCGCCCTCGGCTGGCTTGGCCTCGTACTGCTGCTGGAGCTGCAGCTGCCGGTAGAATTCCTCGTTTCCATCCTCGCCGCTCATGCTGCCGCGTTCGCTGGGCCTCGGACACCGGCGCTCCTTCCGCCGCTGTCTGCGGCAGGCAGGCCCGCTCCGCCCCTCTCGGTGGCGGGAGCGCGCGCGGACAACCCCGCACCACGCGCGGCCGCTGCGACCGTCCCGGGCCCTGGCACGCGCACAAACCCGGAAATACCCCACCCGCCGCCGTACCTTCCGCCCGCCCCGCCCCTTTACCCCGAGCTGTAGCCAATGAAACGAGCGGTGCTGGGGTCATGCAGAGAGGGACAGAGCCAATGGGAAGCGGAGGGGAAGTCCTTCCTGGGGAGGGCGGACGCAGGGGGCGGGCCCTGGGCGGGCCTCTGGTGTCAGTGCGTCCGTCGTGGGACAGGGGCCGTTACCACCAGCGGCCCTGCCCCTTTTTCTCTTACCTTGATTTTTTTGCCTTTCACTTCCCCCTCAGGCTGCAGCTGTGTTTCGCCGTACGCAGGCAGGGTCTCTGCGTGAGGGCAACTGCCTCTGGCGCGCCAGACTGCTTTGGGCGAGAAGCTTTACCTTGATCGGCTTTGCATGGAGTCTACTGCAGCTTTACTTACATGAGAAATAAAAGTTTAGAGCACAGAAAGTCCTCCCTGCTGCATCTGTTTCCCTGTTACGCCTACGACAACACTGGACAGTGAAGCGGCTTGCTGCCAGTGGTGCTGTGCAAGGCTGGCTGCCGTTCAGCACTGGAAGTGTACGCATGTCCTACTAGAGGCAAAGGTAGAACCAAAAATAGAAAAATTAGACTGAAATGGCAGTCTAAATGTCAAGGAATCATACTGCTTCTCTCTGCCCTCTTGGCTGAGAGTGTCCAGCTGTTGTGTTCCCATAGGAAAGGGTTGGTACGTCGTATTAGTGGGATGAAGCTTGGCTTCAAAACACTCAATTCTTTTTGCGTTGATGATGTCTGCAATTACTGCTCTGTCTGTGGATACTTAAATATTTTAAATACAAATTTCACCCAGTTCTTTTAAAAGCCCTTCATCTAATGCCATCTAGTGGTTTTTACGGTGTAGCCCAGGCAGCATTACTTGAAAACAGAATTTTAATTGCTATTGTATTTTAAAGTATTTCTGTTTAGAGGATGAAGCAGCACACTCTTCATGTTTTCTTTGGCAAACCTTAACCTGGAGTTATAAAACCCCGTGTATCAGTGTACACGTTATAGATGAAAACTGAGCTGAACAGCCCCAGCAATGCCAGCAGTGGCTGGTTGCCAGGGGCAAAAAGATCTTTCCACTCAGAAATAAAAATAATAAACAGAAATTTTCTGGAAATCAGTATACCAGGAACAAATATAAAGACTGGAATGGTAATAAAATCAAAGATGGGATTGTGAAGTCCTGCAGGGAGAGATGAACATCAGCTCCCTGCCTGGGCACCACGCTGTCAGACAAAATTGCTGACGATATAGAGTTCTAGTAACCTTTGCTGTTGCATAAAGAACATCCAGCCTAGTTAATGACATCTTTGATGCTTCAAGAATTTTCTCTAGGCAGGTCTATTATGGTAGTTGTCCAAAGATTGCTTTGTGATCCCTTATAAACTTACCACCTAAGGGACATTTGTCTACACTTTCAAACAGTTATTAGATTTTGGAGTGGAGCATAAGAGGCTTGACATAAACTGTTGGTTGCTTATAAAATTTGGAATAGGGTATATATTTGGGAATCAGATAATGATAACCTTAAACTTGTAAGAAAAATATAATTTAAGTCTTAAATTGCTTGTTTTATTTTTGCAGGGCTTTTAATGTTTATTACCTGAGTGTTTGCAGTGAAGTCTGTACAGCTTTCCCTGCTGTGCGGATCTGCCTACAGCAAGGCACTGGGTTAGTCCTGTGGAGCAGGAAATCCAAATTTATTCTCAGTCCAATGGGAGTGAGAGAGTGCTTCTGTGCAGCAGGAGTAATGCTCAGTAAAACTGCTCTGCACACTTTGATGTAGTTATGAGGACAAACTGCCTCGAGTTCCCTCACACTTCCTTTGCATAACAGAATGTGTGACAGCGGTGCAGCCTCCAGTGGTGTTACTGCCATCTGTTACCTCATCCTTGGTGAAGACACAGTGAGCAGTCCAGGGAGACAACTCAGCTGGAAACTCATCAATTTGTGGTGTCAATACAACTTTCCTCTCAATCTCAGGCTTGAAAATACAGAGATCACGGCTGCACAAGCACTGCTGCTGCAAGCTGCATCTTCTGAGGAGGGCGCAAAGGGCTCAAGCATTCCAAAGCTGGGATCAGTCCAAGCTGTCAAGAAATGATGTTTTAAATTCTGGCAAAATGTCTCAAAGCAAATATTAAAAGGAGGCATTAGCATGATGATTCTGTATCTGTGTCTGTGTGATACAAGCCAATTTTGGCTCAGAGCTGATTGATGTTTTAAAGGTACAACCTGAATGTTGTTCTAGAGGTACCACCTACTAAAAGTATAGACAAATTGGTTTTCCTGAAGTGTTTTGCTCCTTTTAATAAGGGAACCAGCAATTTGCTGGCTAATCCTTAATTTGGTAGGCGCTGTTTTCCTGAGCTGCTTTGTTATGTTAAGTGAAGGCAGTAACTAATGACTGAGTACAGACAGGCTACTCCTCTGAGCTTTTCAAGGGTCTGGAGCCTGTATCTGTTACACAGGTTACTGAGAGTGATGAGGGTTTTCCTACCATTTTCCTAATGGCAGGAAAAATTATAGAATGAGTACAGATGTACTAAAAATTCAATATCGTGTCCCGTGCATGGAAATTCCACGTCACAGTTCACCTTGCACTGGGGGGACCATCTGTGGCACAGCCGACAATTAAATGCTGACTAAAACCCATATTACATTTTTAAAGTAACACTGATTGAAACGTGCAAGTGCTGTACCTGTGTGTACCTTTGGGTTATTCTTTATTTGTAATATTCTTAGCAGAAGCACAGGAATGTCAACAGGCAGCCCATGTAAAATAAAACAAAACAATTTTTATGGGAAAAGGAGTGGGAGCTTTAAAATGGCTGTAATTGTGTAACTAATTTTATATCCCAGTCACTCTCACTTTAGCAGTGTTTTGACATAGGTTTCTTAATTTTTGTGGATTTTGGGGTGGATTAATTACTGATATTGAAACTGTTGCTAATGTGCACGTCAAGTGTCTACATTTCATTCACAAAACAAACTAAAAAAAAACAGTGTGTCCTAGAAACTGTATTTACTTTCTCAGTATGACTCCATATGGACAGAACCTTTGAGGGAGTCAGCCTTCAAGTACTTTGTGCCTTTTTTCCTACCTATTCTTATGCTGCGGACATAAATAGTGAACCCCAAATTATTCATTCCTTTTATTTGCTAGATAATACTCAGTACTTATGTAAATAGAATGTATTTCCATATGCTTTTATAGAATTACACTTGTATTACTTAGGGATGAAAGAATCTGGTTTTGGAACACTGAGAAAAGATTGCAAAAGAAGCAACCCTTTTCCCCTAAATCCAGTTATAGTAATGTGGAGACCTTTTATGCATAATGATATTGTGGGGAGTAGATGTAATAAATAATATCAGATTGGTTAGATAAAAATATGTCGACCCATATATCACTCTAATACATCATGCCATGAAGATTTGAATGTACAGAATTATCAATGCATAAAGTACACAGAATAATTAAATTGTGGCTTGAAATATTGCCAGTCTTTAAACAGAACATGTGCAGAATATAGCAAAAACATCAGTTTTGTAACAGGATATATTCGCAGTAGAAAGACAATCCAGTTAGAGGAGGAGTTACACAAGCAAAAAGTAGCTGCATGCAAAGGAAGAGAAACAGGGAATTAGGAAACTGGGTTTTAAGGGCTAGCCAAAGATTTTGCAGTGGGAAATTTGGTCTCTGACAGAGACAAATTGTGAAGTCCAGAAACATGTAGATCTGTTTCCCAAAGGCATTACTAAGCTAAAATAAAAAATGCTTTAAGCAACAGTATTGTTGGTGGATATTTCCTCGGTTTAGAATTTCCTGTATTAAGATCCAGGAAGATAAATGTACGTTCATGAGTGTGTAGGCTTATCTACTTATTTCAGTCTCACCCTGCCACTCCATGAAGGAAAGAGAGAAGAAGAAAACAGCAGTGCAACATGTTCATATTTGTACATGGCTCTCTTCCAGGCAATGTGTTACATTGAGACAAGAAGAGTAAAATAAGGTCTCTAGAGTCTGCTTTGCAATAAATTGTGTTTCTGTACTATTGGATTTCCATTTATTTCAGTGATCCTATCCTGGTTTGCAATTGGTACAATAAAAGGAGGAATCCATTTGAGAAGTAGTACATGTAGCCTTGCAGCTTGTAACATGAGGACCATAGTAAAACAAGGCCCTGTCTGATGGGAATAAATTGGTCTGTCATTAACTGGTTTATAAGGATGACAGAGGTTGTATTGCAATGCCACTGGGATTTATAGTTTGGCTTTATTTTTCTGATTAGAGCAGGCAAGAGAGAGAGTCTGTAAATACATTTTCTCGATCTTATAATCGACTTAGTTAATGATGCATGAGTGGATAGATCTCCAGCCATGTGTTGGCAAGGGGCTCTGTGCAGTTGAAGGAGGGCTATACCTTCAAGGCTTAGTTAAAATTGAAGGTTCTGTGACTGTCAGAATTATTTTAGTTCATATGTGGCAACTTCTGTTCTATATTTTAACACACAGATTCTTTCTTGGAATAGAAGTCCCTTCATTTAAACAATGGAAAATCTATTGTGTTTTCTATCACCAGCTTCCACAGAACAAAATTTTGGTTCAGGGAACATAAAATTCATAAAAATAAGTGTCACTCAAATATTTTGTAACATGGGGTAGGAAGACTTGCCTCCTTTACTTCCTGATGGGAAGGCAGTCCCTGCCAGCAGTGCTGCTGTGCATGGACAGGCTGTCCTGATTTGCCTCTGCAAGGCCAGTCATAACATCAGTGGATTTGAGATCAGAAGGCCTATGGCATTAAGACAGCCTATCTTAATGTTAAAAAGGGATACAACTTGAAGAATAGAAAATTAGTATAGCAGAAAAAATCCAGCTCTCCCAGTGTGCTTGAAGATGTGTAAGCTACTTAGATACAACCACATACACTACAGCAGGAGTGGATCTGTGCAGGTAAGGGGTCAGTCTGCCTCTCCACACTGTACATTTTTCACTTCAAACTCACTCTAGTCTGGTTTGGTGGATTGGACACACAGTTCCATCTTAGAGAAATCCAGGTTGTGCAATCAAGACCACTTTGGGATATAAAGTAAGGCAGGAGGGGATATTTGAGCACTTCAGAAGTGCGCTGTAAATCCCAAATAGAACCCTTGATACAGATCCACCCCAATTTATTGATATTAAATCACTGTAACAATAAAAAACTCTGCACTATCGAGATGTTTTACCCATATATCAGAATTTTACAAGTGTGGTTAAAGGTTATTATAACTTTCTCAGAGAAATTATCACCTGCTTGTTCCCTTGACTTCTTAGGAACATCCATCTCACTACAAAGCAGTCAGCTCTTACCCAGAATTTCTGTGTCACTGACAGAGCAACAGCTACTGTGGATCTGGCCCATATTGCTTTTTCTTTTTTTACTTTACAGTGCTACAAATCTTAGCCTTCTTTCATTTTAGCATTCTTTCTTGTGTGTTTACTCATTTTTAACATTCAGGACAAGAAAATAAATAAATAAAAAATGTGCCTGGTTGATCCTGTTATGACCAAGTGGCTTTGCTTGCTTGCTGCGGATGCAAGTAGTTGTCAGAGGGAGCTCACAGTCATGACTCAAAAAGCAAGTCACCAAGAACAAAACTATCCTTACAGCCAATTCTTGCACCAACTCTGCTAAGTCCCTTCCTACCCAGTCCAAGAATTCCAGCTAGGAATCTGTGTTCATGCCTGGAAACATGAGTAATCCCTTTGAGCTTATGCTGGAAAGCTCAGCTGTTGCAGCTTCTTCCCCCACACAATTTGATTTCTTTATTCTATATTTTGAAAGATGAGGAACTCCTGATGAACACACTTTCACAGATAGGGCAAGCCATGGCACCTCTTTCCAGGATACCAGTAGCAGGGCCTTGATAGCAATGACTCAGTTTCTGTCCTTCTTCTTCCCACATGGACTAAACACTTTCCTCTTCTTTCGTGATGCTATAATCTGTTAGCAGTGTAATACTGATTTCTGAGCCACGCATGCTGCCTGTGACTGACAGGGCTCTGGTAGGAGAACTGCTCTGGGGAGCACTGGGAGGCTTTGCACAGAATGCTGCCTTGCAGCATGAGACTTGCTTTTTAAAATGTTGCCGGAAACTCTTACTCAGCCAATAAAGAGCAAAAGGGTTGACGCAGGAATTGCTGAAGGCCAAGGCACGGGAAAAAATAGTTGCTATCAGATGAAAGGTGGAAGCATTGACAGAAGTGTGGTATGTGAAAGAGCGGTACAGGTAGAGGATGTGGTTGGGCAACCAGCAGAAGGCAAACAGAGCCACAAGCACCAGCACTGTCTTTGCAACTCTCTTGCGGGATTCAATCTACAAGAAAGAAATGCATAGCTGGTAGAAATAGCAATTAGTAAAATATTTGTGTTGTTGGTGCTTATTTGCAAAGCAGTGTAAAAGTCTAAATGCTTGAATAACCAAAAAAGCAAAAAGTAAAAATAAAATGAACAAATAAAACCCCAAACCAGAAGACCTAAACCAGAAAATAAATCTATTTCATATTTTTTAACAAAGCATTCCCAATCCGTAGCACATTTCTTTTCCATTATACATCATATGACACTCTCATCTAGACTGGGACTTAAAAATACGGTAATTAATGTGTCAGCTCACATGGATGAGGTCCCAGTGTTTAAAATTCAATGTTTTAACTCTTGAGTTTACAGGGTCACGATAAAACACAGACCTGTCTCTCTTTAGGAAAGAGCGGACACTCACAAGTGATGAGTCATGAGCATATGACTAAGTGCACAGATGAGTTTGGATTCAAATTTGGTACGGGCTAAGTTTGTGGAGCTTTTTACTCCATTATGAGGTAAAGTTCTGTACTTAGGAATTAGTATTTAATCAACACAATAGACTTTAGAAAATTGGAGAGTTTAGTGCTTGATCAGAGCTTACCTGCTTACGGGCATGAGAGTGTTCTTCTGCTGGCATGTTGGATGTGCTTTTATATAAAGTTCTGGCGATAAGAAAGTAGTAGACAGAAATGACAGCTAAGGGCACAATATAGAACACTAAGAAGCAAACCAGGGAGTGAGCTTCCTGCAGGATCTTCTCAGATACAGGATAGGGGGCACACGCCTCAAAAGTTACATTTTTCTCAGGATTGCTGAAAGAATACAAGTCTGAAAAAACAGCCTCTGGGATAGCAAATATCATGGAGACAATCCAAACACAGCCCGCTTTACAGCAGGTCTTCAGGAGCGCATCTGAAGTCTGCAGTTCCAAGGGTTTAACAATGGCTCTGTACCTAAAATGACCAACATCGCTGTCAGAATAAACACAGAAATAATGTGAGCACATACTGCAAAATTCTTAAGGCTAAAGCCATTACTTTTCTTGCTAAACAAAGGGTGCTGGAATTCTCTTGGAAATGAAAGCAGACACTAGCTCTTTGGAATTGAAATCAAAATGCAAAAATTAATTTCAGGCATGTATTTTAATGGTTTGACAGGCAGGAGTTGCCATTAAAACCTTCCTATGTAAAGATGACTTCTGCCTTGAAAGATAAATGAGGGAATTTGTATGCAACAGTGATGAAGGTACGAAACAGGTTAACTATTTTATCAATAGATAAAACCATGCATGTTTGCCCCTCCTTTCTTCTGTCTTCCTGAGACCCCTGCTGAGTGCAGTGATCTGACGCAAAATAATGCTCCAGGATTCATTCTTATTTATAGAGCAGGGGAGGGCACTGCTGTTGATTCGTGCCTGTGATTCTGCAGCATATGGACTCAGTCAGGCATACAAGAAGAATCTGGATTAATCTATAGATGTGTGATAATCTGTGTGGTACTGGGACATAGACCAATTTCTGTGAAGGTGGATGAAGCACAGGAAACAATATACCCTGCTCCTAGAGGACCAGGGAGTCTTGATAATGCAGAAAGAAGCAACCCCTCCAAGGGAGCACAAGGCTGGCATGAAAAGAAAGGCTGTGAAAAAGGACTCAGAGGATAAGAAAGCTTAGTTGTATCATTTTGCACAAGCTGAGGATCTGGTCTTTTTCTCCTCTAGGCAAATTCAAATAGAAAGCTGGAAGCTGGCTTGCTATTTATCAAATATATACCATTTTAATTCACTTTGAGCTCTTCTAGCATATTGGAACACAACAGTCTGGCATTAAGCCCGTGACTAAGTTTATGATGTAGTTACTCTGTGAGAATGTAGTGCCGAGTATTTATATAGCAGCTACCATGAAGAATTAAATACAGAAACAAGTGTCTAAACCATACAATCAGATGAGAGTTGGGGTTGGAAGGGATCTTCAAAGGTCATCTAGTCATGGTCAATTCTGAATTGACACCCTACAGGACCAAGACCTTGGAGCTACAATAGATAGTTCAACGTAAACATTAGTATATTTTCAGCAGTAGTTAAAAAACCCTGAAATAAACCCAAACCAAAACAACAACAATAAAGCAAAATGTTAGATAGTATTAGGAAAAAAATGGAGAACAAAAGAGACAATTGTGCAATTACCTGTATCCCCGATTCATGCAACTTTTTATTATCATGTGTTGCTCTGCACACCTTAACTAGAAGAAACACAACCTAAGGATGGATTACGACATGAATAGCCTGGAGACATGAAGAGAGATCACTGCCTCCCAACACAAGTGCCAGCACCATCAAATGAAGCCACGTGCAGTGCAGAAATAAAAGGAGTCACTTTGCACAGGCAGTGAAAGCCATTGCTAAGCAAGTTCAAGAAAAAGCTGAACAAGTATCCAAAAGAGAAATTCTTTGAGGTTATAATAAATAGACAGAAACAACATCTGTTCAGTGTCATCTGAAGGTAAAGGGTTAAAAATGTAGTTTGTAGAGGTTTTTTTTCTTCCTACATGCCTTTTCTTGTCCTTATGCTACCACTGCTGGAGGCTGTATTGGTCTACATGGATCCTTGATTTGACCCTATGGGGTCACTCCTGTGCTGGCTGATTATTTTGGAATACAGTAACAGTACCACTGGTAAAATTCTGGACACATGAACAATTTGCTATTACATACAATCCACAATTGCTGGCAGACAAGATGGCCTTTTTTCTCTCTCAATACTAAATTTCATTTTTTGTTTTTCTACTCCTCAATGCTCCTGCTGATTGAACTGAAATCTCCTCTTAGTTTTGTTCATTCAAGAAAGAAGTACGCAGAAAACAGATTCAGCACTTACTGACAGCAGTCAGAACACTGATCCCTCCTAGCAATGCTGTCATTACAACCTGAGTTTAATTTCACAACCCCTGGGCTAAAATGTTTCTGTAAAAGACAGAAGAACTGCAAGAGATAAAAAATTATATGTATATATATATATATATATATATATATACATACTTCTCAAGGTGAAAATTACATTAGCTATCAAATCACAAGAGTCATTCCTTTGTCCCCCCAGTCTGTTCTGTGTTTTCTTTTAGCTTTTTATCCCATGTCAGTCTTTTATGTTCTAGGATTTTAAAGCATCCCTGAGTACATAGGTTAAAGAATTTTCACTCATAATCAGTTTTGTTTTTCATCTTCCTTGCCTACTTCACTGTACCACTAGATAGCACCACTATACTGTTTTTTCCCAACTTAAGCCATTTCCTTTTTCTGTGCAATTGAGAAAAATCCTTGTACTGTACCTCAAACTAATAAAAGGTCAGAAGAGTTAAAGAGTTTTCCTCACCTCACTACCTTAAAAACTGCTGCAATTTTACTATCACACATTTTTAAATTACATGGGGGGCTGGTATGTTGGGATTTTTAATCTGTTGCAATGTGCTGTTTAAGACTATGCAAAATTATGATATCTGCTATTTTATTAATTTCTAATTTCAAACCTGCAGCGTCTCCTGGCAAATCAGTTGCACAGACCCACCTGTCAGCACTGAGAACAGTCAGGGTAAACACTGATACTCCAACTGATGTTAACTGGATAAAAGACAGCAGCTTGCACCCAATTCTTCCGAAGAGCCAGGTATCCACAATGTAACGTGTTGCATCTATAGGCACACACGTTAGTAAAAGCAGCAGGTCTCCGAATGCCAGGCTGGTGATGAAGATGTTGGGAACCGTCTGCATTGATTTAATCTTGAAAAAAACTTTGATGAGTATTGCATTTCCAAGGAGACCCACTGAAATGATCACAGCGTATGTAACATAAATTGTGCACAATATTTCTAATCCTGGAAAGGAGTCTTCGGTCCATTTTTCATTCGTGCTTTCATTTTCAGAGCTTGATTCCACAGATGCACACAAAGTCTGATTAGTTGATTGCAAGTATAATTGAGACATTTCTTTAACTGTCTCTTCTCCCCAGGCTGGACTTCAATTGATAAAAAAATGTTTAATATTTAGCTTGCAGCTTGTCAGCAGGGTCAATGGAAAAGTAGAGGCTTGTGTCTGAAAAACAGATTCCTGTTGCACATTAAATACTTTCACTCCCTTCTGGATCTCAAAACACGCCTAGGAGAAATGCACATAGGTCTTGTTCTGAACTGGAGAGGAGGAGAATTTTTTTATTGGCTTTTCAGCTAGTGGAACAGAGAGGGAGGAGGAAAAGAGAAACAGAGTTCCTTTAAATACATTAGCTGAAATGAGGTGGGATTTTTACTGCAGATATACTTATGAGAAGTAAATATCATATTGTATCAAAACTATAACATTAGAGTTTGTGTATTACATAGCAAACATTTATTACTGGTGTTCAAAAAATTCTAAAATGAGAATATAATGAAAACCTGAAATAGTTTTCCTTTCCTGAAATGAAATAACCTGAAATATACTAAACACAAAACTCTTCAGTACACATTAATGGCAGATAAAATATATCAGAATATAGTTAATATTTTCTGACAAAGCAATAGAAACAGACTATGCTCTTGTTGCGGTGTGACAGGGTGGTAGAAATGCTGCAACCTTCTTTGAAACATCTCCTTCAGAAGCCGCTCAGAGTAAGGCCACGAGAACAGCCATTTCGAGCCCATGCGCATGCCACAGATAACTCAGCAGAGGAAAGGCAGAAAGGATCTTTGCATGATCTATTCCAGCAAGGGGTTTATTGCATTCACCATGGCAAAGGGACCAGAGACAAAAGACCAAACCATATGGTCTGCACGACTGAAGTGTGGGGTCAGTGACCAATGACCTGAGGGCACAGGTGAGGGCAAAGGGCAGGACCAAGGGCAGCAACCTGCAGGGGGATGAGGGATGAATTAGAATTCTAATTTTATCATGGGTACAGCTTAGTGTTCCACTGTATTAACAATCATTTAAGAATCATTAATTGAGTGATACAGAGAAGAGCATTCAAAACAGAAACGAGGACTCGGCTGAGCAGGCAAATTACCAGTTTGAACACATTTCCTGAAAGAAACCCTCTCCTCAGCAGATGAGGAAAGTTAAGTCTCTCTTGTGATGTCATGAAAGGGAGTTTACAATCAGCGGTATTCAAAGTAAAGCGACACTAAAGGGAAAACATCCTTATTTCCAGCTCTAATGATAGTAGGGGTTTATCTGCTATTGTTCTGTTTGGGTTTAGTTCTGGAGTTTTTGCAGGAGAGGTAATCTGAAGCCTATATCATACATATGGACACCTCTTGAAGGTGGGAATTTCAGTTTTTATTGTTTCCACATTCCATTTGAAAATACTGGGCAACATTTTCAAACATTTTAGATGTAGACATGTGTCTATGTCTCTTTAGGAATCAAAGTTGAAGTCACCCATGACAGCATGTCTGAACATACAACTGAGAGGAACATCTTGGAAATCTGCATCCAATTTCTTCAAGTATAAGTTGGTCCAAGTCCATTTCAGAAAAGTAAGGAAAGATACTGGTTGAAGATTCTAGATATCCATGCCTGGGACAGTCAACCAACAGTTTCAAAAATGTCACTTGTAACTCACTATTACAGGTATTGAATTCTGAGATAAGTATGAGATGAAGATGGAAACAGAGGGCTATGGGGACAGTGGAAAGGCGGAAAAAAAGGAGGACGAACTATGAATGCGGCTCAGGACGAGGACTGTTTCCAGCCTCTGTTTAATTTGAGGACTGATCTGGGAAACACAGTGGGACCAAATCCTCTTGTGGTCACTGCTACTCCTAAAGAAGCCTAAAGCTGAGTCATGGGATGTTTAGCTCTATAATTGTGTCCAGAGTGATAACTGTACATTAGATGTAATTCCTTAGAACTATGTTTGTTTCTACAAATCTCAAAAGGAACCACCATTAGATAAGCAGAGGAAAACAAATTCATTATCAGTGTAAAAATCCTACTTTCTGTGGATAGTGCAACCCTGTATCCATGGATAGTATTCTTCATGAAAAAGGATGGTAGGTCTCATCATCTGGAGATACAGCACTGAGGTTGCAATGGTTTTCAGCTGTGGGAAAGAATTGGGAATATTTTTGCATTATAATAACTTGGTTTAATGTGTTCAGAAAGAATTTGCCTATGAAGTTTTAATGTTCTTGGGGAAATAATAGAAATCATCATTTTTTTCAGAAAACAACTAGGAATGTTTGGTGCTATTCCTTTTTCAGAATACAGCCCTGCAACAATTTCTCTATCTTTGAAGGCAAAACCCTTCTGCTGGGATTCTACTGGTTTAAAAAGGCTCACAACATGACCTGTTTAGCTTTCTGTAATCCCCAAGATCTTTGCTCGTTTGGGAATGCAACCCCAGTTAGAGAGCACCATAGTCTATCTCAAGACAACGGTGCTCCCCAACTGGGAATAGGTCCTATGTGAGTGTCAGCCAGCTGGCAGAGGGTAGAATATTCCTTAGGTGCCTGAGGTGGCAGCTGAGCAGGGAGTTCCTGTCCTTTTGTAGAAGAGCCATCCCAGCATTTTAAGAGCTTTCTTATTTTCCCTAGTACAGCAAAAGCCATCTGTAACGTTGTCATTAATCCCCAAACTGAAGCCTGGCATAGAAAAAGCAGTGTAAAGTTTCCTTTTTCTTTCCATTAGTTAGGATTTGACTGTCACCATATGGAGTTTATTGTGGTACATATCCATTATAGTCTATGCAGTGTACGCAGTTTTGCTTACCAATCTTAAAATTCATATCTGGAGAAGTCATGGGAAGCAAATCTGCATTGAAAGTTGAACTTGTTCCAATAGAATGTAGACTCCACAAAGCCTGGGATGGTGATCTGTGGTTTAAATGCTTTGGTGAAGATCCAGCAATTGCGCCTGACCCACTCCAGTCTGAAATCAGAGAGTGGGAGGTGCAGAGATAAAATTATGTACAGGTGCCACATCTCAAAGTACCAGAGAGCAGAAAGGAGAATGGTCTGTGCTTGCTTTCTGTGACATTCTTATTCCTGCCTAGCAGCCCGGGGTCTCTGTGCCACACAGTGCACAATTCCCAATTTAGTTTTTACATTAGCTCCATTACGCTTGTGCAGGTGAGGCTATACTCTAGCAATTCCGTCTTCTATTTCCCCTTGAGGACCCAGTCCAGGAGTACTAATTTGATAAGGTCACACAGGAGGAGGCAGGAGTCACACGAAGGGTAGGAATCACAGCCTCATCCTTATTGCATCACACAACACTGAGCTGGCTCCTGCTCAAGGGGGAACAGTGTGGCTGCTACTGAGGGCACTTGTGCTGAATTCTCCCTCTGCAAATGGAAAGCTGCCTCTTCCTCAGCAGCACAAGGTGCATGGGATGCTGGTCACAAGACACAGGTATTAAAACAGGATTTTTAGTCTGGTTTGCTGAAAACCAACTAGTTAAGCTTCTCCTTTGTTATACCCATTCATACCATCGTTTAATTTTGATAGACACACAGGGTTATTAAATTCTTCCCCATTTCAGTAAAAAAATCAACATCACTGGAGTAGACCAGAATAAGCCCATGCTATCTCCTTGCTGAGCTGGCAAATAAAAGAATGTTAGAATAATTTAGATTGGAAGGGAACTTTGGAGGTCTTTGCTTCAACCTCCTGCCCAGAGTTGGATCAAGTGGGTCTGGCATCTGTCCAACTAAATTATGACTCTGCAAGGAGAGGTACTCCCCGCACCATCTCTCTGGGCCGCTGCCACCCAACTAGCGAAAAAAGAGAGTTTATTTATAAATAATGTGAATTTCCATCACTTGTGGCTTGGGTCCATTGCCTCTTGTCTTCTTGCTCTGGACCTCTGAAATTCCATCTCTTTCTGTAACTGCCCCTCAGATAGCCAAAGACAGCACGACATCTCCCTTCTTCCCAGGCTGAGCAAATCCAGCGACTGCACATAAAAATTGGCAACTTGTATGCCCAATATTCTGCATAAATTTCAGAATCTCAGCTATATGAAGACTAGAAAGCCACCAAAAATATGGCTCACATAAGGAAGCACTGAATGGCATGTGAGAACAGAATTAAGAGACTGAGCTGAAATACGTTTTGGAAATCTGCAGTTTTCACTGCATGCTGTCACCCTGTCATCATATCACAAGCAGTTAATGCAAGAGGATAAAGACCTATTAAAGAACAGTTATCCAATGCAATGCAGAAGGGCTGTTGAGAGGAGCCTTATGTCTTAATGCAGAACAAATGTGACACCAGTAACAGACGAAGATTTATGAGTCAACTGAACAAACCCCTTCAGTGCTTACCAGAATAACTACTCAGACGAAATCTTCCCCAGCAGAAGTGTACTCGGCACTGCTTCACTACTTCATCCTTCATTAGGCAGTGAAACACAAAGATAAAAAACCCTAAAGAAGAATGGAGAACACACATGAAAACTCATGAATCTCTCCTATCTGTTGCCCCCTTTCTAAACTTGTGTCATGCCACTGATACCAATGTGTTCTGTGTGGGCGAAGTGTCCCTGGCCTAACATCAGGATCTTTAAGATCTCTTCTAACCCAAGCCAAGTTACTATTTCATAATCATGTTGGCCAAGAGTTGCACTGACTTCTTCGTGCATGTGAAGGTAATAGGAAGAGTTTTCTGCAGATTTGGTTTAAAAATAATCTGCAACTTGATTCTATCAGCCGTTTTTATGACCAGATGAAAAGGATCATGCCAGTTGCTGACAAGGCGCATTTATCAGGACCTGTGTTTCCAAGGCATGAATTTATGTCTTTAGTAGTCTACCTATCACAGCAACTTATCTAAACACTGTCATCCCACTGCAACAGAACTTTCCTTTTAAAATAGCTAAAGCCTCTAATACAAAAGCAGTATCAATTCTCCTCTTTCCCCATGCTGGAGTGACATGATATTACAGATGTATTGTTATTTCACATTCCTAAACCCTTGTGTTTATAGCACTACTCCATTCTGAAATTACCTTGCAAGGTGTTAAAAATGCTGAAGAGATACAAGAAAAATATCCTCACTGCTCCCCAGGCAAAAAAGGCAAAGCCCCACGTTAACCCCAAAAGAAACATCAGGCTGAAAGCACTTTTGAGGTCTTGCAGAGCACCCCGTTTCCAGAATCTGGATGTCTTTTGTGTCCTTGTTTTCACAGACTGGATTTGAAGGAGAACAGTGATGAACACAGCTGTGTTCATCAAAAATATTAAGAAGAAATAGGCCACAACAGAGATGTAGAACACGGTGTTGTCCTGGATCCAGCAACTGCAAGAAAGGGAGGTAAGTATTCAATAAGAAGTTTTGTGAGGGGGAAATTCAGGAAGCTGGTTCCCCAAATAAGCATTCTGTATGGTTATCCAGTGCCTAGTTAGGGGCATTCCCTTGCACTTGTTATTTTTCCCCAGCGAGGACATTCACAGAATGCCTGCACTTGTCTTTTTTAATAGATTTTATGGAAATTTGGTACCTTTAAGATGCGGATATTTCTGCCAAATTCAGATAAACTTGATGATTATTTCACAACCTAAAATTGTATAAACACAAAGACATGCTTCCTTAGGAAAACCAAGTTGAATATGATTTAACTAGGGGTCCTAATAATAGCATAGCACTGCTTAGCTTTTCCTTAGGCATAAATTAGTGAATTTTACTTCTTTTTTTCTTTGTGTCTTTTTTGTTAAAGATGGGGACCAACTTTCCCTCTGAGGTGTCACAGGTGTGTAGCCTCTGTGATGAGAGAAAACTCAAATACTCCAGGTAATCTTCACCAACAAGTGATTGTGCTAAACAAGAAGTAGGTGGAAAAATGAAAGCATTCTTTGCTATAAAAGCATTTTAAGAAAGGATGAAAGAAGGCAGTGTTTTCCCACTGGAAAAGGGAAGAGGTTGAGACTACTGAAGTAAAACTACTTGAAATTATGATGAGACAATGATGTGAATTGACATTAAAAAAAACCAAAACACAGAAGGAAATGTGCAAAATACTGGAACAATCATTGTGCCTTTTTACCAGATTTTTGCCAGAAACCAAGAACATGCAGAAGCACATACAAATATCCCATTAGACTGCTTTAATGCAGTGAAAGAACAGAAACTAAAAATGGAGGTGACTGGCAGAAACCCTCCCTGTCCTCAAACCAAGTTCACCGATGTGAAAACTACTCCATGTAGTAGCCATGCAATCAAAATGTTCCTATGAACCAGAACCACTGAAAGGAGAAGGTAAAGATGAAAGAGAGGAGACAAACGTGAGTTATTTCTGGTTATCCCTTGTATTTTTCAGATATTCTGGTGACCATCAAAAAGCTTCAAGTATTATACTTACAAATTGCTGTAAGGATGGCTCTTGGAGAGTGATCCATTGCCATAGAAGTCTTTATTTATAATGAGCACAAGAGTAATCACAATAGCTGGTATTCCTAATGTGGAAAGCAAAAGAAAAATAAATAGTTTGATTCAAAAGAAAAAATTAAGAGTATGGAAAGATGTCAGATAATCTCTGAAATGTAATTACAGCAGACATGTGCATCTTTGGATCAAATTCTACCCCCAGAGCTCCTTGTGAAACAACTGTAATTAAATATGTAGCATAGCAGGTTTGATCTCCTTATTTATGCAAATTACAAATGAGTAGGCATAAAAATATCTGTGTTTGCAAAATGTTTCTGAGCCTTCAAACATCTCCAGAAGGGATCCAATCTGGTAAAATAAAACCAAATGATTATTACAAAAGCTGAGTGTCAAAGGATAACCAGACCACAGCATTTTGTTTTAAGAGCTCATAGAGACACGTTTCCCAGGCAGTGCTTTATCAGTCTTCCCTTTCACACATTTCCCAGATATTTTTCAGTTCTGGCTTTTCTGTAGAGAACAGCTGCTGCCAACAGCACCATCAAGGATGGCTGCCCCTAAGAACAATTGTGTGGGACATCAGATCTGATTATAGGGATGATAATATGCTGCACACTATTCAAGAGCAAAAAAACCAAACAATCCCTTAAAAAGGCATGTAATGGTGGCCCAAATAATACAGCCCAAATTCTGCTCTATGTCAGTGCCTCTGGTAACACCTTTTCTAACAGGTGAACCAGAATTTGGGTTCTTTTTGGTACGTTTCTCCCAAAACAGGTCTCTGATACTTGTCAAGGGAAGTCCTTGGGAGAGCAATGAATGAAAGCCAAATCCACTCTGTGCATGGGAATCGGTTAGAGAATGCCAAAAATGGACACAAGGCTCAGAGAAGGAATTAAAATCACCTCTGATCATCCTCACACGGGGTGAAGGCTGTGGGCAGCATTACTGCCACTCATGTGAGGTACCCTGATAAATCATCCTGTAAAGAGGAGTAAGAAAGCAGTGCCTTACACCCACTTTCAGTTGCATGACTGTGCAGGGACCAACAAGCACTCTGCTAATGTCTCCCAGGACAGAAGAAATTTAAGCTGAACAGAGATCAATCCTCACAGCGCAGGGTGTGCATCACATTTATGCGAGCTCAGTGTCTTCACTTATTTCTGTAAAAATGCCCCAATCTTAGAGAAGCTGACAAGCACAGAAGTGGAGAGGAACTCAGTCTATTTACCCCAGCCAGCAATGCAGCATTTTAGGATGTACTTTGGGACATAAACATTGAAAACTTTGACAAGAGCCAAATAAAAGTGAACAGACTCCAGGCACATCCACGTGAATGCTGCAAGAAGGAAATAGTGGAGGAGCATGGCCATGGTGATGCAGAGGCCTGGCTGGTTGAACGAGGTCAGCCAGGAGTTGGTGAGGAAGACAATGTTCAGCATCAGCAGCGCAGCACAAAGGTTGAGCAGGATTTTTGAGGGGTTTTCTCTCCGCACCTTCCTAAAAGAAAGGGGAAAGTCCGGAAGGTTACCACTGCATCATCCAATTTACAGACTATTTACTCCCTACAGGAGTGTGTTTGCAGTCTAACCCTATGCACAGGAGTGTTCCAGATTCTTGATGTAATATCTCACCCATGTCCAGGGGTAAATTTTTGAAATGACAGGAATTTTTACTCTTTACAGACATTTTACTGTGAGAGCGGTGAGGCCCTGGCACAGGCTGCCCAGAGAAGCTGTGGCTGCTCTGTCCCTGGAAGTGTTCAAGGCCACGTTGGATGGGGCTTGGAGCAACGTGGTCTAGTGGAAAGCGTCCCTACCAATGGCAAGGTGCTGAAACTAGAGGACCTTTTAGTAATCCCTTCCAATCCAAAGCATTCAATGATTTTGTGAAATTTAGGAACATAAAAATTGCTGAACAGTAAAGATAGGTGCTTGTATTGAAGTAGAAGTATTCAAATCTCTCTAATTTTGCACCAGACAGACATCAAAATAAAGCAATATTTATACTCTCAGTCTTCCCTTTTATGCATCACAGCATCAAATACTAGCAAACATTCTGATCATTGCTGCAAATTCCTTATTGCCAAAATATTACAATCAGTGTAAGAAAAAGGATCATACTTACTCAAGGGTTAGGTACGTCATGAGCGTTATTCCCAAAAAAAGTGAAGAAGCACCACATCCTGCATAGCTTATCAAAGTTAATATATGATCATGTGTGACATCTATTTCTGTCCGGGCCAAGTCCTGTGTTACAAGATAAAGAAACACAGTTGTTTGCCAAGACAGATTTAGAAAATTCCTTTCACATAGTGAAATTACTGTTCTGCTTACTGCTACTTTTGGAGATGTTCCATTAATATATTTATGTGGTTTTTATCGTATAGTCCCACAGAATATTCGAACTAGTAAATGGCAAATTAGCCTGCAGTATTTAAAGTATCTGGCAATAAGGTGTGAAGCTAGAAAAGCTGTTCTTCAGAAACGACAAATTGAATATGGATTCCAAGATCTTACCAAAATTATTTCACCGGGAGCTCGCTTTGTAGGAGAAACTACTTTGTTTCAGTGGCAGCTGCCATGCTTGGGAACTGCACAAACCTGCTAAATGCCTTAGAGCATGGCAGATCCTCCCTGTCCAGGAAGCGCCACTGCAAAAATCAGACAGGAGGCTGGGCCCTGCTTCTCCACAGCTGCTGCCAGGAGGAACACTGAGAGGATTTTGTTGTTCCCTGACACAGCTTCTCTTCTATTTTGACTAGTAACATCTCCAATGTCCCAGGGATGATGCTGCTGAAGACCTGTAGCTGTGCTGATTACCAAAGTGACAGTGCGAAGTGTGATCCGAAAAGCAGAATGAATTCTTCTTGCTTAAACAAAAACGTAAGCAAGTGTCTGGAATCGGAACCATCTCAATTCCTTTCTGTCAAGCCACAATTTTATTCCCAGGAGAGCTTTTGCCTCTGGAGCAGGGTCACGATGACAGGGGAAGCATGCAAAGGCAAAGGTGGGGCCTCACCCCATCCTGTGGGCTGCGTCCTACCAGGAACAGACAATTTAATCTACCTGATTTGCTCAGAACCTGCCTGTCTCTTTGCCTTTTGTGCAGCCCATTCTCAGGCAGTTGTCCCAGCTTTTGACATTTTGCTTTTAGGGGCAGTTTTCTCTGTATTACAGAGAAATAAGAGGTGCTAGATAATGACATCTCCCATATTTATACTAAACTTCACTTTCTGATGGAGCATAGATAAAGCTTTCAAGAATGTGTAATGTCATTAGTTGTTGCTGGCAGTTAATAAATTTAACACAGTATTTTCAACACATATTAAGGTTGATTAAATTACACTGCAAAGTACAAACTACATCTGTAAAACAAAACTGCCTCAAAGCAGTTTAAAGGACTTTACACCATTAAATTATTATAACTGTTTTCTTTGTATTGCTGATTTTGGCAACATTGCAGATATCTAAGAGCTTGTATAGATATGAATCTCCCATCTCTTCTCCAAAGCTAGAGATGACTTTGTTTAGTACCACGGGACTTTCTGAGAGATGATTCATGGTGTACTCACCAGTAGGACTCCAAAATGGGTAAGATGGTTACAGAAACAGATTGTATAATTCATATCTGTATATTCCATTTCACACCCCGATGTATTCCAACCACCCAGTCCATCTGTATAATAAAGAAAAAGGATTTTTAAGCAGAGTTAGTCATCCTCCATCATTTATAGCTCTGCAGCATGCAGGGTGTGTGAAGACAAGCTCAAGTTAGTACAGATTGCAGGGTCATTTAGCAGCACACAAGTGAGATTTCACACTGAAACACATCTTCTGTAGTTGCCTGAGAACCTCAAAATTTGGATGAAAGCTTTTAGTGGAATGAAGAAATATTTAAAGTCATTTACATATCTGCACACATAGAAAGAAGCTAAAGAACCTAGTGCTGGGGGAGATTGTGCAGGAGGATGTGGAAACAGAAGAAAAGAAACACACACAGGGCAGAGAGTTCGTTTAGGCAGCACTGAAACAGCCAGATCTTCCCTGGTAAGACCTAATGTTATGACCCTATTTTTGTGGTCTGCGTCACAAATTCAGAAGCTAAGATTCTGATCAAAAACAAGCAAATAATTTCTACTCCTAGTGATTGCAGAGGAAACCTCTCTCACGTGCTCCGAGGTAACCCGATTCACAGTTATCTCTCTCTGGTGACTGTCTTAGCCATTTTAAAGATCGAATCCCAGCAAAGCCCCTACTGTATTCCCTGAAGTCACGGTAAGAGTTCATCCGATATTTCATTGAATTTCTGCCTTTTTCTTTAGCAAAGTCTTCTTACTTGTGCAGATGCAGCATTGCAGACTGCCATACCCATGTCCGTGGGGATAACACTGAGTGCCGAGGTGTTGATATCTACACAAAGCAGCAGCACATGCTCAGGTTTCAAGGTGCAATGTCAAGAAACCAAAGCCTCTGGGGACAGAGCCAGCTTGGCAAGTAACACTTACTATTTTTCCCGAAGTCCCAAAAGACGCAGTGCACTGCTGCATTGCCCTGGAAACAGAAGAAAGGAGGCTGTGACATTTCTTCAGGACATATGCACTCCCTCTGCAGTTGCAGATGGAGTATCTCACCTCAAATTGGGGTGTATAACCAAGGCACTTGGATTTGATTACCCCTGCACTGCTTGGCAGCAAAGCTCACTTATGTCTGCGATTATTTGTGTGCAGTGCTGCAGGGGGTCTGCGTGTGAGTGGAGACACCACGAGATACTGGGCAGCCAGACACTTGGGCTTAAGGAGCCAGCCAGGATATTGGCCATCTCACCCATGGCACTGAACCAGCAGAGCCCCACTTTTTGCCTTCCCCTTTACCAAGGGAAATCCTGCGAGTCAGTGATTTTCCCAGTTTTGCCTGTATCTTTCAATACTTTGTAGTCTTTTAAGGACAGCAGCAAATCTGACAAATCGTTCACCTTAGACCAATTCAGGTGTCTAATCTTATTGGGTCCATGCGGTGCCTGAGATGTCACACCAAATTACTGGTGAAATTCAAAAGTTATGACTAAGACCTGCAATAACAACCTGAGATTTTATACATTTGAAAAAAAACACCTTTACAAGAAACATTTACTTTAGAATGTCAGCAATTCCCCCTCTCTGAAATCAGGCAGGAAAGGCAAGTGAGAGCTGAACAGATGTAAATGGATATTCAATGCAATAATTTCTCTTGGAGACTCAGTTTGTTACTCATAATGCTGCAAATTTTTCTAAGGCACAGATTCATTTACTTTTACTATTATTATATCATTAATAAAGTTTAATAATACACAGAGTTTACAGGAAGTCAGCCTAACAGATAAGCTGTTAAGATGTGTGATTTGTAGGCTGTCAAATATAATTAGGCACAGAGCCAAAGATGTAGGTTTGGATGATAACTCATTAAATATTTAATTAAGATAATTTTAAAAGGTCAAGGAAAAAAATCTGAAAGGTGCCAGATGGTCTGGTAGAGTAAAAATGACAGAAGAGAGGGGATATCTGGGTGAAATTTCTGGGTCTATATTTGCCGGATGGAAAGAGCATTTTGCCACGAAAACAGCAAGTACAACTCCTCATTAACTCAAACTCTAACCAAGTTCATCTTATTGAATGATTTTCTTCTGCCTTGGGTTTGTAATATACTCACGTGGAGGCTGGACCTTAAACACTGGCAGCACAAAAATTCTGAGGAATTCAATCAACAAGTTTGACCCATGCCCACTTAAAAATAGACTTTAAACTAAAGTCTGTTTAGACTTTAGACTAAGTTTAGACTTTAGGTTAAAGTGTAAACTTAAATTTAAAATAGACTTAAACAAAACAAAGCAATTTGATTTTTAAAACATCTGCGCAAGGTTTTGGGGTTTTTTTAAAGTTCCTCTCTTTTGATGACCTGACCTATTTTCCAAGTTCAGATCAAGGATAAATCATTTCAGTCCAATCCAAGGCCCACTATTTTCTGGCAAATAAACTACTCTTTGAAAAAAAAATTGCCTAGATCAGAACAAGGAAACAATAAAAATCTCCCTTGTTGCTAAGTATGGTTTTAGAGTGCAGACACAAGCATTAGTGACCTGCAAGGAATTATTAAACACTGAGATGTGTGTGGTCAGTCAATGCTTGGGTCCATGCATCATGGAGAGGTCAGGCAGCAAGGTGTTTGAAGTTTATTTGTCCTGTTCCAGTTTATTGAAAATGTCAAGTCAGCTTTGCCTCACCCCATCACTGAGAAATGAACACATCCTACCCTGTTCTGGTCTATGTGGTGGAGAGTGACAGTCACGGGCTCGTTAAGGTTCTGAATTGATGCATTTTCAATGCTGGCACTCACAACATAAGTGTTCAATCTCTCCATTGTTAAACTGTCATCCTGCAGGGGGAAAGCACACACATGCAAAATGAATCCAAGCTCTGGCCTGCCCTATTTTTTTTTTTTAACTGTATTCCTTGGATATGGTGATCAGCTAAACTCCATGGGATGACCGATGTAATTGAGCTACTTGCTACATCATTAAAACACGAGGTTAGCTGCAGCTCAGGGACAGCGTCAACATCAGCTGAAGCGGAACTGAGTTTCCGATGCACCAGCTGGATTGAGAAAGCTGTAATTGTTTCAGTACGTTTAAGCACTCGGTTGTACATCACTAAGCTCATTAGACAGGAGACACAACTGTGAATGCTCCTTCGTTGTGCAAAGCATCGTTCGGTGCACTGTACGAGCCATCATTTCAAAGAAACGTCTCCCTTTCTAAGTTATGCCCACCTGTCCTTAAGAAAAGTAAGTACTAGAATAGTCATAAATCCTGCACATCCTGCTGCTATATTATTTTAATAGAGATATAAGGCTTGAAATTATTTTTGTGGTACTCGGCATATGCTAAGCATCATCCTTACGATCACACAAGATTAGGGGGCATGTTCTTTTCCTGCAGTACAAGAATACTAGAATAACATTAGTTACAGAAAATGAAAAAAAGTCTAAGGTCTACAGGCACTTCTCAGAGCATCCTCACATCAGAGAAGGTTTTGCTGCCTGAGTACATTTTGCCTGCACATGCCTCCATCAGTCTGATGCTAATATGCCCAGAACAGATGATGTTGCAATTGGGATTTCTTTTTGTAGGCACTGAGAACAGCTGAGCCCATTCCTGCTGTGTTAGGGTTTGCTGGGAGTCATAGTTACCAGAAAAAGTGAAGTAGTGCCAAAAAACTTGAACTGGATCTTTGAATGCTTGTCTGGGTCAGAGTACTCGATGCCTAGGAAGTTCTTCAGGGATTTTGGCAAAAACACAGAGGCCAAAACCTTTCTGAAAGGGTTTTCTTGTACACTGATCTGCAGGAGAAAGATGATATGCTCAGAGGTGCTATGCTCAGGTCAAATTCAAACTGAGGCAAAAGAGTGGGAGAATTGTCTGGTTTAGTCAGTGGTCCCTGAGGTGATACTTTGCTCTCACCTTGAGATCCACACCTCTGTTGTAAGAGGCAATGCCAAAGGCCAGTCCTCCAAATAGGCCGGGATCCGGACGCAACACCAAGAGAGCCAAGGACGTGGTTATGACTGACATATTTCTCTCTGTGTAGGTAACCTTATAGCCCATTTCCTCA
Source organism: Ammodramus savannarum pratensis (assembly GCA_020466415.1). NCBI lineage: Eukaryota > Metazoa > Chordata > Aves > Passeriformes > Passerellidae > Ammodramus > Ammodramus savannarum. Next base: position 13,366 of record JAHXMQ010003489.1, on the reverse strand, counting down.
GTCATCTTCAGGATACTTCAACAAGAGCAACAGAAAGAAAAAGAAAATAGAACCCTTGAAATCTAGTATTGGTTTCATAATGCACACCCAAGAGACTAAGAGCCTTTGCTCTGATTTATGATCACTAGGAACAACCACTAGAGCAGAATGGGTCTATTTTGGGGTAGATGGCACTTTGTCTGCACAGGCTCAGGTGATGGCAAGCAGTTAAGTTAGCATGCTTCAGTGGCCTCTGGCAGGTGGAAGATACTCTCCCTGTGGGGACCACAGAACGTGGTTCTGAGAAGACTTAAGACAAAATCCACACCCAGTCAAAAACTGCACGTCATCTGGAAGGCAGTAACTTGTAAAATCTGCTCATTGGATTTTTTCATTCATCTAATTGTACCAGGTGATGAAATACTGGAGCCGGAAGAATTTAGTCCGGTAGGAACCGCTGGAAGTCCATCCTCCAAATCCTCACCACCTCAGGCAGGATATGTTGTGAAGACAGAGCTATTGCTCAGGGGCTTGTCCAGCAAAGCTCTAACTGGGCAAACTGTGTCTTTGCATTTGTCCTTGCCAAGGCCAGCTGCACTGCTCAGACATTCAAAACCAGGCAGCCGAGTTCCCTTTAAGACCTCAGAGAAGAGAGGTGTTTTTAAAGCTAAGAACCTCAATCTTAGCATGTGTGAAAATCACATTATCGATGCAGCATCCTAAATACAGATTTTGAAGACTAACTTTTCATAGCTATGTTTAAAAAGTCTTTATCAGCAAGGGTAGAGGGTGGAAGAGAGTTATGTCTCCAGGCTGACCTGCCCACAGCCCTCACTGCTGAGCCACAAAGATCCTTGTGACAGGAAATGACAGCTGGGCAGTCCCTGAGCTGCCTCCAGGCTGGGATGCCTGTAAGGAACAGAACTTCTGCAGAACTGGCTCTGCCAAAGGCATCTTGACAACACCATAACCAATTTCTGCTGGTAAAAACCTCCAATATGTTTAAGATCGAAGTACAGAAATTCCTAGCTCAGGTGATAGTATTTCAATAGACTGAATAAATTATGCCATAGTGCCATTTCAGCCTAGGGAGCCTCTTCTGGGTAAGTTATCTTACTCACCTATTGGTTATTTTTCTTAAGTTCTCATCTTCTATTTCTTGCAGCAGAATATAGTCTAGTATAGCCAATATATTTTCTGCAAGTGTCACACTCACATCTGCAAGCTCTACAATATCGGAAATTTTACTTGCAATGATTTCTAGCTCTTCCGCATGCAGTGTCGCATCAGGTAGGAGGTATAAAATATGCTGTACAACATATTGTGCATTCTCTGGAAAAAAAAAAGGAAGCATGCATGATTTGTGTGGCATAGCTATCTGTCTGGCCATACAGCTGCATGTCTCTCTCGAGTGCTCCTGATCTATTACAAGCTTATGTCCTAAGGATAAGTCAAAAAACCCTCGACATGTCAATGAGACTGGCACAAACTTCTACGTAAAATCTGCATACCCCAGATTGTATTTTAAAGGAAGAAAATAACATACTTTTCAAAAGAATACCGTCACCTGCTTTTTGATTTGTAAAGACTATCTGCAAATAATATTTAGTTCTAACTTTGGTTGTTTACAAGAATTTGTGAACTACAAATTGCAAAAGATCTGCCCCTGTCCCTTATCCTGCTTACCTGGTACAGCAGCAAAAGCAAATTCTGAATGGTATTTTGTATTTGTCATTCATCATCTCATCATCCTTCTATAATTTTTTTATAGAAGCAGATTTTACACCCTGGGAGTCAGACAGACTGTGTGCAACTGCGGATATCTTTCTGTGACCTATTATTTGATGCGCTGAGGATATGTATAGGCTCTAGTATTGGGTTTGTTCGCCATTCCAACTATTCTCACTGTTAGGCATAGCTTAAGAAAAGTATAAACAGGCGGGAGAGTTCATCTCATAGCTTACATGAATTACAGCAGCAACTTTTTAACTCCAGACACTGATTAGTGCTTCTTTCCATGACATACGCTGAACTGCTTTGATGTGTTAACAGAGCATACAGACAGGCAAAACCTGCCACATTATTCACTGCTTACCTACCTAGCTATAAATCTAAGTGCAGACTTTGCGACTAGATGATTCAGTAGAGAATTTGGAAGCTCCTGCAAAATCCATCAACAATAAAAACCTTTAAGATAACCAGATGCGCAGGATGCACAAAAACAACCTTATCACTTCTTCGGATGTGCAGCGTGAGCATTATCTAACTACAACTATTTTTACTGTGATTCACTGTGTCACTGAAGTATCTGGTGCCATACCTTCTGTTAGCTTGATATCTTGGAGGTCTAGAATATTATTTGGAAATTTTTCCAGTAATTTGCATTTAGTCACGTTTGGTTTCTTCCAAAAAGCTTGCTCAAGTTCAATAGTAATTTCACTGAAAAATGAAAACAAAGCACATTGTTACAAGAAAAAACAGGTACTCATGATGTAGGTAGCCAAGAATGCAATTTAATAACCCAACTTAAAATGGACTTTCAAGTCAGATCTGACTTAGCACTCATCCAGCAGAATGGCGGCAGAGCCCAAATGCCAGAGCCACGTGAAACATGCCTTGAGGTTTCGGAGGAGCCATTGAGAGGAGGCACAAAATGCTAAGGGGCACGGTTACCCCTTTCTGCCCAAGCAGAAAGCTGGGTCCCTGCAGTGACAGTAGGTTCTGCCTACAGGTGATGGGAATGACACCACGGCCTTTTCCTGCAGCCCATGCAGGGCAAGCCCTGGATTTCTTTGCATATTCATTGGCATGGCACTGCGGTGTGCCATGGCAGACCACCATCTGATTTGCCATTACAAAACCTGCTGCTCTTCCATGGAAGGATCAATACAAGATGTCTCATCACTCACCAGCTCCTCTGAGGAGACTGCAGAGGGTTTTTCCTGCAGCTGACCTCTGTATCAGAGGCTGGACTTGTTACAGGGCAGGAATAATTCCCGTTGTACCTCGTGAGGAGAAAGCTTTCTGGACAACCCACTAGTGCTGAGGAGGAAATAAATAAAAGCTCTTTACAAAGACTCAATAGTCAAAAACAAGGCACTACCCCCACACCAGCTGGGCCCGATGCCCTGCTGATCTGGGTTCCTGATAGGAATGAGTTCTAATTTGCAGACTGGGTAAGAGCATTTTACTGAGGTTTACTGTCTATAAGAAAACATTTTATTTAAATATTTCATCTTTTCTTCTACATTTTTTTCTCCTTTGTTTGACAAGTTCAGTTCTCAGATAGAGAGTTTCCAGCATCACAAACCATATTCAATGACAGAACACCCTCCAGGCTTCTCTAATCTATCAGCAAGTGCTTGACATTGCCCATTATTAACCCATCAATGTCTTCCCTCCAGACTTGCTTTATCATCTGCAACTGATATTTTGTAAATTATTGCTATAAAAAGGGTTTTGAATCTCAGGTATATCTGTTAGCTCTTATCTCTGGCTTACTCCTGTTTTTAAAGGAAGAACAGAGACAGTAACCAAACCAGCAAAATACTTATTTGCCATCTGAGGATTGTTCCAATGTGCAGAGGCATTGAGAAAACGCTGGCAGGTAGATTTGCTTCGGTTGTTTGGTTTCAGTCTCCCTAGGGTATTTGCCACCACCGGGAGCTCCTGGATTTGTGGCTGCATCAGCTATACTCTGCCTTTGTTGCAAAGGTGTTCAGACCTGCCTGGGCTCGGGGATTCATGTTTGAACTGGTCTCCATTCGTATGGAACCCACGTTTCTGATATCCCTGTCACTGCATGATCTTCTACAGATTGTACATCACATGAGGTAGGGCTGGTTACTTGTAAGGATGTTTTCTAGCCTAACCTCTTCACAGAAATTGAATTTGACAAAAATCACTGATAGACAGAACTGCAAAGTACATTATTTCCAATGAGGCTTCAGTGAAGTTTTACCTATTGACTTCACAGCCACATCCTCAGGTTTCACACACAGGGAAAATGGTCCCACTTTGTAAATGTCATTCAGCAACTCTTTGATCTTGAGTCTCAGGACTTCTGGTATTTCCAGGGATGTGGTCTTTACAGTGGCCTTACAGACGTAGCTACAAAGAGAATACACGAATGAGGCTGCCATGTTGGTAACATTTCACGAATATAAGTGGTTAAAAAATTAAGGAATAACCCAGATAATTACACTGAATTGGATAACGTATATGTTTCTCTCACCGTAAGTGCAGCTTTGAGGAAATATTTTCTAAAGTAGAAAACATTAGGAATACAGGTGCAAGAATCTCTCTATGGTTTCATGGTATATGCCTCTAAAGGTTTCCTAATAACTTTATCTCAGCAAAGGAACACCCCTGTCACAAGTAAGGGTTTTTCAGCATTCAAAGTTCAGAGAGAGCCACTCATAAAATAGCGAGGTGCTTGTGACCCTGTGACTCCAAGGGTCTCTGGAAAACCGGGATTTAACCAACCACTTTCAGTGTCTCTGGTGGATCTCACTTCTCCTCAGAACATGTAACTGTAACATGCCCGATTCTGCTACCACCTAAAAACAAAATCTTGTGACCACAATAAGCTAGACTTTACAGCTCGGAAGTCATCTTGAATTCAGCACAGGTATATCTACAGAAGTCACCAGAACCGAGTGCTATAATTGATATGCATGCTGGCAAAAAAATGCTTCTTCCAAATTGGGAAGAACCTTCCCTTAAAGTTTTATGGATAGGATTCATCCCATGTGAACATTGCAGTGTGTTACTGTCTGGTCATCTATGAAACAAGCAGTACCTGCGGAAGTCAGAGAAGGAAGCAGGAAGTCAAAATAGATATAAAATGACAAAATTCTGCATCCATGCATGTGACATGTTTACAAATTGCTAAAATATCCCTCTCCGCTGCTCACAGTTTGGATGGTAATACAGTGGATTGGCCTAAAAGGAACAAAATAGGGGAATCTGGTGCAAGAAACTATTGTTTCTAGCAGCGCTTTCAAGCTATAACATCCTTTCATTAGACAGTGCCACACGAGAGCCAGTGCCCGGGGTCTGTGAGCCTCGTTCCCCTCTGTAACCCCCAAACAGACCGGTCAGTTGGGAAATGGGTATCTGGAACTTGACTGCTCAAAGCACAGAGGGTCAAGGTGACACCACCACACAGCCAGAACCTTACCTGACTTTAAAATTTGTCACAACAAACCCTTGTCCAGTAAGTATGATATTAAACTGGAAAGAAAACAGTAACATTTTTATTAACAGGATATATCAATACTTTGTCTAGACCGGCTTGTAAAATTAGAATTTTCATCAGTCCTAAATCCCAATGAAAGCGGCTAAGAATTTTTGCAAAAATTTTAAGCTTTTCCCTTCCTTCAAAATTTCATTTTGTCCTGTTATACATTGAATAATGTGAGTCTGGAACACCACAATTGTTACATGGATGCTCATTTCCGTGTTGTCCCGACAGTTTGCATTCTGTACATTGGGTGTGGGACTAGCTGACTTATAGAGGTCCCTTCCAACCCATTCTATTCCAACCCAAAGTATTCTACGATCCTACCAGCTGTCCTCATGTGATACTTGCTAGAAACAGATGAGAATGAGAAAAGGAAGCTACTCACCCAGTGTTCAAGAAGCCTCCTTGCACCACAGCAATCTGGTGCCCTCTCCATTGTATAGAGAAGAGAGAGGTTCATGTGCACATTAAAGAATCCGACTGTAAGGAGAGGACAGAGGTGAGAAACATTCTGCAGCTTGCACAGAAGGCAAGCTGCTCCCCTTCTCTTCTCCTCACTCTCCTGTAGGACCACGGCTGTGTTCCCATTGCTACAGCGCCGAGTGTCTTTGGGAAACCCCAGACCGTAGTGTCCAAGTCTGTTACTGCTGCAGCGATAGACATTTTTTTAAATACCTCAAGGGCCCAAACAGTTACATTATCACACGCCAACAATGTGGTTCATACCTGAGGGGCACCGTCTCAGTTTTTACTGCCTGCTGAGAATGCACAGGCAGAGATAGGAGGATTTGCTGACATGGGACACCTTGCTAAGCAGCAAGGGCTTAAACACGTGACTTCACTTGTCACATCTACAGTGTTTGTTAGTGTCAATGACAACCACATCAACCTTTAAGACAGCCCCCCCGAGCACTTACGTGGCATGGTACCATTGGTACTGACTGGAAATACTGGGGACAGCATAGGGGCCCTTGTTGAGGATGCTTGACTGAAGGCTGCTGGAAAGAACCATAAAAGGCCTGAGAATCCACACTAGCAAAAGTGCGAGGGAAAGCACAGTTCATGTGAGAGAAAGGTTTGAGTACTTCTGTGAAGGTCATTGTTACAAGGACCTGCTGTTGTTCCTCAGACTTCAGCAGGGTGAAGGCAAAGGGCAAAATACATCCACACAGGGTGTTTTTCTTTATAGAGAGGTTAAGACAGCATAGCAAGGGAAAATACAGGATTTAGATCACAGGGAAAACCAGAGCTTATGCACTTTTATCCTTTTTCATTTCTTGTGTTGGAGGACAGTTATCTGTGTTCCCTTCTTGCCTGTGTAAGATGTGCCAGCCTTCAGGGAAAGGCATTTGTAATGTCTGTGAAAGGAACATTGATATTCATCGTCTGAGGCTTAATGATAACGTGGCATAAAAATTCCCATTTTAAATGCTCGCCATCCTGCCTGTTGTTTTCAAAGTAAAAAATTCCAGGCATTCATTCATAGCTAATTTTCCTTGAAGAGAATCACCTTGTCAAAGCAGATATGCCTTGTGCATTTTGCATGTATCTGCCACATCACCAGGCAGACAGGGAGAAAATGGATGATGTTTGTCACCTGTGAAAGGAATGAGTGTGTCTTTACAAATAGAGTGTTTGAGCCTGCTTGTAGGTAAGACCAGAGATTGATAGATGAGATAGTAAGAGAAAGGAACCATAAAATTCAGAGGAATTGACAGAACAGAGATACAGAATGGGGGGGGAGGTGGAGGGGGGAAGGATTGCACATTAGGGGGATCATGTGGCAGGTGATTCGGTAAGTCTGTACCACTCAAGTACCTCAGCCAACAGAGAAAGAGAGAGGATGATATGGCCAGGAAAATAGGATTAAAAGGATACTGTGTCCTCCAACAATTTGAGAGACCCTGGGGGAAATGCCCCATGGCCTCTCCCTTTATTTGAATAAAGTTACAGGCCTCCTCTATCTCCTTTTTGGATGCAAACCTCTGGACTGTGAATATTTTTGCACACATGTACAACAGAAAATCGCAGTGAACTGAATCACCTTGTGGCATTACAGGCCTGGGTGCTGAAAGAAAAACAGGATCACAAAATTTTGCCCCAGAAGTGCCATTTCCCTGCGAGGCTGGTAATTGGTATTTTTTAGTTCACACTCTGACGTGACTGTGAGAGACTTGCCATTGCAGCTCTGGCTATGAGAAATAAATTCAACATATGAATACAAAGCCAAATATCTATGAATAAGGAGCATGGTCAGAAAGAAGCAGGGTTAAACCATGCTTCATGCACATTGTTCTCTCTGCTGTAGTTCAAATTAAGGATACTCATCCATGCTCAAAATAAAACAGTCCAACTCACTCAAATCAATGACAATTCATCCATGGACAATAACAGAAACAGGGGCTGGTAATAACTTGAAGTCTCCTATTTTTATCCTAAACGACTTCAAATTGTCTTCTGAAGTTCAAAGGACAGCTGAAATCAGAGGACAGCAGGCATGCTACAGTACCTAAGTTTCTGCTTGCTAGGCACAGATCTGATTTTTCCCTTTGCACTAAGCCACAGGCTGTGAAGTCAGCACAGAGTCAAACTGGAGCAAGTGGACAATGAAGCAACTAAAATCCAACTCTGAGTCATCAGGCATGCCGTATCACTGGAATAAATATGTTTTTCATCCTACAGAAATATAGACATGATATTAGGATATGATCCATTGAGCCACATTCCAAACTATTAGAACACCTGGGGCTCGACTAGTCTCCCTGCACATTCCAGTGCTGCAGATTCTCTCCAGGTAGAATTGAATCTGCAGAGGGTGATCACAGGCTCCACTCCATTCCTGTTGTTATCAGTGTAATGTTTCAAAAACCATTGCCTCACAGGTGATGTGATTCTGCTTGTGAAAAGAGGACTGAGATGTGACGGCAGACAAGGTCTGAAGCCATGAGACTACTGTACCACTGACTTTTTAAAGTCCAACTCAAGGATTTTGATTTAAGCATTAATAAATGGTCTATTTGGCATCCTGTAAATATGTATGGTTTCCAATAGGTGAGCATCAAAAATGAGGTTAACCAATAAGAGGATTGCAATAAATATATTTCTATATTATTAGCAGTCATTTTCAGATACTGAATATTCATCCCTCGCTCAGATTATTTAAAATTAAGAAGAAAACCAGAAAGCAGTGAGTGGGTGAGGCAGAGGGAGGAAAAGATGCAGACTGAGTCAGTGAGAGGATGAGAACACACACTTGGACACATATTTATCATTCCTTCCCAGTAAATCCAGGAGTTCTCCATGCAGATAGCCTTCTTCTGTAAGCAAACCACATTGGGAAAGAGAGTAAAAAAAGGTAAATAAAGTGTCACTTCCAAAGAAAAAGCTGCCCTACATCCTCATTTGAGTACCTCCCCGCATTATGATTAAAAAATCTAAAAGTTTATTCTATTTCTTGTTTATGCTACCTTTGAAATTTGAGACTGCCCAAGGTACCAGTAAAAAGACAAGTTTAACTCCGCAACCGAAAACAAAGTCCTCAAGACATGTCAAATAGGAAACAATACATAGTTCAGATCTAGGGTCCATGTGGTCCAGTACCAGGTTGGGTGTTTGACTTTCTCATCCAAGGCTGAGAGAAAGTTGATAGATTTGGCAGGAGCTAGATATTAACTCAGTCTTTTTATTTTGAAGGTTTTCTTTGGGAAGAGTCTGAGTTTTCCTCAACAGGCCAGTGGGCTGGAAGTGACCCCAGTCCTGCAGGGTGCATTTTAGAAGCGCAAATTATCTCCGTGCCCTGCGTTGTTCTTGAAGAGAAGTGAAAGAAAGGAATACAAAAACCAGCATAGGACTAGTTATTGTTTTTCTGGGATTTATGTTAGAGCGAAAGGACGCTGACCGTGTTCACGACGCACGGCTTACCATGCGGAACTCAAGGCCTGAATCATTACTGCAGAACCTGGTTCGTCCGCAGCTGTCTGCATTTCCCAGGACACCGAGGAGCAACCAGACAGCTCCTATTTTACAGTGACCAAAGTAAAACTAGAAAAAGACTATGCAGAAATACAGAAGACGCTCAGTAGGGAAAGAAGTGAATAATGACAAAACACAAGCCTTTTCATCTCCAAACACAGATGACGGTTGTGATGCCATCAAAACCTGACATTTCACTCCGTGATGCATTTTCTTATTAGTACTGGCTCATCTGCAGCCCAGACTGAGCCAGCATCCCAGGAAAGGGTATGAATTATGTCCAGACTTCGCCAGTGTGCTTCAGGGACCCTCATAATGGCTAAAGGCAAAGGGCCAGAATAAGAGCTGCTGCTCTGGGGCACAACACAAGGCAAGTGGGCTCCTGTAGAGATAAACTGTGTGTGCACAAATCAAGACACCATCAGACACTCTCTGGGCTGGGGGATGCCCAGAGCCTTCTGGAAGCACCATTAATGTAATTAGTCCTGAGCAGAATTACTGTACCTGTCAGGAGAAAAAGACAAGCAGCAGTCACCAAGATGCAAAAGACCTTATCAGCAGAGCGCTGTTCAGGCCAACGCAGGAACCTCTTCATTTTCTAGGCATGTTCTGAAAAAGAGATGTTGGTGAGCACCCCCTTCCCACTTGGCTGAGAAATTCAAACTGCTCCTGCAATCTGCTGGAATGGCATTGACAGCACAGAGGTCCAGAAGTCCTCGTTCTCTGTGATGGGGCTGAATCACTAGATCAGCCATCTCTGTAAAGGTCACAGCTACAGAAACCCTCTGGATTCTGCTGGTTTCTAAAAGAGATGAAGTTCATACGACGACACTGAATGTGTTTCGGTCACCTGTCACAACTCTGTAGGCCTGTAACCACCTTCCAGTCTGCTTTGACAAAGTGGTGAAGTTCCTAAAAACATAGGGGAACATGAGAAGAGAAAGCCCTACCAGTGTCTCTAAGCTGGCTTGCTAATCCGCAGTTATATCCTACAGACTTTGGTGGGATGGTAAACCATACAGCAGCAGACAGGGCAAAGGGAGAAACAGGACGCTTCTCACAGACAGCACAGCCAGTAAAAGTAGTTGTTCTCACTCCTGGGCTGTGACTACAAGCAAATTTTCATCAGTGTAATTCAGCCTTGGGAACATGTTTACAATTGAGACAGGGCTAGTTCCAGGGTATAAGCATATACTGAACACTTAAATCCAAATATGCCAGTCTAAACAGAAAGGGCTTTATTCTGTTTTATGCTTCAGTTTGACTAAAGTTGCTTGCAAAATGACTACAGTTAAACCGGATCAACAAAAAGTGGACAGGCAGCCTCGATGTCTGAGAGCCCCAGACTCGCTCCCTGTGCCCTGCAACTCCCCTTGTGCCACTCTGCTTCCTCTACTCACTTCACCAGGCATCAAAGGAAGGACTTAATCTAGGTTCAGGACCAAACTGGATTAAATTTTCACCTATTCATGAGTTACATAAAATGACTGTGAGGGATGAACTAGATCCTCAGATCGTCTAAAGTGGCCACGCTCCATTCCATGGAGTCACCTGGCTTCACATCAGACACAGCCCTCACCTGGGGCTCTTCACACAGGGTTAGGGCACCCTGCCCACTGACAAAATGGAAGCTGTCCCTTTGTGTTCGGACACTAGAAAATTATAAAAACCTCTGAGCTAATAACAACTCCATCCATTTCCTTTAAAAATTGCACTTTACAAAATTTATAATGTTAGGAAATGGCATCCAATTTTCCATTTACTGCTGTGACAACAAATCTCTTCTCCCAGCTTTCAATGCTATTACTCTGGCAATTTTTTGCTGATTTTGCAGTAACATTTCAGGAATAAAACATTGTGCTCCCAGCCTGTGGCACGTAAATATATTTTCATACTTTCTTCTAAGAACACCATAGTTATTTAAAGGCTCTGCTCAAAAACTCACCTCTCTATGTAGCGCAGCTCAGGTAGTTTTTTGCTCCACACTGTTTCTTGTCAGATGTCAAAAGGCCAGTGAAGAAAATAGGAAGAGAAAATCAAATGGGACATTGCAATGTTTTCGGTGGGTCAGGAAATGAAGAGCAAGTTGTTCTGTTTTGAAACCACATTTCTAAGGTCCTGGAAAATCTGCTACAATAACAAATCTCTGCTTTCAACCTTCTCTTTAATTACTCCAGAAATGATTTGTTGACTTTTGCAATAATATTTAAGAAACAAATCATTACCCTCCCAGCCTACGGTACGTCACAGGATTGCCCAGGTTTTGTCCAGAGCAAAGTCCACAGTATGCAGCTGGACTGTAAAACACAAATTAGACAGAAACAACTGAAGAGATCCCCTCATTTCTGTTTCAAAAGTGACTGCACTGAAGAACACTAGTTGAAAATTACCCCCAATAGCTAGCCCATATTTGTGTAGTATAAAGATCAACACCAGCTTCTTTCTTCCTTCCTGCAAGATATTAATTAGTCATTGCCAAGTTCCAAAAATACTAATTGTTGCTTGCTGCTGAGAAAGATTTCATAAGTGAGGTCTCAGAGAGAGTGGCCCCTGAGAAGGACACCCCTGTGTGCCTGTCACTTTGGTCAGCCAGAGATCAACTTCTGAATTTTGTGAGTTAGCTCCAGAGGGACAAAATCAGCCCTGGAGGCCTGGTGGCTGTCTCCTGCAGGAGCGTGATCTTAAATGTTCTGACAGCAGCTCCTGGTTGTTCGCTCCCCTCACTGGATCTGAGAGGGATGTAAGAGGAACCGGAGAAAGCCTGAACCTCCCAAGGCTGCTGAGCAGTGCACCCTGCTAGTCCAGGTACTCTAGGCTCCAAAAGTAATAGAAGCATCCCTTCCTCCAGCTTTCCTACATAACCTACCCATCCATCGTCACCTTATTGCTCACAAATCTGTCTCCTCCTCTTGGTTAACCCCATTTAAACACCACAGACTTCAAGTTTTTCCTCAAAAAACTGAGAGCACCCCTTAACCAAACTGCTTTATATCTCAGTAGCTCTTCTCCTGCTTTGACTTCCCCCTGTGCACCCACACAGACCCTCTCACCATCAAATAGCTGCAGCTGAACACCCTCCTGCCATCCAGCAACTTCGACCAGCAGGTTTCAGGCTCCTATGATGGGCAGATCACATCCATGAAAATTGCTTGGCAAGCACTGCGTCTCACCAAGTCCATGCTGCATGGCTTCTCCTAGCTTCTAGAACTTATATAAACTCTTGCACGGAGAGCCTTTCTTTCTTCTGAACAAGAACTGCACAGGACTTTTCAATGATTTTTATTTCCAATTTTTATTTCCTTCATCTTCTTTTATCTGTTTCCACCTTTTTCAGTTCACTTCAATGCTTAAAATTATTCAGCACAGGTTGTTTATCAGCTTCACTAGAGCTGATGGCAAAGGGTCTGGAATGCCACGAGAGAGCACCTCTTTCTTAACTCAGAGGCAGACCCCGATTTAACAGCCAGCATCCTGCATCCATTTCTAGTCAAAACTTTCATTTAGAAGATGTAGAAGATGGTCTTTAGGATTTAGAGCAGGAAAAGACCGTGTATGAGGAGTACAATGAAATGAAGCAGAGAGCCAGAACACAGAACACGTTCAGGCTCACTAAGGCCGTTCAGATAAAAATAAATTTTGCTTTACGTTGGATGAGTGAAGATTTTTGCCAGGAGGTTGCTATGGTGACTTTTCAGCTCTCCCAAACCTCCTCATACTGTAATTACATCTCAGAGCCCAGGAGCTAAGAATCTGCAATTCTTTGGAGGAAGAATGTGGGTGGGTGACTCTTCAGGATGTTTGTTAACCATCCATTTTTATTCTAAAACAAAAAGATCCATATACTTGTGCTTTTAACAGGTGCTTGCAGTTTCTTTGAGCTCTTCAGGCATTTCTGGCTGCCATGTTCCAAGACCTCCTTGAATAACTTTTAAACTATCCTGCAAAGGTTAATTAAAGGATGTTTAGCTCCAGTTGGGCTGAGCTTTCTTCAAATCACTGCACATTTCACTTTGGTACCTAAACTAAAAAGCGCACAATGACAGGAGCATTCTTGCATTTCCTCAGCTTTTGTAATTTATGTTAGTTGTCTTTGACTGAGCACTGAAAACACAGAAAGCTGTGCAAATATTATTCACGCTCTCTAGTCATCAGACTTACCCAGTTCTGCCC